>CM065053.1:56621350-57221350 GCA_032883995.1 Coronaproctus castanopsis
GTCAACCAACCGATGTGTGAGGTTGAACTCGATAATGGTACACGGAGGAATCTTCTCTAACATCACATTTCAAAGCTGTTATGTCGACCTTATCTATAGTTCACGTACAGCTTCATATAATACTGCTGAAAATACCAATGTCCTTATGAGTTTTATTTTTGTGTTTAGTAATGGAACCATCCTTACATATTTTAGTCAGCTTCATCATAGCGCAGCGCCCATTTGAATATAGCGCTTTATTTCTTTGATTGAACCTTCTTTATTAGAAATTAGCAATCCTAGGTATATGAAATTATCTGCAACGCAAATTGTTCGCGGTGAGTGTTGTATCGTATCATCAGCATAAACGTAAGTTAGAGATCTTACGTCTGCCCAGACTCCGCTGTCTCATTTATTTAATATTGATATTACAGTATATTCACCATAAAGGTTAAAAAAGTGAGACAGGATGCATCCTCGTTCAGATTACAATCTTTGTACAATCGCACGATATTATTATTATGCTTGTACAGGCTCTTAATCAGTGACACTATCTGTTCAGGTATAACTACATTAGTTAACGCTAGCCACAACTAGTATTCCAAAGATTTTTCTATTATCATTCTTATGTTAAAAATTTGTTCCTGCGTTCCACATAATTTTATAAATCCTGTTTCTTTGCATCACTCTCTGGGCAATCCTTCGGAGTTCTAAATGGAGTTGCATAGTGAATGGAGCTCAATTCCGATATCTCCAGTAACTTCTAATAAGTAAATCCAAATTTTTCATATAACATAGAAAAGCATGACGAATGACATGACCTAATACGTTAATAATAATATAATTAGTATTGTCGACATATGTTAATTTTGAACATAACGCGATCATATATGCTGATTTATTTATGTTAACCAAATGCTCATGGCTAAAAGTACTTTGTACGAATTCATGAAATTTTGAACATGTTGAACGAAGAAAGAAATGATACAATATGGCAATCAATAAATACTGGTTTCCAACTTGTTAACTTTTTAATAATGTCATGTCGTAATACACGAGACGTAACTATAAGGTAAATAACAAAAAAGTAGTTAAAATCACATTTTTATATATAAAAATACCACAAATTCGACTATTAAGACATTATCGTGGGCATTTTATATATATATATATATATAATTAAAGGAAAAACAAAAATAAAGTAAAATGTAAAAAGTATTTAATTTAGATGTACAATTACCACAAAAAATAACAAATATTTTTTTATGTCCACTTGCTAACGGTTTAATATTCGAAAAGCTTGCTGGTATTTATATACATACATAAATTACTGAATTCTACAATGTTAAAATTAACTATAAAACGAGGTAATTAATTTAAAGAAATATTTCATTACCCTTGAGGTAACTCCCAGGTAGTCATTCCGCGTGAAGAAAAATCGGCAATGTTGTCGTCAAAATCAATACCACCAACACCGATAACATCCATTTGATCAGCTGGATTATTTAATGTTCTAATTAAATGATAAATAATATTTTCGAACAAAGTAAATTCATAATTATTTATATACACATTTCTTTCGACGTGTTGAAAATTTAAAACGGTATAATAAAATATAAAAACGAAAATTATGACAGTTACGTTACAAATATTTACCAGACTGAATTTTACTGATATTATTATTTTTTATTTAAAAAAAACTAAATAAATAGAAGACTATATGAACTTATAAGTATTACCCGTATAAAGGTCCGTCATTTCCAATTGCCGATACCATAATGACACCGTTAGAAGTTAATTCCCATACTTTATCTACAAAGGGTTGATCCATAAAATCTGGTCCACCGATACTTAAATTAAGAACATGAATCTTTCTTAATATGGCATAGTTAAATGCATCTAGAAACCAAGAGGTGTAAGAAACCTAAAAACACATAAATACGATCGTATAATCGTAGTATAATAATAAACATCGCTAATATTAGTGAACGATATTAATAACATCGATAAATTCGTTAGAGTTACCGTGTCAATATACTGGACTCGTAAATTTTTACTTCGTGTAATGATTAAATTTTAAATAAATTAATTTACAAATACGAATAATTACATATTAGATCTGTACACAGCATCAAAGCTAGATATATATTAAAAAAAAACCACATAGATAACCCACAATAAAACTATATTTGATATTGGGAGTAACGCGTCAAGTTTTGTTGTAGTCACAAAATTCGAGCGATATTTTACAATACTATTCCTTGGGATAAGAGACACATTTATTATACTTCAAAATATATTATTGTGACAAGGATAGGGAGAAATTAAAAGATAAAGGTAGAAATAATAGTAACATTCGAGATCACAAAATTTTTACACACAATGTCTATTGTGTTAATTACAATAATAATGCTCCAAATACAATTCTATGTTTTTATTAAACACAATATAAATAAAATTTAGTTAGTAAAAGACAGTTAAATACTTGTTCAAAACAATAAAAATAGAAAACACGGTAATATAATATTCGAGAATACGACAATTATTAACTACGATTGCGATGAAAGTATGTAACTTCGTAATTGTAATATATTGTTTCATGCATATTATCTCGTTTTTAACTTGTTATTCTTCAACATAAAGCTACATATAAAAATTTTAAACTACACATGAACCGTTAAAAAAAAACCTGTAATACCAAAACATAATTCAAACATTGTTTATTTATAAAAATAATATTATCCAGATGAGATTTTATTAAAACAATATTTACAATGAACTTCCAAATAAATCATAATATAAATTAATTTGACATATTCTTCAGTTTAACTCGTAAAAATCTGATGCGCAATTAAATACCATTAATTTCAGTGACAAATTATAAATACCTGTTTATTGGTGAACACTTTGAATATGTAAAGTTCAGCATCTGGAGCGAAACCAAGGCATTCTTTTGAGGACCCAATAACACCGGCAACGAACGTACCATGACCTAAATCATCTTCCAACGTATTCTCATTAGTCCAATCCGTACGTTCGACAACATTCCGAAAATGCGGGTGATGTTCAGGAAGACCCGTATCAAATATAGCAACCTTCACACCCTCGCCTATAAAAAAATTAATTAAACAATAGTTTTCTCTACACTAAAAGCTGTCGTATTTTTCTAACACTATTACAAAGTTTAAAATTGTCGTGAACAAAGTACTTAAAACAATACGGACGATGAATAAAAAAGTTTTATCGCTATAAATATGAGCAAAATTTATGAAATTATATGATTTAATAACTATGTATTCCCATTTTGAAATATTACAAAAAATGATTATGTATTTAGTTTATTAAGATTATCACGAATATTACGCAACCTAAAACGTCAACATTATTCTCTAAATTCCCACTCATAATAAATAAGTAAAACATAAAACTAGAGAAACAATCAAAACAATTAGAAGATATTCACCCGTAATACCCTTAGACCACAAAACATCGGCTTGTAAAATTTTTGTAATTTGTTTCGGAACTGCGCGTAATAAATGTCTAACCAAAAATGAATTATTAGCACTTTCATTATGATCCTATAACAAAATGTCAAAATAAAAATTTTTGGTAATTGACAAATCTAATTCAAATTGTAATTACTTTGAAACCTTTATATGGTATTTCGTAATTTTTTAAACTTAGGACAAGCAAATTTCAAAATTATATAAACATACCTGTTGGTTAGTAGAAGTACCTCGGCGATTTTTTTCTTCGTTAAATTGAATGGAACGTTTTACAAGGAAGTGCGGTGTTATTTGCTTTACTGAGGGATGTTTCTTTAATGCTTTCAATGCTTTGAAAACTATACCTTTCTCAAGCTGTAAATAATTAGGTAGATTCCTAGAATACTTGTACTCTCCCGATTTTCGATTTTTTTTTTAAATATCAAAAATTACTAATAACGAGTTACGAAGTTAAAAATCCGCGGAAAGCATTTTTGAAAGTTCTCGTTTTTTCTTTTAATTCTACTTCTAACTAGCCGAAATAAACCTGACCGATTCTAACCTAACTGAATCTAACCTAACCTAGGTATGTTTATAAACATACTTATAAGTAAAATTTAAAAGGTTTTAATTTACAATTAAAAATTTTTTCCGCGTATTTTTTTATTTTTTATCCCGCTTAAGGAAGCAAATCATTAATTTATCCAAGCCCCAATCGATTCTGAGTTGTACAAGTATGCTAGGAATGAGCCAATAAGTATTACCTTATTTATCAGTTTTACATAGATACATATATATATATATATATATATATATATATATATATATATATATATAATGCGAGAATGTTTCCTTATTCATGATTCAACATAATAGCCACTAGGAATCAGTAAAAAATAATGAATTATTCATGCATTTTTTAATGAGTATTGAGTTAATCTAACTATGTAATACAACTTTAATTAACGTAAATGAAAACGAAAATTATTTTTGTACATAATTACCGTAATAATATCGAAATCACTGGGGTAACGGCTTGCAGGGTTTTTTCGAACAGCAATATGCCAACTATTAGGATCAGTATTATTAAGTGCAACCGCAATGAAACCTTTTCTTTCTTCAGCATCATAGTACCCATCAAATACAACTATGTACTCTGTAAGAATTAACAAAAATACACGAATGAATTATACATCGCAAAAAATAAAATAATCTGAAATATATACTGTCATACCGTGAAATCAGTTTTACAATGATACGACGCAATACAAACCAGATAGTTAAAACATTAAAATGATGTAGAAATTAAAATTTTAGACTCATCACGCGTGTTTGTTTTTAAAATGAAAACACCTACCATTTTTAATAGTACTGGCGTTAAATTGTGTATCTGGTTTCAGGGTGCTTAATAGACTAGCACTAATGTCCCGTGTCGTTATTATTATACAGGTTAAAGAAATGACTAGAGAATATAGTTTTGTATTTTCTAAATATAACATAACCTTAAGCTCCACAATATTAAAAATGTATTTCATCATGAACCGAGTGGCATGGCTTAAAAAAGCCACTCGAATTTATGTATTTTCCATTTCAATTTAAGTACTTAAATAAAATTCACCGCACATAATATGTAACTTAAATAAAAGTAATTGCGCTACTCTACATCGATATTTACCAAAAACACATCCCAAAAATTCAACTTATCAATTTTCACAAACTTATCTTATCTCTCATCTCAATATCTTTACTCTGAAGATATATTCATATTAATAATTTCTGGTCGAACATTTGAAGTATTATTGTAAAACATAAGTAATGTGTAATTTTATGATTACAAAGAAATACGTAAAATCTATTATTCATATCTAATTTTAGTATATCGTAATAAAATTGTGATTTGAATAAAGTACAAAGTACTCTGCTATCACGTTTTATGAAACGAAAATTTTTACAGTAATAATTCTTAATTACACCGTACTGATTATTATAGTCCAATATATTCAAAAATGTTATAATGGAATTTAATAATTTTACTTTGCTAAAAACCTGCTAATCACGTGAGTGTGTAGATCCACCTTAATATGTAGAAATTATAATTTAAAAAAGGTTAGGGCTTTCAAAGTCCAATAATACATTGTTTCTCGTGTTTTCTGTTTCCCGCTTAACTTTGACTTCGCTTTGGAATAAGTAGGTTAATTTTAAAACACGTATAACCGTTTATTTAAAAGTGGCTATAATTTAATTAGTATAGTTTAGTGAACAAATATTTTTTTATGTGCAATGGAGACGAAATAATGGTTAAAAAAGTATTGGTACGTCAATATGCATGTATGTAAAGCACTTGGATTAAATTTTTAAAATTATCAACATTTTAAATTATATTTAATTAAATTTACAAATGTGTGTTGATAATGTACATATATTAAACATAAAAATTTAATTATATTTTAAACTGCACAGATGCTTTAAAATGTTTAACGTGGTGCTAGTTTAAACAAAAATATTTAACAGTTTATTTTAGATTTTTACTGTTATGATGACTAGGATTACATTTTAATCTATTAACATAATTTTACTAAAGATACTTATTATTCAGGTACGGATAATCATTAAGTGTATATGTACTAAAATATTCAGAGTATGTAATCTCAGCGTTCGTGTGATTTCAAGATGTTAGATGCGAATGTAATAATTATTTTTTAAAAAGTTAAGGGAGTATTGAATTCATAATAATTAACTGCACGTCTTTCGTAGATACATGTTTATACTAATTTGAGTGTTTATTACTTTTAAAATAATATTCTTCATACAGGATTTGTGTAAAAAACAAAGATTATTTTGGCTTGTAATTTAATTTGCGACTCATTTTCATCCATCATGTTTGTTCTTTATTTGTGTATTCAAAATAATATTTTGTTGACATAAAAAATTTAGTACAACGCAGGCGTTTATTTTTAATTTAATTTTGTCTTTTAATTCTTTTTATATGCGTGAAAGTTTTTTTTGAGTATTGTAAAAGTCTTTTTAAAATAACTTTTATGTGAACAACCATATATGTTTTTCAATATAATCATACAGATATTTTGTAATTCTTAAATGGTAGATTTTTGTAGCATTAATATTATTTTTCTCTTAATCACGGACTAACATATACTCCATTATTCTGACAGTCATGATTTTTCATGAAGTAATTTAACTATTGTAAAAAGTAGCCTTGTCTAATTTATTCCTTTTGAATTGACTAATTTCAGTTTCTTATTTTTTTAAAGTTAAATGCAGATGGACTCGCGAGGATTAATAGATCACTGAATTTGATAAAACATTGAGAAATGAGTATGCGACATATTGCATTTTTGTGTAATGGTCACATATGTTTTTTTAATTATAAATGCAGTTTCGTCCAGTTTATTCGGTTTTGCTATTAGTACAACTTATTTCATTTTTTATTATTTTCTAAGTTATATACAAATGTGGCTTCATGCATTAATAAATGTCAATCCGGTACATTCCTTTTATATTTGTTTTCTGTTTATAATATACTCGTATTCAATAGCAAAATCATCTGCATGTTCTAAATTATTAAAGATGTGTGTTATTCATAAATAATATTGAATACATAAGGCGATTACCTTCTACTATGATGTTCGCACTTGGCGTTAGCGGTTATGTAAATTTTTATATTGCAATTATACTGGTAGTTGTTGATTTATTTTTTATTGGTATATAAATGCGTAGTATTTTTTTAATATATATGCAGATTATGAAAAAGTTGAGCATATACTAATTAGTTTATTTTTGGTACCTTTATTTTTCGAGTAATTTTGCTTTCATTTTGTAAGTAATAACACTTTGGAATCAACGTTTCCACTTTCAAATAAATAATTGCGAAAATACGATTTTTATATAAATATATATGAAATAAAATTTCTGATAATGAACGCGCGTACAATCCGAGTATTTAATTTAATTTGATGCTCGGCTTGCAAAAATTACACACACATTTTATATATATATATATATATATATATATATATATATATATATATATATATATATATATATATACTGGTTTTTAATTAATATAGCAGACATGTGTTTTGATTTTTACATTCGTCCATAGTATGCGTTTAGTGCATTGTGCTATTTTCATATGTAATTTGTTTAACCATTATAGTCGGAATGTTTTTATTTGAAGCGAATTTAATTGTTATATTGATTTTAAATTCTTTATTTTAAGTTATTTTTAAAAATATGGTTCAATACCACAATTTTAGAAATTAAGAATTTATTTATGGGAAGTTTTATTTGTATACTGGTTTGCGATTATTTATTTCAGGTTATTTTTAAAAAATGCACAAATCTGTCAGTGCATTGTATTTTCTATATGTCGTCGCTTATTATTATTAATACAATGCGTACGCGATAATAAAAGGTATAATTTATTTTTCAAGGGAGTAGCCGGATGTGTTAAGTTTTCTCGTTGCTGGCAGCACTGCGTTATACCGCCCTGGAGCGTCGATAACGTAAATTGTGCCTCCCTCGGCTACGTGATAATAATGAATTCTCGAGCTGTTTAGTTCGATGTTAGTTGCTACCGACTGTTGGACGCGATTAGCTAGTGTACCGTGTTTAGTAGTTACTCTGTTATGTGCCTGTGTAAATGCTGCTGTTGATTTAAAAAAAGAAAAAAGAAAATTCCAGAGGAATATTAATAAAAAGAAAAAAGACATCCGTGTTCATTTGTTTATTCAACGTGAACATTAGGAAGAAGTTCTTTTTAATATAACAGATCACTTAAAATTTCCTATCGATAAATGATGGTCGATTTTATACTTTCGTAATATTATTTGCAATCCGCGTCGTGCGACGATCGTTTGGTTTGGCGTGATATAATTGAATTTTTGCTTACTATGCATTTTTATTTTTGTAAAACAAACTTGGATACAGTAAATTTGCGCGCTCGATCAACGTCGTATGTTCGTCGTCCGTGTTCGATAGGTTTTATATTTAAATTTAAAATGTTTTCATAGAAACAAAAATTCTCCGTTTTTGGACGGATTCGGTTCGATTGTTCGTAATTTTTCGCGTTCCATCGCGATTTTATCGTGACATTATATTATTGTCATTATTTATTCATACCGGAGTGTGACATAAATTTTTCCACTGGATTTCCACAAGTTACCGAAAACCATTATGGGGTGTGCTATGTCGGCGGAAGAGAGAGCCGCTTTAGCTAGAAGCAGGCAGATTGAGAAAAATTTAAAAGAAGACGGTTTACAGGCTGCTAAGGATATTAAACTTCTTTTACTTGGTAAGTTATGTTTTTTACATAGTTATGTATGTATGGCACGCTTGTTATACATATGTTTACGTATGTTGTGTGTGAACATATATGTAACCTGTTGCAATCGTATACATATTCGTCGGCTTTCGTATTAATAGTTGTCATTTGTTAGACATTAATCCAGCGTAAAAGTAGCTTGTTGTTTTAATAGTTATCATACGTTGGAATAGTTATTTTCGATTGTGAACATGATTTTAAGATACTGAAGTGTGTGCAGAAGCGATATCTTTTGTGCTCGTAATCAATTTATTACATGTCCGGTATGCTTTTTTTTTGTTTTTTTGTTTTTTAATGTTGCAAGTACGAAAAGTCAAATCCAGTTTGAAAGCGAGTAATATACATCATTAATACGGTGATGAATTATGGGCGCGGTCGGTGTGGCGTCCATATGAAATAGAAGCTGTGCTTGACACGCCATCTTGAATCGATAAGCCTATTTCGCGTCTCCAATTTTTCACAACTTTTTATATTTATTTTTTTAGGTTTTTGTATTTTTAGGCGTAATATTTATTTCATTAAAAGAAATAACGTAAAATTTTTCTTTATTATTTCTTTTATATTTTCTTTATTGCTTTTTTAACTATAAATTTTTTCGATATAATTTAAAGAAAATTTTCTTATTACATAAATTTAGCCCCGTTTTTAACAAGAATTAAGAGGTATTATAACGGATAAGTGTGTTGTGTGTGTGTGTGTCGGTTACTAATAATTATTTCGCGCTGAATAAAAGACCGCATTATTATACACGAAACGTCAATTTTCGTATTAATGACGTAAAAAAAAATTCGCCCGTAGAATAAGGTTTTAGCAGTTTGTATTTGCCTTGTAACTGTCAAGAGCGATATTTTTGTTTTATTTTTACTTTTATACGCGCAACTGTTAAACAATAAATGCGTTTGCTGAGTGACCATAGCTTATTATAAATGTAAGAAGAAACGTTCCAATGAACGCCCTTCCATAGCGTCGTACAGTTGTTAGCTAATCATGGGAACTCAGTATATCACGAGGTCATCGGCGTTTTAGTCTTCGCGTACGCGGTAATTGATTTTCTGCTAAGGCTGATATTAGAGCATTACTATTGTAGGCCAACATGTTGTGAAATTTTTTATATCTGGTCTTGACAACCTCTGCGACAAGCGATATATTTAGATCTCGATGAATTATTTTATTCGAAACGAACCATGGAGCATTAATTATCTTTCTTAATATTTTGGATTGTACACTTTGGATACGATTCGTGTTTGATGATTTACAGCAACCCCATAATTCGGATCCATACAGCCAAATAGATTTTAGTAAGTTGTTATATAGAAGGACTTTGCTTGTAGCATTTAATTTGGATCGGTGATCAAGTAGCCGCATCAACATAACCGCCGAATTATATTAACACTGATCAGAATATTGTAAAGAATAATTACTAGGAATCAGTTTTTATACATTCTATTTCAGCTCAAATTTGAAAATAATAAACGTCTTTTGGTACCTCCGAAATTATAAATTGTGTATATGCCGAAGATTGATTTATCACGTTCCATTTCAAAATCTTTAAATAGATTAAATGGATTGAGAATACGTGTACTCTTTATAAATTCTATTACGCTCTAAATTATATTGAATTAAAGTTCAAAATTAATGTTTGGTACGTTTAATTATTAATAGTTTCGCTTAAATTATATGTTTTTTTTTTAAAGATATTAAGTGAAATCATTGAATTAGGTTTAAAAAAAATTCTTTGAGGTTTGTTGTAGTAAAACATTTTATTTCCATTTATTGCGTTTTATTTGTAAAATGGATTATTTATTAAACATATCAAATTTCTTCTTCTTCATACTATAACCGATCTCGGTTATAGGTGACCACTCAGCGAAGTCTAAACCATTATTGATACTGTCCTCCATCGTATGGGTAGTGTACCAAACGTTCTGTGTTTTTCCCTGTCCATGTTTTAATATCACAAAACTAGGTGCGTCTTCGTCCAACTTTTCTTTTACTTTTTATTTTTCTCATTAGAATAGTTTGTAACAAGGAATATTTTGTCCTACCACTAGAGTGTCCGAAATATTTTCGTTAACGAACCTTTATCAATTTAATTCGCGAACTTTCTTCATAGTAGTGAGTATCTCTTCGTTGGTCTTCTTAGCAGCATAGTGTATTTTCTAAATTCGTCGGTAACACCATATCGACTGATGGTAGTCCACTCTCACGGCCGTACAGTAAAATGGACCAGATATAACACTTTATAATTCAAACCCTTCATTCCAAATTAAGATCGTGCCCTGTTAAGATTTTCTTCATATTGTTGAATAAAGTATTGGAAAAACTACTTCTCAGGAGAATCAAACCAATTCTCGAAGAAAATAAAGTGATACCAGACTATCAGTTCGGATTCAGGAATCACCATAGCACCATTGAGCGAGTACATAGAATAGTCGACATCATAAACAAAAGTTTCGAAGAAAAGAAGTATTGTTCAGCGGTATTTCTCGACATCGAAAAGGCCTTTGATAAAGTCTTGGCACGTTGGCCTATTGTACAAATTAAAACTTAAATTACCTCACGAGTACTACCAGCTAATGAAGTCGTACCCAACAGAAAGATATTTCCATGTTAATGTTAACGGGAATTACTCACGAATTCATTCAATACAATCGGGAGTACCTCAAGACAGTGTACTCGGACAAACATTGTACCAGCTCTATACATACGACTTTCCAGTTAACGAAAATACAGACACAGCTATGTTTGTCGATGACACCGCTATTCTCTCGACTAATCGTGATAATAATTTAGCGGCCGAACAACTTCAAAACCATCTACTACACGTAGAAAAGTGGTTTAGACTGTGGAAATTCAATATTAACGAATCAAAATGCAAGCAAGTTTTATTTACTTTAAATAAAAGCAAAAATTTACCGATTAAGTTAAATGGGCAAACAATTTCCGAATCGTGTAACGTAAAATATCTTGGATTACACCTTGATAAACGGCTTACTTGGAAAAATCATGTTATTGCTAAACGTAAACAGCTCAGCATTACATACCGAAATATTTATTGGCTGATGGGTGAATATTCAACACATAAAGTATTACTATATAAAACAGTCTTGAAGCCAATCTGGTCATTATCCAGATTTGGGGTATAACGAGCAACTGTAACTTAGACATAGTACAAAAATTTCAATCTCAAGTATTGCGGAATATCGTGTCAGTGCCATGGTATGTCCGCAATGACGACATACACAAGGATCTCCGTATACCGTCTGTTAAAGAGGTAGTCAAAAGCTGCGCTGGAAGATACTTGCATCGACTTCAAACCCACATCAATCCACTAGCAGTCAATGTTCTACGTAACGGCGTGCAATTCCAACGACTGAAGAGACGCAGTCTGATCGAATTTGGAAATCGACCGTAGCGATCAACTAGTTTATATATTATATATCATATATTATATTATATTATATTGTATAATAATACTAAGATAAATTAAGGGATAACGACCGTTGGGAAGTGTACCGTTATAGCTTTTAAACAGATCAGTGCTGCCTATTGTTCAACCGAACAGATTGCACGCATCTTTAAGCTTTAAAAAAAAAAAAAATATCGTTGAATGCATTCGTCGTAAATTCAATCCGACTTCTAATTTTAGTTTCAGATCCGCCCGTAGTGTTCTACAGCGCACTTATATATTTCAACGATTAAATTTTCTCCAAGCATACCTCATTAATATTTATTTATTATCTTTGTTTTCTTTACATTTAATGCCATTTCATACTTATCTACTTGTTCTCTGATCAGTTTGAAGTCTTTTGTACTACTAGCTATGAAAATTGCGTCGTCCGCGTACGAATATTATTGATGTATTTTCCACCTATTATGCTGTCTTCCACAGCTTTTTTTTTAAAGATTTGTTCTGCATAGATGTTGAGCAGTATTAGTGAACTTTGTCACACACCGTGGTTTATGTTTACTCGGTCTGAAGTAGCATTTTGATTCAAAGAAACAATAGCGTTCTGGTTAAAATACACTTTTACTCGATACCTATGCAAATTTATGTAAAAAATTAAAGTAATTGGATACTAGTTATTTTATTTCAAATCAAATAATGCAATAAATCATAATACACGCTGCAAATAGCAAAGAAAAAAAAACATTTGTTTAAGAATAACGTAAAGAAGTAGATATGTGGCCAAATGACTGGACAAAATCTATATATATACCAATCCATAAAAAAGGAGAACGAAATATATGTGAAAATTATAGAACAATAGCATTAATATCGCATGCCAGTAAAGTAATGCTTCACATAATTCATGAAAAATTAAAATCATTCGTATTGCCGCAAATATCTTCAGAGCAGGCGGGGTTCATTCCTGGCAAAGGCACACGAATACAAATAATGAACTTAAAACAAATAATCGAAAAATGTAGAGAATTCAATGTCACAGCATACTTCTGCTTCATTGATTATAGTAAAGCATTCGACCACATCCAATGGGAACACCTATGGCAAATATTAAACAACCTCGGCATCCCACGTCATCTAATTGGTCTCATTAAATCGTTATATACATCTAGCAAAGGCAGAGTTAAAGTAGGTGATAAATTGTCGGATGAATTCAAAGCAGGAAAAGGTGTACGACAGGGCTGCATACTAAGCCCGATATTGTTCAACATTTATAGTGAGTGGATAATGAGAAGTGTCCTACAAGAATGGGAAGATGGTGTAAAAATTGCAGGAAAAGCAATCAATAACCTGCGATACGCGGACGATATTGTAATAATCGCCTCATCAGAACAAAAAATGGTCAGCCTCCTTGAAAAATTGGAAAGTATAAGTAAAGAACATGGATTATACATAAACAGGAAAAAGACCAAGATAATGATTATAGATGGCAACAGTCAATCACAGGATCCACAAAGTAAAGACGGCTTGCAAGTGGTTGATAGATTTGTATACTTAGTAACGTTGATCACAAAGGACGGAAGCTCAACAGAGGAAATTAAACGGAGAATAAAGATAGCAAAAATGGCGCTATTACAATTAACGAAAATATGGAAGAGCCATGAGATAACAATACACACAAAAATGCGTCTTATGAACTCGCTGGTGTTCTCTGTATTCCTATATGCATCAGAATGCTGGACAATGAAAAAGAGCGATACACAACGCATTAATGCGTTTGAAATGCACTGCTGGAGGCGAATGCTAAGGATACCATGGACTGCGAAAAAAACTAATTTGTCAATACTTCAAGAAATTAAGGTGGATCAGAGATTACAAACCGTGGTACAGAAACGAATAACATCATACACAGGATATATTATACGACAGAATGGATTGGAAAAAATGATTATGACGGGTATGGTAGAAGGTCGTAGGAAAAGAGGCAGGCCACCAACAAGATATATAGACAGAATTAAAAGAATCGCAGGCAACGCATCAATACGAGAAATGATGGACCGGGCAGCGGATCGAACTACATGGCGGCTAAAAACGTTCGTTTATGAGGATTCATAGGGTCACGATGCTCGAAACGAGCCACCGATGATGATGAAAGAAGTAGAAAACTAAAATCGAATTCCACTACAAAAAATTTTAGTTTTGAAAATAATTCGAAATTTATTACGCGATGCGCTCACGAAATATTCTGAAATATTTCGATAAGTCCGTTATTTAGTGTAATATTTATATTTCCGCTCGATTATCAATATCAATAGGAATTGGAATGTACAATTGTTGATAAGATAAAGCGAATATATATATATATATATATATATATATATATATATATATATATATATTTTACCGTCACAATTGTCTTTGTTAGGTCACCTCGTTTCGAGTAAAATAAACTATATTGTTAGACGGACGATTAATTTTCCAAATTTCGTGATCAATTTTGTACTATACACATTTTTCTCGTAATTTTCTAATTAAGTTTCTTTACCTATTTTTGAATTTCAACCTGTTAAGTATATATAGTATATATAGATCGATGTATCGGTCCTTTAACTAGTTCGCCTATATCATTCGAATCTTCAATTTTTTCTGTTCCGCTGTAAATCTTTTCAGTTCAACGTAGCTTTTGACGTTTTTATTTTTTCTCGATTGTGCCCATTAGCGTCTTGTTTCGTCTTCCTTTTGGTCTGCGCACACGGATATTTTTTATTCTGCGACATTATTCAGTAGTCAAACAACACGCGTCCTATTTATTTCTGTATCGTTTTTCTAAGCGTTTTTGATCTTTCACACTTCTTCATTTGAAATTAGACGAACCCGTGAAATTTAAATCATGCGTCGCCAATACCATGCTTCGAAAGCTTCAATTTTTTATTTCTCTCTTTTGTTCGAAGTCGATGTTCCGCCACATACAATACTACTACCCATAGATACGACTTAACAAAACGCTTTAGTAATTCTATAGACAGCGTATTCTGTGTTATTACATATCTTTTTCTCGCGAACGTTATCTGTTTATTATATGTCATAAATATTTGAGTGGTCCAACTTGTTCTAGATTTTTTTCATTCATTGATATATTCATTTATTCGGTCGTGCTGATGCGTATCATCTTCGTTTTTTCTTTTTAAATATTTATCTTTATTCCATATTTGCCTGCTATGCTGTATAATTTTTGTATCAGTTTTTTTGTTCATTTTTCTTCGTTGTCTGCAATTTATACTTGATCGTCTGCGAATTTTATAATTTTTATACATTGTTCTCTTATTTTTACACCTTCTCGAATTCCTTCCAACATTTCATTTACTACGAATTCTCAACAAATACTAAACATCACCGATGATAGCAGACATTATTGACGCACTCGTTTGGAAATTTAAAAAATAATACGAGCAAAATAAAAGTTAAATAAATGTAACTATATATCCAAAACCACCAAGACGGGATCTTGTTCATTAAAACTCTGAAGATGACGACGAACATCTTCACTAGTATGCAAAAGTTACAAAGTTTCAGCAATTGATGTACCTCTGAAGTCTCTTACAGTGATTCAACATTTTTAATATTACATTCTAATGTCTTGACGAATATTGGGAATTACAAGAATTACATGTGTTAACTACGGAATGGAGTACGATATTTTGTTGAGCTTGTGTTTTATATCTTTTTGGTATATAACATGTTTGGTTGTTTGCAAATAAAGAATATAATATTAATTTTTAGTTTTTTTTTTTTTTTTTTTG
Source organism: Coronaproctus castanopsis (assembly GCA_032883995.1). Lineage (NCBI taxonomy): Eukaryota > Metazoa > Arthropoda > Insecta > Hemiptera > Monophlebidae > Coronaproctus > Coronaproctus castanopsis. Next base: position 56,637,362 of record CM065053.1, read on the forward strand.
TCAGTACTAGACTAATTTTGAAAGTCTATACAATTTAATTTATTTACCGAATCGTATTAACTCGCAATTTCCGCTAATGAAAATTCAGAATTTGCAAACATAGCAATCCACCGTCATATTGATAAAGTACATAATAAATAATTTTGACAGACCACAGGTAAATTCTGTGAAATATTTGGGAATACATACGGATCGCAGACTTAATAGGCGTTTCCATATCGAGCTAATTAGCAAAGCAGTCTCCGTACGAGCCAGCTTGCTTTCTTCGTTACTAGAAAGAAGATCTACTTCAAATCTCCGGTTATAATAGAGCCAATCTGAAGGTATATTATTGAACTATACGGAAATTCTAAAGCAGGTAATCTGGTACCGATACAAAGACGGCAATCAAAAATACTTCGTACGATGATTTCTGCTCCTAGACATGTCTGAAATCATCAGAAATCTTAATATTTCATTTGTCAAAGATGTGCCCGTATAATATCAAAGATTCTAGAGAAAACTACGTCTTAATGATAATTTGAATATACTTCGAATGTCCGGATACACGTTGGTGGCGGGAAATTCTAGAAGTAGATTAAAAAGAAAATGGTGCCGGCATTCTTCCTAACAACAATGGCACCATATAAACTGTATGCATCATTCGTAATAATAAACGACAATCATTACATCTGCTCACTAGTAGTGAGGATTCATATACATGCGCCTCTAAGTATCTGAAAGATAAACGGCTGTAACATAATTCAGCGTCACGGAAGAGTATAAATAAAGAGGAACCCTACGCGATAGCACCTAATTTCTTAAGAAAACATATGTTTAATTGGTATAGTTAAAAATTAAAAAACTATTTATCAATTTCATTGGGAGAGGTAAGGGTTACATATAATATAAAAATTATTATTTGTAATATATTGCAAAACTATTTATTTATTTAAAAAACAACGAAATTTAAATAAAATAAATGAAAACAAAAAAAAAAGGTTTAACAAATGCAAAACTGCATTTAACAACGAGTATATATTTTCTTATTATCAGATTGGTTCTAAGGGGGGGGTTCAGACCCCCAAAATCGCCCCCTGGCTACGCCTTTGGATATGTGTGTGTGCAATTGAATAATGTATTTCTATTATAAGATTTTGAGGGTACAGTTGAAAGTAAGTCATGTAATTAGCAAATGTTGAGAAAATTAATGGACTTGTGGTTTCGACTCGTTGACAATAATGAAATTTAAATAAAGACCCAATTATAACGTATTACGTGTAGCGTTTATTTTTATAAATGTTTTGATTTTCTGATCGAAATTTTTTGCTGTGCGTAATGTTTAAAATCGAGCACATTTACAACCGACAAAACTAAATTATTTTAACGATGCTTTTTCAAAAATTATTTCTCGTATTTATATTCTCTTAATTTTTCCCGAATCTTAAATATTTCCGATATTTTACGAGGACGACCTTCTTTGTTCAGTCGATATAGATTTATAAATAAAATTTGAATAATTTTAAGCGGCCACAAGAATCGTCTAAAACGTTCATCTGGTTATTTTCATTCAATAGGTTACGGCATAGTATTTTTTACGATCAATTCGTCGTATTTATTCATATGCGAACGAATTGGTTCGGTTCCAACAATTCGGATTTAAAAATCAGTTTTGCGAGCTCTCGGAACGAAAGATAAAAAATAATCTTCAGTGAACTAAGTTAACGGCCGTCTTCATATTTAGAAAGGTATAGAACATAAGAAGCGAATTTAAACAAAAAATTTCCGCGAAGCCCCCGAACCTCTGATTGAAGACGATACAATGAAGATGAACATAAATATATAATCGTGTGTATTTGTATCTTAATATAATCGATTAATCGAATAAATATTATCTTCTAGAAAAAAATTGACAAATGTATTTACATTGTGCACGATTATATTCGAGACGACTCGTTCGTTGATATTTTATTCCATAGTAAGGATACCTCGACGATTCTGATAGTCGGAATTCAATTATAGTTAAATTTAGATATTTATTTCAGTTCGAATATTGTCACCGAATAATCTGTGGTGTACTTCGTCGGTAATACAATCAAAAACAGATAAAAACGCATTTAAACGTAATTTTTCACGCGCGTGATTAACATATAACTTAAAAAATAAAAAATGAATAAATAAAAGCTAAAACATTAATTATACATTATCGTAATATATTTAGAAAGCCCATTGAACTAGTTTTGTACAGCATCATCATAAGCTTAGTTGAGTGTATTTTTAAATATATTATTAATACTGTATAAGGAATGTTTTTATTTTTATTTATTTTCGGTTCAATATATATATTACCCAGGAGAAACTTTCTCTCTGACAATGAAATAAATATGTCGAAATTTAATTTTAATTTAATTCCGACTACGAGAATCTTCCAGATTTGTGAATTACCGTACTATGGAATAATATTCGAATTTCATGTATTTTCGTCACTGTCCGATTAAAAAGGAACTATTTTAGTTTTTTATTAAGAACAAAATTTCAACATTATAGCAGTCATCATCTTGGATGACATCCGATTTCATTTGTCCCTAATATCGTATTTATCGTATTTTACGAAATTATTTGTTTATGATAGTCGTAACACGTTACGAATGTCGAAACGAATATAGTCGGTTGCATCCGGTATATTATTTTTTTTCCTCGTGAGAAAAATAACCGCCAATGGTCTCACAATGAAATATTATGACGATTTAGATTTGAAGATATACGTCGATGTATAAAATAACGTTTATTGGTCTTGGACGGTATCATTCGGGGGAAACGTAACGATTATATTATCGTGCGAGTACCCGGGTATATAACGAAAAATGTTTACAATAATATCTACACACATGTACACGTATGTATATAATGTATAAAGTTGAACGATGAGTCGGCGCTAGTTCATTTTTATTTATTACGTCACACGTTCCTGTCGGGTTATTATACACGTCTACTTATACGTTTCAACCATGGTTAGGTCGATTTTGTAAAGAGAAGGTTAATTACGCTTTAGTAACTAGTGCGGCGTGTCCGGAAACTTTGCATAATAATCACGCAATCGTGGTTATTTTATATATATATGTGTATGTGTGTGTGTGAATAATTCTTCGTCCTTTTTTCCTTAGAATTTGTAGGCAGAAGTATGTTTGCAATTGCATTCAACCCTAGGTCTCACGGCGCCACTATTTTCGCACTAGAAACCACGTCGAATTTTTAGACCATCACAGAAACCAGCCCTTTTTCTCCAAAACTGTAAAGAAAAAAACCAACTTAAATTTCTTGTTGATCTCTAAAATTGGTAACTAAATTGATCAAAGTTTAAAATACGCTAGTGAAAATCGGATTTGTCGAAATACAAGTCGTACTTCGTTAAGCTTTTTCGCACAGTTTACACTCCGTAATTTTTTGAATTTTTTTTTATATTAATGTTTTTTTTCTTTAAAACAGTTTAAAACTGATATATATATATTTATATCGCGAGCGTAGGAAAGGTGTACTAAGAATGAGAATTTTTTAAATCTTATGCTATTTTTCTCATTGTAGTGAGAGAAGAAAAAAATAATTATTTTTAACGGATTGTTGTAATTATTAAAACTGAATATTAGATATTCAAAAACCGTTTTCGTATTCTGTCAGGTGTTTAAATTAACGATAATTTTCAATGCTTCTTAATTGTTGTAAAAGTGAATTTTAAATTCAAAATTAACTCGGATAAAACTTCTGAAAAATCATAAATAAATTGCCATTAGCGATAATTGAGTTGGTGGATTAATTAATATTGTTCCGTAGAAAAATTCACGTGAACGCGTTTGTAATAGCTGACACTAGCTTGTAAATGAATTCCAAACCAGAGTTATTAGAAATTATTTATAATGAATTAGAAAATCTTCACAATCAAACTGAAAAGGATATTTCTCAGTTACAATACGTTTTGCGTGTTATGATTTACAGAATCGGAATTATTTAATTCAAAAATGAACTTAAAAAGAAGTAACTCGTTTATTTATTTGATCTTTGAACAAATAATTTTTTACATTAGATTGTTACCGCAAGTATAGTGCGTTAGAAATTATGAAATTTTACGTGAGAAGACTTCTGCGGTGAAATGTTACTCTGTATAATTTAGATAATATTTCATATATACGTTTGGAGTACTTGCGATACACCTACAGTATGTAAAAAAATCCACTATAAATTTAATATTTAGCAAAGTTTAGTTTTAACTTTCAGTCAGTGATATAGGTGTGGTTTGTAAATCATGTTTAATGCGAGAACTATGTAACGTATTAAATAGTTCTTATATGTAACATGTTTGGTCCTAAAACTGGCACAATAATTTGAATGATGTACATAAATTTATAAATTTTTATTATAGAGGAAAATAGTTCGTTAAGTAAAATAAAACATATAAATACATTTAAAGTGTACTTATATCAAAATTTGGCGATGGACGATGTGTGTAATCGACTTTATTTTCAATACAATTACTTTCAGTTTATTTATGTAATGCGGTATAATAGACTTCTAGGAGTTTAAAGTGTTTTAAATGTATTAAATATCATCAATTCAAGTATTTACGTTCTCTTTTCTATTTTATGTATTATTGTTTTATTTTTTCCTCATTTTGTAAATTTATTTCGAATTTTGTAGAAGTATATGTCAAGTTACATTATCATCACTATAAATTCTAAAGTTGTCTTAACCTTAACCAACGCTTATAGTTTCAATACATTACTTTGAAACTTGTGTGATGTTTTTATATCACGAATAAACATTCGTATACATTTTGTTAAATAAGAACTTTGATATTATGCCTTGATTATTGTATTTTGAAAGTATGTCGAAGAATATATATATATATATATATATATATATATATATATATATATATATATATATATATTTGAAACTGTCAAAAATTAATGATAACGAAAGTGTCGATATTACGAATAATTGTCCCGTGGAATAAAAGAACGAGAGGATAAGATAATTCTCGCGCATGGAGTAGTATATTCGTCACCATGTAAAAATAAAAGATTCGTAGGTTACTGCTATTAGGCAATTTACAGATTTTTGAAAGTATTAACTTAATTTATTTTTTATGATTATCTTAAAATTATTGCAGATCAAAAATAATGAAAATTAAAATATAGGACACCTGTAAGGCGATAATAGTGTTGCTATTAAATATTACGATAAATGTACATACAAATATGCGCTAAAATAAAGAGGTGTTAATTAATATTTAATATTTTGAAATATTTCGTACTCGTCGTACATGATATGTTCGATTTTTATGTCCAACTGAATAGAACAGCTTTCTTCACCCATCATTCGAATACCATATATAACCCCCCGCACACAAAAAAAAGAAAACGGGCATTTCTCAAATTATTGAACATTTATTTAAGTTATCATTTATCAAACGTGAAGATTACAATCTGTTATATCCGGTAATAATTATACTATATTGTTTAGACGAGACTTATAAATGTCTTTAAAGAATCAGTGCTGCTGGTCACAAAAATCGAAATCGACTAAAAAAATAATAATTATCATTTGATATAAATAAAGAAAAATTTCATACTTAGTTAATTGGGTGAAAATTTACGTAATGTAATACCTGTTATGACTAAATTTTATTTTTACGAATTTCTTTTCACTTCATATTTATAGGTAAATAAACGTCCGGTAAAAATTATTCATTCTTCCGAAAAATTTTCATCGTGAAAGTTTTGTGTAGTCGTGTTCGCATTGTTTTTTATTTGCTTTACGTTAGAGTGAATAAACGCTGTTCTAATCCTTATCGTTTTATTCTTTTATCTCACTCGTTTTATTCTTTATCTTACTCTTAAATAACTAGTATCGTCTACAAGTAGAATACCGGACATTAGATATATGCCTACGCTGCCGTCGCCGCCTCGTTCTCTAAAAGTTACCATCTGACGTAGTTGATAATACGCTTTCAAACCAACTACAAACAAATAATGTAACTTCTCTTAACAACGACGCAACACACACTGGGATAACCCAACCTTCTCAACTACCAAACTAAGCAGCTTTATCTTCTTTTGCTGGTGATTTCGTTCCAATTACATTGTACAATAATAACAATAATACTAATCATTATTAACAAAATCGTGGTAATACTAACAATGAACAGCTAACAATGGTGGTTGAAAATAAACACGTATACACTCATGTCTACGCGCTGTTACTATCTCCGTTAAATATGTCGATCGAAAGTAATAACGAAAACGTTTATATTGCTGAATACACAGGAGATGAAAATATTTCAAACAACTGTGATCAAATAAATGATTTTCGTCACACAGAAGCTGAACTAAAACATGGGTGGCAAGAGGTATGGGAAATTGTTTTATTATCGGGGGCGATTTTAACACAAAAAACATTTACTGGGCTTCACGCTCGAGCTTTAAAATAGACAATGGGAAATTGTTTTATTATCGGGGGCGATTTTAACACAAAAAACATTTACTGGGCTTCACGCTCGAGCTTTAAAATCAACTGTTGACTCATATAAATGTGACGTCATATCTGGAGGTCAATCCACATACTGGTCTCAACAGATAACAATATTCAAAAAGCATTATACATCTATTAAGAAAAAGGTGATAGCTAGAAATAATTTAATCACAAAGCAAATTTGATCCAGTTAGGGCATGAAACCACATACATTAAACGGTGTCAGCATTAGCCTTTGGTTTCTCCATAGCCGAATTTGCTGCACCAGTATGGAAGAACTCGTGCCATTCAAAGCAAGTAGACCACACTGAATGAAACAGTGAGGATAGTAACAGGATGCCTAAAACCGACAAGAGTAGATCAGATCTAGCAATGGCGGGAATAGCGCCGCCTAAGATAAGACGTAAGGTGGCAGCAGCATCAGAGCGGACATTACAAATGACGGATAGCAGACACCCACTATTCGGACATAATGATGTTCCTAGTCGATTAAAATCAAGGAACAGCTTCATTAAATCAACTCAAGTGCTGTTGGCTCACCCCAAATCAGAAACAGCTAGGATGTGGAAACTTCTGCTATGTCTCTAGGATTAGTTTTCATTTCCCCCATGATCATTTCTAATTGTTTGGCTAGTTAACTTAAATTAGCGGGCCAGAGACGCGTCTTTTTGAATAGAAAATATGTTTCATCCTTCTCGGCATGATTTTATATTTCGGCACAGATATATAATTGTTCTTGTCTTTTCTACATAGTTGTTTATATTTTACTCCAAAATTGCTTTCCGCTAGCATAGTTTTTTCTCTCCTCCCTTTCAAATTCCTATGTGACTATCGCGTCTATTGTCTCTTGTAAAAACCAGTGTTTCCATTTTTTCTGTGTTTCGCTGTTGAGTGCTTCTCTTATATGATTTTTCAGATTACTCCATAGTCGTCCCGACGACTCTGTTTCAGGTTTTTTTCTTCATGCTCAGTTTTTGTGAAATTGTATTTTTGAATGCATGTGGATTGATAATAGTCATACTTTTGACGGTATTAGATTTTTCTGTAATCTTCAAACAGTTCCGTCCTTAATAGCCTGTGATCGAAGCCACATTCAGCCCCTGTCAGAGTTTGAACATTTTTGCACGAGGCCTCCATCTCTCGTTTATAAGCATATAATTCATTTGATTATGACATTTGTCACCCAGTGCAATCCAGTTAATAAGCCTGTGAACGTGATGTTTAAACATTATGTTAGCAATACAACATTGATGATTAATCTCGAATGAAATAAGTCCGATTCTTGTGTTGAAGCTTCCGATATCCCTAATGTGGCTATCCATTGAGGTATCCCCTACTTTAGCATTAAAATCAATAATCTGTGGTAAATGTTGTAATTTCTTACTCAATTCTGTGTAGAAATTGTCTATTATCATCTGTTGGTGCATAAAGTTTATTGTTTCCAATTTTATTCCTACTACAATTATATGTCTGCTAACGGCGTCATATCTACTAACCAAGTGAGTGATATTTTTTTAATCGTGATGGCAACACCTTGTGTACTTTTATTTTCGTAGCTTGCACAATATACCACATAATGACTGCCAGCGAAGTGTCCATTATGTCTATAATGTATTCCCGATATGCCATATATTGGAATTTTATATCGTAACAGTTCCTCCTCAACTATTTTTAGTTTGTCGGTTTCTAATAAACCATGCACTACTTTCCTACTCTGTTAATTTTACACAATTTCATATTGATTTTTACAAACATCTTGTTTCCTGGGAAATACCAGAACGTAAAGTCGTGTATTTCAAATTCTGAACATGGGATTCAAGATGCCAGGCGCTAACTGGATTGCATGGCAAAACCTTATTCAGCATTTCATATGTTTGCATGGAAAGTACTCCAGTGGTTACCTAAGATTTTCTGTCAGGGTTTACTCCCTTAGTCTTTAGATAAGGATCATGCCCGCAACACAGCGGTTGTTTTCTGTCAGGGTTGTCTCTCTTGGCCTTTAGATAAACAGTTTAATCGCAGGGAACAGGTTGTTAGTGAGGAGGTAACGATTTAAGGTTTTTACGGTGACCTAAACCCACCGAAGGAGAAACAGTCAAAGAATTTTTGCAAACTTTTAATGGGCAGGACCTCAAGTTGCCCGTCTGAATCATCGTGTCTTCCTGCTCTGTCACTACTGGAATCGTCTGCTAGAGACTTTCCACCAGTAGCAGCTTTTGGTTCGCGACTGCTTATTAGCTATTTGCAGCTGGCCAGCATATCTACTGGTCATTTCACTATCCACCATCTGTGGATGCGCCCCATTCCAGTTAGAGCTCCGGATCCTAGAAGGCACATAATATCTCGAGGGGAGGGTAATCTGTATATATTAGGTTTTTTATTGAAAAATATAAACAGATTAATGTATCGGTTTGTTTTTTAAATGAACGTCCAACAAATACATTTGTGCAATAAGTGTTTATAAAGTTGCGGAGAACGAGTGCTTAAAAGCTAAGTGTGTATAATGCATTTAGTATGTGCTGTAACAAAATAAATAGCATATTAAAATTGAGAAGTGTATGGTGTTCTGCAGGGATGAACTGATAGCTAAGATGGAAAAATGATGAAAATAAAACGGTCCCTTTGTTCACCAGTTAATGAGAGAAATGCTTAATCTTAAAAAACGAAATCCTTAATAGAGCAAATAGTTTAAGACGCGTAATTTTGAATTGATTGTAAATTAGTATATAAGAAATGTGTAGGAGTGTCAAGCACATTACAGATGTGGTTTCACAGAATTATTGATATTAGTTTAAATAGTGAGTTAATTACATTTACAATACATTGCAAACTCTCTAAAGATTTTTGTAATTTTCATGATTGAATATTATTAATTGTTAATATTGTAGTAGATCAGAAATACAGAGATAGTAAAGCATAAGCTATTCTATATTCTTATCTGCACAAGAGATATAAAAGTAGTATATAGGGCTACTTGAAGGATGGAACGTATGTAAATATGAACTAAACCTCATATGCTCGGAGAGCACTTGTGCGTTGTAAATATAATGTTTATGTTTTGAATGTTGCTCTTCAAAAACTTTCGGAAAGAATGTATAAGTTTTCCTTCCAGTCTTATCCAATCGGCATTATCATGTTTCAAAAAGTTTAGTGTTAATAAAATTCTTAAATGCATTAATGCTTGTGCTGAGCACTAAATTGATGAAATCGGTATCTATGAATAGAGTATTTCCTAGTGGGAAAGGTTCATGGCAACTCTGTTTTTGAAAGCAAAACACGATCGATTAGTAAGAGTGGTCATCCCTGACTTAAATAAAAGTAGAATGCGTGTGGAAACTGTGTGATGTAAAGTACAATCTACTCACCTACAAAATTAAAAACAGATCTTATTAATTGTAAACTAAAACGTAAAAATTTTTAAATAAATTCATATTAAGTGTAAATTTTCGTAGTTGTAATAGTTTTAAATCTCGCAGCTCATGCTTATGTGGAATATGATTATATTTATTTTCAACTATTTCGTAAAAATAGAGTTATAACGTTAAAAACATGCTGTGTTATTAACGGGAGCAATGTTATATTATTATTTATGTATTCTCTGCGAATAATCACATTTATATAATTATTGTTCAAATAATTTTAAAGTTGTTTGTGAATGGATGTGTATGTTGCTGCGTAGTGCTTAGTAGCATTTTAATTAATGTATATAGTCGTATGTTATGTTAATTTTTGTGAAACTGGTACACGCTCAAAATTGCGTATAACTGGGTTGTATGTCCGATCCGCTAATGATAACTTTCGATTAAAAGTTTTATTTATGGAAAAAGATTTACAAATGTAAGTTCTGTATTTGGTATACCCATGATTTTTAGATTTCGTTAACGTTGCGCTATTTTTTTTATATTATATAATAATATACCTTATTTTTTTGTAATATATGTTGGTAAAGAAGTAAATTTGATAGAAGTATTATTATTATTACTTTGATTATAATAATAGATAACTATTATATACATATATTACCTCATATATCTTAGAAGTAAAAAAATTAAAAAAAAAAAAACTTTCTTGATCAGATGAAAAAGAAAGTAAGTCTAGAAATTAGTAAAAGTTATCAACCGCTAGTTTTATTCCAAATTATTCATTTATTGGGTTTAATTCTTTCGGAAGAGTTTTTATAATATATATAATACTAAAAGGTGCATTGAGTTACTTAATAATTAAATTTGGGAGAAGACGCTGCTAAAGTGTGTAAAACATTTAGCACAATATAAAATACGTACAAACAAAATATTATCTCATTATTGGAGTATGCTGTCTCAACTTCTAACTTTGTCATAAATGTTGCATCTGTGTACTGCCCCCTAATCAAAAAGTTACACATCAATTGTTGTCATCCTTTTTTAAATTGCTTAGTCCTGAATTTATTGCAGGTGTCGATTATAACGCTAAACATTTTCAGCGGGGCTACAGGCAAATAATCCATGTGGAAGAGTATTAATAACTTCAGTCACCAATAAGTATGAAATAATCTCCCCACAAGGCTCCCTGATATACATTATATATTTAATACCTTTAATATATTGCAGACATGCCGGTTAATAAAAATACAATATTATGCACTTTTGCTGACGACACATGAATTCTCTCATCCGATTCTGACCCAGTTGTTGTATCTAATAAATTTCAGGACCATTTAACTCTGATTCATCCTTGGTTAACCAGATAAAGAATCAAGATTAAGCAACCTAAAATCAGCTACATTACTTTTAATCCGTCTAAAGATCTATCCCTCGAGTTAACCATGTTAAATATCGTGGTTTGTGTCTTGATACAAAACTTACCTGGAGTTAACACATTAGTAATAAAATTAAGGATGTGCTGAAAGGATATAGTCTGCTCTATCACCTTTTTAGAAAGTAGTCAAAGCCATCGGTTGAGAACAAACTAATTATTGTACAACTAAGTCATAAAACCGATTCGAACTTATGGAATTGAACTATATGGCACTGCTAAGCCAGCTAACATTCGGCGCTTACGATCAATGGAGTCGAAAATCTTACGTGAGATTATTGAAATTCCTTAGTTCGTGTCAAATCAATGTATACGTTCTCCGACTTGCGGATACCAATTGTTTCGATACAATATCTTTTTCAGCAGACTAAGAAATGTCCCTAATACAGCTATTCTACAACTGATAATGTAATATGCCACATGCTTCATCGCGTCGGTTGAAGAGAAACTGGCCAAGAGATAATGTTAAAACTTGCTCCTCCTTTCATTCCTCCTAGATATGTCATAAGTTCTGGTCAATGCGCCATCAACAGTACCTGATTCTATTCTGTTCCTTCATCGCATTTACTTATTACGCTATATGCAGATTGTAAATAAAAAAGGAAAATAAAATAAATATTTTGCCGTAAATGAATATAACAAAAAATTATATGATTGTTGATGTTGTTAGATCCGTTAAAATTTAGGCAGGAATATATAATGAACAACTTTTATCTCAAAGTGAAAGAGAGAAGAACCCGTGCGATTAATAAACAAATTCAATGTTTATTGAGACTGCGGCATAACAGATACTGGTCAAATAAAAGTCTGCCACCTCTTCTCTCCAGCCATAATAAATTGGAAAAAATTGAAATTATCCAAAATGTTTCTTATCGCTTCTACAGTTTCTATTTTCAGGATTTATTTTTCTCGTTAGACGTTGACTTAATTTCCTTTAATAATAATATTGCTAAAACTCTCCCTTTTGGAGTTAACAACGCTGCATTTATGCAAGCAATCAATGAAAAATGTAGCCACTATGAAATTATATTTACAGATGGGTCGGTCGATAAAATACATGCAAATTATACTTCTGCTTTATATTACCCGAAAAAAGGCATATCGAAAAGTATACAGATTATCCTTTGCAGATTCCTCATTTGTTGTAAAATTATTTGCCATTTACAAAGCTTTGCTCCTAGTCAAAGATGTGAGGGAAAAGAATATTCTAATCATCTCCGATTCCTGAAGTGTGCTATTACAATTATCTAAGTTCCCAGAACGTAAAATATCCAAGTTAGAATTTGATGTCAGACACCGTGTTATTCAGCTTTATAATCGTGGATCTAGAGTAAAGTTTAAGTGGGTCCCTTCTCATTGTGGTATTGCTGGAAACGAGGTGGTGTATGAATTAAAGGTTATAATTTATCAAGTGTCCCTTACAAGAATATTGAAATTGGACTGATATTTTACCAAAGATCAAATAAAATCTGCTATTAGATTTTCAACAGTACTACATCGCCGAAAGTTAGAATAAAGGGAAAAATACTTTGCTTTGGTGCATATACGGTTTTCAGTAAACCATGGTTTCAATTATACCAGAACGTTTCGAGGGATTATATATCAACTTTATTTAGACTACATGCTGGGCATAATTTCTCCCCCTCACATCTTGCTAAATTATGCATGATTCCTGATGGTACATGTGACATGTGCCATGTTGACAACTGTATCGAGCATCAAATTTGAGTTTGTCCGAAGTTTCTAAAGCATAGAGATGAGATGTCTAGTGTTTTACAAAAATGACATACATTACTTGTGAGTATTGAATTAATTCTTTCCGACCCATTGTCTTCTGTCACAGTCAGTTTATATAATTTTATCAAACGTAGCGGCATTGAGATTTAAAATACATTAACTAAATAAAGGTTTAAACTGGGCGCAAGCTGGGCCAAAAAAAAAAAAAAAAAAAAAAAAAATGTGCAAGAAATATCAATAACTATTTCTTCAACGTTTAATGGTCTTTGAAATCAACAAAACCCAGTACTACTAACATATCTAGTTCTCGAACTTTTTATATTATTTGCTTTAGATTGATTATTTGTTCACGGTTGTCACGTTCTTTCATAAAACCGACTCGTTTGTTCGCGATTTGATCGTGCGTTAATTTGTAAATTCGATTGTTCATTATGTATGTTGCTCGAAATTAGCGATATTCTGCAATTTTAGCAATTAGTTCTTTTCTATGGACTCGAATAAGAGAGAATATGTCGAAGTGGTAATTGACAGAGGAAGATGCAGTCTATGAGCCATTTATTACAATGCAAACTTGCCGGACTTCGGTGCAATATTACAAATTTTATGAACGCGGATCAACATGCCCTATAACTGGTAAGTACGGGTCTGAGTAAATATAATAATAACATGGAATGGCCTGGACACGGCACGAACGGTGAACTTTGTTGACTTCCAGATATCTGATAAAAGGAAATATATTTGTTAGGAAACAACTATTTTTCTCATATTTCTCATTTCCTGTCAAATAAATTTTTGTTTTCTATTGAATACTGCTGCTATGAGGATGGAAATAGTTGTTTTATGGAATTAAAAGAGAAATATAAAAATGTTATACAGACGGATATATTTTTTAATAAATCATCATCATATATATCCATTACCAAACGTTCGCTAACATGTTGTTGCTGTCGATAAATTTTTAATGTACATAAGCGTAATTGATGTAAAAAAAAAATCGATCCAGTCTTGCATCCGTGATCTTCTCTTACTTCCTGATCATATTTTACAATTTATTTTTCCTTGCAACATTTACATTACATTATCGGGTGCCATAGTTCTTCTTCTTTATGCGCCCTGTCTTCCAAGCACGATGGAAATCATCTACTTGATCTGATCTTTATTAACAATCATTCTGAAAATTTCGATCGCATCCATTTTGAATCACTTCTTCAAAACGTGTATCAACGTTGTTTTTCGACGCCCGCCAACACGGTTATCATTAATTTTACCTTGTATTAATACATGAAGCATTTCGTATTTGCTGTTCCTAGTTATGTGATTATATTTATATGACCAATATATTCCAATATCTTTCTCTCAACAGTATTAATAATTTCCGCCTTGTAATACTCGAGAATTAGTAATTTTTCAGCATTTTGCGGTAAGACCACATCTCGAAGGCTTGTATAGTCCGTAATTTCGCACTATAGAGCAGAACGCTAAAGACAATACCGAACGAAGCGTATGTCCAAGACTTATCTTCAAGTTCCGATTCGTGAATATTCTCTGTATTAAAGTACATCTCGTTTGTTATGTATTTCAATGAGCGAATCCCACCTGTCGTTAATTAGTCATCCTAGATATTTTATGGAAGCTATTTCGCGATCTCCGCGTTATCTAGTTCTAGAGTTAATATTCTGTACGTTCCCAATAGCCATCCATTTTGTTTTCGTATCATTTATTGTACACCTATAAGCTGATTACTCTCATTTACTGTATTAACGAGTTCTCGCTAAGGTTAATAGCAAGCACCACTGTATACGCCTGTGTACCGGATATTATTAGCAATGACTCTGTTAATAACATTGATTCCTTTTAAAAATTTCTTCCAAGTATATATTGAAAGAAGGAGAGAGAGGGCATATCTATCATCTTCATTTTAGTAACGTCGTCCGATAATAAACCCCCTCTATCCTTACATCCGCGTTCTGATTCCAATATAAATTGCCTATGATTCCGATATCACAATTGACGAATTTGATTTCCTTCAATACGCGAGTCTAATTTTACTTTTTTCCATACCTTTAAGTATTTTTAGATTTTGTATATTTTCTATCTAACCGATGCAAAGTATCATGCGATACAATCATATCCCGAATTCATTCAGATTGCTTTGATATCATTCACCATTCAACGCCGTATAACGACATTGAGAAAATATATATCCTGCGATACAATCATATCCCGAATGCATTCAGCTTTTGTTGTATTGCTTTGATACCATTCAGCATTCAACGACGTATAATAATATTGAGAAAATATATCAGCGAATTATTCTCATTTTTATATTTAACTTTACGCTTCAGCCGCATAATACATTCTTCAATTTGAAAAAAAAAATGTTTTCCTCGCTAGTTCAATACGAAATTTTATTCATTTGGATTGCAATCCAGTTATTTAATATTTGTGTGCAACTGTTTCTAATTTACTTGAATATACTACGAGAGATTTCTAATAAATAATATAAGAGAAAAAAGACTCATAACAAACTGGTATAATGTTGTTGTTCCGTGTTTAGTTTTTAAAGTGTGTTTTTTTTTTATTATATTTTTATATTATGACGCTCGACTACAAAGGTGTCATTTGCGTCAACGGAAATTACAATAAATTACAGAAAAATTATTTACTACTTACAATTTAAATAAAGTTGTTGCATAAACCATTAAAATTCCATCAAAGTCAAATAATTTTAAAGCTAGTTAGAACTGTTTAAACATTTGACATACTTAAAAAAATAAGCTGAAATTCATGCTAGTAAAACGTTTATTTCTTTTCCTACTTTTCTATACGTGTTGTGTATATGTATATATATATATATATAAGGTTTTTTTGCACGTGTATGCTTATGTAGGTAAATAAATTTATGTCGAAGGTTATTTATGTATGTGAGCACGTACACAAACATATATGTATATGTAAATGGTATATGTGTACTCTTAGTTGGGTGTTTGAATGTAAACAATAGCGGTCGGTAAACATAAAATTAAAAATCTGACGGAATTGATTTTACTGTGAGTTATGTTAGGATTTTTGTATACACATTTGGTGACTGTTAAATCATACCTCGCGTTATCGAGTTATTAACATTTGATATGTTCGCTTTAAATTCGATTAATAGTATTCGAACTTACATGCGATTCCTTTTTTTATCCATTAATCCAATGGGTGGCGAACTATGATATGCTGACAAGTATGACGCAATTATTTTTTGTTTTATTGTTCTCGATGCACTGCATATTTGTAAACCTAATCTCGTTATTCTTTTATTCCGTCGAACCATCGTTATGGTGGTCGACCCCCGGATTCGTGTATTCCATTATCACCTGTATCGACCGACGTTCCATTCTGTTGTCTTTTAGCAGAAGACGCTTAAGATACGTTATTTTTGTGCTAGAACTACATTTGACCATGTAGTACAGAAATTTCACCAATTATGATGTCTAAGACGTCTGGAAGGCATTTATTCGCTTCAAAGTTGTCTTTTCTAACGTACATATCTCGGCAACGTATAGTAAAATTTAAAAAATTAGCGTACTAGCTAGTTTTATGTTAGTACTTTTTTGATGGATTCAGTTTTGTCTTCTTCAATTTACACTTTTTAAGAGAGAGCAAATAGAGACTAAATTTTATTTTTTACCATCATTATTAAATTTCAAAGCGTAACGTCGAGGAAATCGAGTTAAATTACGTAAATTCTAATTTAGAACGATTAAATGGCCGAGATGATTCATTTTGTAATATCGCAAATAACTAAATTTCCAAACAAAATGTTGAAAAATATTAAGAAATGTATTAGTGGTGTTATAAATAAGTCAACCTTTAGAAATGTAAGGAAGAGGAAAAATTATTGGATAACCGATGAAACCTTAAATCTGGTCGAGGAAAGGAGAATGCTGAAAAAAATGCAACAAAATCCAGAGCATGTAAATAAAAAGGCGGTACAATTGGCTTAACAAATAAAAGGAAAAAAATCAAACCTCTGTAGTAAAATTAAAGAACATGCTAACCGTCATGAAACAAAGGATCTTTTCATAATAATGAAATAAATAGCAAAATAATTTTGAAACAATTAAAAAATTCGAACGTGCAAATATCGTTACTGAACCAATGAGAATTTTGGAAGTTCGCAAGACATTGTATGAAAACTAGAACATCCAGTGAATTATATGATTACTAAAGGGAAGGAACCAGATATCCTGGAATCGAAAATAATACGAGCTATTATAAAAGTCAAAAGGTATAAAGCTGTTGAAGAGGATTAAATTCCGTAAATAGATATGGCAAACAGGAAAGTGACAAGAAAATTGATGCGAGTTTTCATTTCCATTTTTAAAAAGAAACCGCGGGGTACAGAAGAACTTTATGAAAATATCGTCGGAAAAATTTGAATAAGCGAAACACACTCGAATGAATTTCGATTAAAAAGGGCGTTTGCCACGCGTGTATACTGTCGCCCTTTACTTTTCAGTATGTATACAGAATATTGAATGGGAAAAGTACTAGATAGTTGGCGGGGCGTTTCGATTTGTGATCATAAAATTAGCAACTTTCGATATGCTCACAGCATATACTCCTTTTAGCAAATATATAAAAAAGAAAAAAAATAATTAAAACATTTGATGTGAAAAATCAAAAATATCGGCGAAAAATATGGCTTATGTATTAATGCGGAAAAACTTATGGCTGTAGATTGCGTAATTCTAAATCCACCTATGATAACATCGACGTCTATAAAATGATGGACAAATATAATCGTTTAGATATTCCCTCATCGTAAATAATGGAGAATGCGAAAACGTCATCAGTCTAGTAACACGTGCAACAACGAAATTAATCAATACTTGGAACAGCACTGCACTTAATAAGCGAAATAAGATCGAGTAGATCGACAGTATAATTTTTGCAAAAGCCATGTGCCGGTAGGAAACCTAGAATATAAAAAGTGTTTAGAATACCTTGGACAGCATACCGAACAAATGCTTCGATATTAAACTATCTGAAAGTTGAAGTCCCCTTATTAACGAGAATAAGAGGAATGCGGTAAAAGTTTTCGTACTTATAACAAGGGAAACAGGCCCACTCGTACATACCATCGTACAAGGAATATCAGGATATAGACATCGAGGGATGTGTCGTTTTCGAAGGACGGATGGAGTGAAACAAAAAACTGGACTCACACTGGCTGCAGATGCGTGGAATGTAGTGCGTTATGAAGAGCGGAGAAAATATGATTTTGCGTTAAGTAGGATATTACTGTTCGCGACGTGTTTTTGTCCATTGACTTCGATTGTAAGATTGATCGTTGGCTAAATAATGTACATAGTATTTATATATTACATTGTTTTTATTATTAGAATTGTATTATATTTATCCTAGAAATATATTATTTGAAACGATTATATTACCCTGGATAGTTATTTTTATCATTAAAATTGTATTTTGTATCGTAAATATATTTTTCGAATTAGTTAACCGAGATATGTAATCGGCCGTTGTAAACGATCCCGTTAAAAATATAAAAGTTATCGATATGATGATAATTTGGATATGTTTTATAATTTGAACGGTCTGTTAATAATCATTTTCACATTAAGAAATTCGTATGTATTTTATAAAAGTAGTATCAATACGATCGGATTGATTATTTCATTTATATTTATCGATATAACTTTTATTTAGTTGCGTAATTGTTGAAAGATTTATTTAAAATTGGGGACTCCCCCCCAAAAAAAATTACTGTATCGTCTCCGTTTCAACTGATATTTTTATCAGAATTTTGAACCTAGAGAGATATATGTCATTCGTATATATCGTATACAGCAATAATATAGTAATGTAAATGGTTTTTGATTCTTAAATTGTTAGTAATGTTTTCTTACGTTAAGTAAAAAGTAAGTCAGTACACGTTCCAGATGAACGACTGTTAATTTTGTTTTGCTTCTGTTTTATTTTACAAACTTTTGGGAGACGTATGATTACCATTTGAAACTATGTGTCGTAAATGACAGTTATACAAAACGTATGTTGCTATCAAAGAGAAAGGGTACGCATATAAAGTAAGTTGTTTCGCAGTTAGGACGTAGCATAATGATTGTATTGCGTTATAAAGAAAGAACTGTTTAACTTTAAAAGAGGCTCTGAAGTGAGGTCTGGTTGCTTTATATATATATATATATATATATATATAATTATTATGTCGGTGGAGACTAATGTAATAAGAGAAATGTAATGTACGAACATAGTTTATAATGGAAGGCGTGTGTAGTATGGGAGATGAGTGACAGGATTCGTTGCGAAACGACAGATTATAGCTAATTAATGATGTGAAGCATTTACATGTTCAAGGTTATTCTCCTAGTTTTGTATTCATTATTATATATATATATATATATATATATATATATATATATATATATATATATATATATATATATATAGTGTATGTGTATAAACGCATTTATGCATTTGTGATGTCTACCATTCGTATTGAAAAATATAAGCTAGCGTTGTTCTACATACGCTAAGTTCAATTATAAATCTGTAAAACGATGTCTGAAAATGTTTCTCCTTAACAGTTTAACGTTTGGATTGTCCATTATATTAGACGTAAAATATTGTACGAACTCAGTTGGTTTGAGCTGGTTATTTAATTATTGCGTTTAATTCGTTAAGCGGGACTCTGTATTAAATTATTTATGCCACTTTTAAACGAATAGTAAAAAAAAGCAATTAACGATTTACGATTTAATCCTATTCTTGTTCTAGTCCTTCGAAGAATCGTATTTATTTCAAATGTTGTTACTGTAATAATCTGAAAAATAACAATCATTACAAACATTTTGAAAGTTTACAAATTATAAAAATTACGCTTTTAATAATTCATCTAAATAACTCGTGGCTTTATTTAAAAATTTACGCATTAATAGTTTTATTTTTGCAAATATATATGTAATTATTCTTTGGCACTTGAGATGATAACAAATAACATGGATTACGAAGATCTTAAAAGTAAACTGCGTAACATGACGGATATTCATATATATATATATATCATTAAGTGCCGTCTCTGTATCGGAGGGAAGGGACTACTTACGTGTACATAATTTGTTGTACAATGTAAGTAGTGTACAAGGCAATTATAATATGGCGCTAGCGTAGATAAATACACACACCCGGGAGAACTGATTGTAATCGTTTTGTTGTCACGACAAAATGCAACTCCGCGAGTTTTTTGTGGAGCACTATATTGTTACTAGCGCGCATATGGCGTTGTGCGTGGGTTTGCCATTGCTTTCCACGTTTTAATATTAGGATTATTTATATATTTATTTTCTGATGATAATTTTTGCCTCGTCTGTCGTATTCGAACTCGGTACCTTCTGTACAGAAGACCATGCTCTAGCCACTATGCTGTCCCGACGACTTTTATATATATATATATATATATATATATATATATACTATTTGGGTAAAGTTTTTACGACCGGAAAATAAGTAAACAAATTAGAAATTTAGAAAAGAGTGGCTTACATACCATAAGATAAAACGTATACTTAACACTAAAATTAGTCCAAAAAACAAAGCCCAAAATATTTAACCAGTACGTGATTCCAGTACTAACGTACGCTGCAGAAACTTGGCCCTTAACGAAATTAAGAAAAATAGAAAGACGGATGGAACGAGCTTTGCTTCGCATAAAATTACGAGACAGAATTAAATCAGAATATATCCGAAATAAAACAAAATTCGAAGATGTAGGGATAATGATAGCGTTGAATAAATGGGCTTAGGCTGGTCACGTCGGTAGGCAAGAAGATGGAAGATAGACAAAGGAACTGATCCAATGGAGACCATATACTGGAAAGCGCGCCGCACAAGGGAGACCATTTAGAAGGTGGACGGATGATATTGTGGCAGTCGCAGGGAAACAATGCTTCGTAAAACGCAGGATAGGCAATCGATGGAGAAAATTAGGGGAGGCCTACATCAAATCAATGATGTAACACAGGCTTTATATAAAAATAATTATAACCACCAGTGCTTCATTTTTTTTTTGCAAATTTCAGTACAATAAATAATTGAATATTAATATCTAGTAGTTAAATACTATAAATTGTATTCTATGTATATTAATATTGTATTTATTCACTTTTTCCATTTGTTAGATTATTTAGTTGATAATGGATATCCATTAAATAGAACTAAGTCAACTATAGTCATTTTCAACTTCATTATAAACTATCATAGCTCTATCTAACGGATTTAATTGAAATCATTTTTTGAAACTAATAATAATAAACCGGAAAATTCTCGATTTCTTTTTGAGGTAACAGAATGCGCACGCGTGTTATATATGTATGTATGTGTGTCTGGTTGTGTGCGTTGCCTTATTAAATTTTAACGATAACAATATGTTCGACGTGTATGTGTGACGTTGATTTTAAAGTATAATATCATCCATAGAAACCGTTAAAATTTAATAATTAACGATAAATGTGTTGTGTTCATTTAGATATTTTTATTTTTGTTTCCTACGCTCGATTATCTTAACTATCCGCTGTCTTTTGTATATGATTTAAAAATATTTCACGTTTAGCTTTTGAAATTCCTTCTCGAAAATCCTTTTTAATACGTATAAGTAGTGCTTAGCCATTTTTTTTCGTGTTTAAAACGCCTCTATCGTTTATTATTAAAAGTCGTCGATTAATATATATTGTTAGTTACGGTAAAGTCTGCGACTCTAAAGTTACATTAAAATACATTATGAATAAATCGCTAAACATTTATTTTAATATTACGGAATTTTACGCTTAAATTATTCACTGTTAGCTAGTGAATTAATGATATCTTATTTATAATACGAATTTTAATAAATAACTGGTCTTCAAAATTTATTGCATATTATTTTTTAATAACTTATTGCTAATTTTATATTTAATGCGTGTTATGCGTTTCTCATTTTAGTAATAAATTTCATCATTTGTTTCAGGAGCTGGAGAGTCCGGTAAAAGTACTATAGTCAAGCAGATGAAGTAAGTAATAATTTCTAATTCGTTATTACGATATTAAAAATACGAATTTTATACTTTAATCGTTTGTATTTGATATCTTAATTATTAAAAATTTTAATTACGGATTTACTATAATTATCGATAATATTAAATCTAAAACTTTAGATGGAAATAGATGGATAAGTTAGATTCGTAGTATAGACCGGGCTATTTTTACGGTTATGTGTCGTTTAATATATATATATATATATATATATATATATATATATATATATATATATATATATATATTAATTTTTTTTCGAAATCTGACAAATCGAAATGAAAACAAAGAAAAGCTGGAAAGAGAAAGAAATGTACGTCAATAATAATTAGTTGGTGCGATTTGAATTTAATAGAAATATGTTCTTCCAAAAAATTACTTTTATTTACGATGTATTTTTTGAAACACGTTACAAATTTAAGTGTGTTCTATTTTTTATATATATATATATGTATGTGTGTGTGTTGAAAAATTGAGATTTGATTGATGTAGCCAATGGGGCTCGTGGCAAGATGGGAGACACGTCATTCAACAATGACATTCCGAGTTATTTCTTCGGTAAATTAAATCGGGAAATTAACCGCTAGCTGATTTGAGTGATTAACATTCACCACTATTACGAATTACTGTTGCAAGCTCGCTATATTTAGGTTCCGATGCGGATCATTACTGCGCACGTACCAGAATGCATTGATTATTCCAAATATTTTTCATTGGTATCGCTGCATCATATTAAAGTTCGATATTCAAGCCTATACCTGAAATTAATAATCCATTCGTCCACACCGACTTAATAACTGCGTTATACAGTAATAATTTTGATCTTAAAAGTATCTCGGATGTTTCATTCAGCAGCTGATACATCTAAGGTTTCTTTTACCTTGATCGTAATATGTTCTTTTTCGGTTAAGCGATAATCAAACTACATCTCCCAGGTATCGAAATTTCTTTTCCTACGGAATTAGACCATTATGTCTTTTGCGTAATTGTAAATGTGACATGCACTGACACTAGTTCATATAAAACGGTGTGTGGCGCCACTATTCTATCGGTATCCTTTGTAAACAGTGTGTGTGTGTGTGTGTGTACGTTCCCAAAACAGAGCCTTGCAAAATATTACCCTCGACAGAATAAAATTACGACGTATCGATATCGAGTTTGATCTGCAAAAACCTATATAAATATCGGCAGGTTGCGTTTTATTTTTGAAACTAGTCCCTTGTGCTATAGATACCTGATTGCAGAGCAATTTTCAAAGTAGTCAGTGTTGTATCGCTGCACTCAGTTAACTTATTGTACCATAGCGTAACCAAAACAAAAAGTCGTATTCTGAAATTGTGCCCTGTAGCCGGTTTTGTTAAATCGGATATTAATTCTCAATTATTATCGATAGAAGACATTACGATAAAACTTCGTCGCTCGATTTACGTATTAGTATTACCTACCATATTTTTCACTGCGGTATACAGTATACTAGCCAAATAACAACGTTAGATATTATATGCTAATACCTTTTGCGGTAGGAATTTGAGCGTTTACTCAGTAATCAAATCCTATCTCCGGTTTTTATGTATTTATAAGTTTCCATGATCATTTTTTACCATTTCCGAGTGACAAAACAGTTTTTATTGAAGGTGGCATTTGAAAAGGAGCAGCTAAAAATCGCTTTTTACTGTATTATAGAACAACTCTTCCAGACATAGGTAGGCGTGGTTTAAACACATTCTTTAATCCAAACTACCGTCTTATCGTAAACAAAACAAAATCATAACACAGTGTAATTACTATAAAAGTTTTTTATTGCAAAGCAGAGGAACCTATTCGAGTCACGCGTATTGACACATACGAATTCGCAGTGACGATAAATATGACTTTTTAACGATTAAAATATGTTGTTTTAGCGCATGAAACAAACTTATTACTGAAAAGTAAAAATTGAAATTAAAAGGATAGAGTCTGAAGAAATTTAAAATGAATATCTAGCTGCTGATGAATATTTAATATGTCATTACATAGACGCAAACTGGATGGAACTTAAATTTGTATGAGCGTGTAGTTCGTCGAAAATACGATGCGACCTTAACGCCGGAGACTGTAAATAGAGGATTGTAAATAGTCTATACGAACGTTATAAGGATAGTGCAGGAATTTCGGCTTGTCGACGTAAGATTATACATTTTGGCGATGAAATAATTAACCCTTTCAGTCACGATGTCCACTATATGGCACTAAAAATTTTAATATTAACACGATTATATATTTCCCGGTTGACCATGAAATATCTTAATAATATTTATATGCATTGAAAATCGCCTAGAATCATCTAAGAAGCAGTATTATAGAATAAACACCGTGTATAAAATTACTTTTTTTTTTTTTTTTAAACTTTCATGTGTAAATGAAAGGGTTAAAGGAACGGACTAAAAATAAGTCATATCTAGATCATTTTTAGCTAAATATTTTAAGAATTGAAATATTTCAACGTCGACGCAATTTATTTTATTATAAAAATAGACAATCCATGTACCGAATAGGGGACACTGTGACTGAAAGGGTTAAACTGTTGACCGCGCAACAGCGTCCTCACTATTTATATACGTACGTATGTTACAAATGTCGCGTATATAAGTAATATTTATTACGAGATTTTGCTTATTACTTATGTTAGCAATCAATGGAACAATCTTTTTCTAGTTGAAATCCGACTTAATGCGATCAATTTTAATCGAAGATAATATATTTATATATATATATATATATGTATGTATATAGGTGATGGGGGGTTGGATCCATATTTTCTTTTAGTCGTATGCAAATAGCGTTCGTCGATTGCAGCCAGAAAAGAAGTTTTTTGTATTAATAGTAAAGTAGCGAGCACTTAGTTTGTTTACATATTCCTTTTCGCTATTTATCTTAGGCATACAGCGACCAGCTCGATGTGTTCTCTTTTTATTTATATACACGACCACATCAAGAAGTCGAAATGGTGTGTTCGACTTATTACGCATAGACTAAATTATTAGAAGTTAATATTTTTTTTTTCGCGATCAGTAACGAGATATATTTTATATATATATATATATATATATACACGAGATTATACTTATTCGTTCTTTTAAAGATGATAAATCGCGATAATACATGCGCGCGCTCTGTGTGTCACTTTTCAAACTGCCGTTCTCTCGGTATGGTTGTGCGCGTTAGTTTATTTAACAAAAAGGGGAAAACTAAATAAAATAAAATAAAAAAAATGGCATATCGTTCTGAAAGAAAGCAACAGAAGTGACGAACGTGGTAGTACAAAAATATATATTCGATAAGAGGGTTAGACGTATGCGTTGGTTGACGATGACGCCGCTATAGAAATTGCGAGCCGACCAAGCTACGCCGTTTACGTATTTACTTAATAAGGGGTGGCAGTTGTAGCCGTTCGTAGAGAGCACACTGGTGGACCCACTATGATGAAGTTATATTCTTACGCTGGTAGATGTGAAATTTATTAATGCTCTCGTTGCGCGTGTAACTTGGGTCCTTGTTGCTAAGTGTTTACATTCCGTTTATTCCTTCAAACGTGGCTGTGCTCCTTTTGGCTTCACGGATCGATATTATACGTTGAACCACCACCCCCGTTCGTCTTGTGCCATTTAATTTTTACTACAACCCTTAGAACGTTAGGTTTTTCGTTTATTTTTGAAAGGCAGTCCTTGTCCTACGGACAGTGTTTAAAACCTCCCCGCAGTCTGCGTGAAATATATCTCCCTTGTTTAAATTTTCTTTTAGTGTATATTGTCATGTGGTATAGGTTTATGAATATATTTATATATATGTATATATAGGTGTGCAAAGGTGTGTATAATATATATATATATATATATATGTATATGTTATATCTGTGTACAATGGTAATTTTTGAATTTCGCTATGAATAACCCTTTGTATGCTCGTTTATCTATTGATAATGTAATCATATATGTGTATGTTTGTAAATACTTTTTTTTTTTTTTTTTTTTACTTACTAGACCTCAATTCTACGTTTTCGACCAATTTCTCAAATTCGCGTGTTGTAATATAATTACTATTTTTAAAGGGTGTTTTTTTATTGGTTTCAGGAGTAATTATCCGGCTTATTTTAACACGAATGTATATACGAACCGAATGTAATTTATAATTTTATAAACAGGCGATGATGAGCGATTTATTAATTTTATAGTCGTCTAATTAATCGATTTTTATACATTCGTCGGATGTTGATAGTTAACGTTGTGTGCGAGGGTTATTCAAATTATTAAACGGATTAATTTTACCGGTCTGCTTGTATTTATGCGTTCCGTTATAAAACCTTCTGCTAATGGGTTTCATTTAGAATATTTAAAGTAGTCCTTTTGGGAGCATATTTATATGATGACCCGAGATATACGTATGACATTAGTTTTATGTGATGCTGGGAAATTTGCTGCTAACTGTAGATTTTGTACCCTTAATTTATACAGACAAATGTAAGTTACGATATTCCTCTTGTTGCGTCTTATTTCTTTCTGATATGTAGTATACGTTTTGACAGAAATCTATTTCCTAAAGGCAAGGTGTTTAATCTCCGAATCACTGGTTTAAATACGTAACTACGACAGAAATATGAATTTAACAAAATAATTTTTTAGATTGCACAGAGAGTTCATCAGCCGTGCTCGAGATTTAATGTATAAAATATTAAACGGATATCCAATTCGTCATGAGCTACTGTCAACCCGGAGCTTTGTCAAATTTAAAAAATAAGACGAGGGAGATTAGAAAAGAATTTACCTATTTGATGGAACTACAAAATTAATAAATCGTATAGATCTTATGGAAGGAATCGGAACTCCGGCCGTTAACCTTGTCCAGCCACATTTGATGCCATCTATTTTACGTACATCGTCTTCTTACTAAACATAGATCAGGTCCTACCAATTTTCTTCTCTGGGAGTCCACTCCATAGTTTGGTCGATTTATTGTCCCCATTCACCCAGTTATATACTATGCCTAGTTCCACTTCAGCTCTCCTACTCGTACTATAGCGCACGTTACCTGTTATCGGATGTTCGATGCCCTGTGTCACAATAAGTTTTTTGAACATGATTCTGAAGACAGTTACCATATGCCAGCAACGGCAGGATACATTGGTCCTACACTTTCCATGTTAACGAAATAAGGATCCGTTTATTCCTTAAACATATTGTTCAGTCTTCAAACTACAATCCATGAGAGCGATATTCACCTCTTTATTTCTGTCTGCGTAGCGTTTTAATTCCTGTCCAAATATACTGATTCATTGTAGAATGTTACCCATAATCTTCGTCTTGTTAATATTTATTGTCAAGTCCACTGCTTCAGAGCGGTGATATAAATAAGTTAACTTTTTTTTTTTTTTTTTGTAAATTGTCAATCTTGTTGAATAGACTTAACGGCTATGTGTATCATCTCTCCGTGAAATGTTTGCATATTATTGATGGAAATACTACCTTTCAGTTTTTTTTTATTTCTGACGATATTTAATTTTCAGTACTTTGTTTTTAAATTATTTTATTTATAGACGCTCGATTACCGGAATCATTTGCATCTTAAAGTCGGTTATAAACTATTTATTAAGTTAATGTTTGTAAGTTATTGTAAAAGATGTTTAACTTTATTCGGGTTATCTTCGAGTATTGTTTTTATAATAGTTTAAATTGTATTTTATACGTTGGCTTATGTATTTTGTGCATTCTAATAGTTTTATATTTAATTGCGAATTGCATTCATGGCAGATGGGTGGGGGTGCCCGTTGAGTTACATGTTGTGAAGTAAGTAACGTGTGTCCTGTGCGTAGTCTAGCGTTTTCAGTTTTTCTTTCTTTATAGTCTGCTGTTTCCCAGTTTCCTAATCTCGATTTAATTTGATACACGTGTGATTGGGTCTCCCAGAATTTTTGATATGATGTTTTAATTGTTTGTGAAAGGATTGTATGTAAATCGGTAATGTGTGTTGATTTTATTGTTTTTAGATTTGTAGGAGACGTTTTAACTATTCTATCAATGTTTTCATTCCCGGCTATTCCTGAGTGAGCTGGTGTTCATAGAAGAACAAGTTCATTGTTCTTGGAGATAATGCTATTGATTATGTGTTTTAGGTTGAAAGTATCTGTATTTGTGTTT
This sequence comes from Coronaproctus castanopsis, assembly GCA_032883995.1. Classification (NCBI taxonomy): domain Eukaryota; kingdom Metazoa; phylum Arthropoda; class Insecta; order Hemiptera; family Monophlebidae; genus Coronaproctus; species Coronaproctus castanopsis. The sequence goes on from CM065053.1 coordinate 56,665,660, forward strand.
TCGATGTGTCGCTGAATATGTTGATGAGCGCTATACGAATCTGTGCATATTATATATTTATTCGGTTGCGCTTGCTTAAATATGTATTTTAAAGCTTTATAGATTGCAAAAAGTTCTGCTGTAACTGTATTAATGTTTTTCGCTCAGATCCCCACGATGAATTATTTAATATCCTGAGGATATTTATTTTTTTTCAAATATCTTATTTTTGGTTTTATTATGTGTTCTTTCCAGTTAAGTCTCGGGTCCAATGTTAGTCCTAGTATCTGAAGCGAATCTACCTTTTCTATTTGTATTGTATCCATGTTTAAGTTTGGTATAATTGTATTTCGTTCCTTGAGATTTGGCCCAATTATTTAAGTCATTTATTGTATTTTGTAATAAAAGTTCCACAAATTTTAAGTCTCGGTTTGAGTAGTATATTGGATAGATCGCCAGCGTTACACTTATTTGTTTTCAAATATACTCTGTTCGCTAAATTTTTCTTAACTGGGGAGTGTAGCGTACGATAATTATTATTCCTCAGAATCAGTTAGTATGAAAATGCGTGATAATGATCTTAAAGACAAGCTACCGTAAAGTGTTACTGACACTGTAAGGTGCTGAACATTAGTGATCGTGAACGGCTACATTGTAGAGGATATACAGACATCTGATTTTTCTTTTTGTCATACCATAATAATATGATGGAATGAAAAAATTGATAATTCAGGCATAAATAAAAGAAAAGAAGATGATGTTCACAAATCGGTTTATTCACCAAATAAATCAAGAGGTCTTACAGTTCAAGAGTGGATGAAAATCGCATCAGTGAGATACATTGGTGTTAAATAACAGCTCCACATTACGTCACGATCTTCGGATATATATATGTTATATGTATATACTCGTATATCTTCTATGATTGTTATGTCAATAAATTACGAGTTCCGTTATATTGTAATTACAAAATTTTCTTAAAATGTGTTTTTTTCATAAAGTCATGAAATGATGTAGCTGCGTTGTATATATATATATATATATATATATATATATATATATATATATATATATATATATATATACATAATTTAAGTTTTTTATATTTAAATATGATCATCTAACTTTCATGTTACATACCTAATTAGAACAAAGCCGAATAAATATGGACGTTTGCCAATTTCTACATTACAAACGATTTTTTCCTAGTAACGAAATTGAATGATTAAGCGGCGAAATTGTTATAATTAGCTCCGAGTGTTAACTTTTCCGAATTTTAGATTTATATATTTTGTATATAATTAAATTGAAGTTCATTATTTTTATGTTATACTTAATATTTTTGTTTCTATTTAATATGTATAAAAATGAATATTTTCAAAGGAGTGAAAATATATACTTATCGGACAGAGAAAATATAAATATATACCGGATTTCCTGTATATCTCTAATTGATGAGATCTTGAAATCTTTACCACTTTATTTACATTATTTGTTAAAAAAATATCGATGTTCTATCGTGTGTTGATTTGTTTATAATTTTGTTCAAGCTGTTTGCGAAAAATGTAAAAGAAAAAAAAAATACAAAAATGCTAAGGCTTTATTAAAGGAAAATCGTAATGAAAATAAAATATATATGTGATTGTGGATACCTCTTGTTGAAGCGTGGAAGTTAAAAATTGCACATGTATAGTATTTTATAATGTTATGTTTTGTTCGATAAACTTTACAAGAAGTAAACTGCATAATATATATATACATGTGTGTAATGTGTATGCATCTATATCGATTTTACGTTTCCTGTAACATTTATGAAATTGTGCAAATTTTTCTAATACATTATTAGTTTAAATTAACTGTGAACATCTTTTCCTCCGTGGAACCCGATTCGGGTTTAGCCTAATCATTTCTATGATTATTTTTAGCATCCTAGATACTTGTTTTATATATGTTTTGTGTATCGGGGTGTTTATAAAATGTTTTTTGTAGTTGTTTCATTGTGAATAGAAATCCTACAGTTTTTCGCTGATTCTGATTTATACAAACTTATTTCACATATTAAAGTTACGATGACCCATAGTTAATTTTCTCCAATCTCCGTGTTTTGCATTACTTATGACCGTATATGCACGCGCGTATTTATGTAAATTGTATGAGCCACCGAACGGCAGCAGTGTGATTGTCTAATGTATAAAAAGAAGTACGTTCTTGGTGTCCGAAAAAGGAATCTTTGTACGTTACATCGTGTTAGCCCAGAATTATACGAACGTCTCCATCTAGGTGTAGCAAGTTGTTAAGGTCGTACTTATGTGGGCAACTGCTGCAGTTCAAGAGGTGCCGGATAGTTTGTTCCTGACCATATTAGCTGGAAGATTTGTCGGAAATCCGCCATTTTTCATTTTGTTTCCTATTCGGCCGACCATTTTCCTTAACCTGTTGTGAGTACCATATTTTATATTTCAATTCAGCTTCTGAAGGTAGTTTCTCTGTTGTCTGAATTCATGGTTCTTGGTGGTTTTCTTTGCACGTAGCTCTTTCTGAGAATTGCGGCGAACTGTTGTCGGGCTCGTTGTTCATGATTTGGTAACTACCATAAAACTGTTGCGGAATTTCAATTCTGTTGGATATATATTCAAACATCATTTGCTGACTATCCATCTCCGGCTTGTTCTTTCATTGCTGACAACTATTCATCGCCTTACTACAGGCGGTGTCCTCAGATTTTTTGGTGTTTTGCGTTTGTAATTTTAAAACGGCGGCCATACTTTAATAATCTGCTTCCTTTCATCATACGGATTAAACATGGTGATCAGTAATGAGAACTTGATACAATAATCTTTCCAAACGATCGAAGGATGTTACAGTATTTTACAAATCCTGACACGATGCTTGAATAATACTGTTTTATAATTTTACGTAAATAAAATCAATTATATTTCGTGCACGACATCATCTCCACTATTTATAATTAATCATCTGTGACTCAATTTAAGTATTTATTTAAAGTAAAATAATAAGACCAGCGAGAGAAATAGACTAGCCGCGAATACTGAATATGTGTATATATATATATGTATATTATATATCCATTATTATTAATAGTCCTTGTATCCTATAAGAATTTTTATTACTTTTTTTTTCGTTTTTTAATTACGACGATATGAGTTGCTACTATATATGTGGCAAGGCAGTATTATGTTCTAACGTTCTTTTCTTAACTATACTCGATAGACAATAATGGAAGTTATTGTTTTGTGGGTTCGCTTTTATTCCGAAAGAGAGTTAATTAAATGCCAATAACCTTCGTACGTTCCACGATGTCGTTTTTTAGATAGAGTATGTTTAATATTCATTATGAAAATTATTATATCAATATTAAAAAGAAAATTTTACAGTTTTATTTTCAACGTAAAGTGTCGTTGTTATTATGAAAAAGACAATGCGTACAGACACTTGTGCTTTTGTTAGTGTATGTATTTATGTATGCACATTTTAATACAATTTAGTTAAGCATTTTTTATCATTTATTGTGAAACTGATTTAATTCAATGTCATATATACATATGCGCGCGCACTCGCACACACACACACACATATATATATGTGGAATTCATATGTTTACTTTGAAATCGTTAGGGTTAAAATAAAAATTTTAACTTTGTTTTTAACATAATGTTTCGTCTCTCTTTATATGCGTGTATATTATATATATAATAACAAGTCCCAGTAACATATACAATCGAATGTTCGATTCCAATTGGTGGCAACAATGGATTAGTCATTTTGTTCGGCAACCAACGATTATTATACATATATATATATAATATATGTATATGTATGTATATATGTTTTTTCCTAAATGCGTGTAAAATACTAAAACAAATTACATTTTTTACCTTATAAATAATTTAAACGATTATTGAGTTAATGGCGTTAGCGTAACGTAGATAAACACATACACACGCGGCAGAACTGAATGCAATCGCTTTGTTGTAACGTCACAATGCAGCCTCCCGTGTTTTTGTAGCGTATTTCCGTATCCGGATGCCGTGACCTTATGTAATGTAAGCTACCAAATGTCGCCACTTGTTTCGATCCCGGGTTACATACATAATTTTTTGTAAATCGGAACCACCTATTTTCGTGATTTGATCGATATAATGCGTCTTCAGTCTACCCTTTTTCCTTTTCCATCGATCTTTCCCTGTGGGATCATTTTCTCCAGCCCATTTGTATTGCGTGTCTGAAAAATCCTAGCATACGTCTTTTAATACTTGGTAACAACCACTGCCCGGCTTCAATTTTAAGCTCCTTTAAAACGGAATCATTTGTTCTATGACCTGTCCATGGTATCCTTAGGATTTTTCGATATCCCTTCATTTAAAAAACGTCGATCTTATTCCTCATCGATTTATTAATCGTCTGTGTTTCAGAACTGTATGTTACTTTAAAAAACCAGCGTTTCACAGTTAGTGATCTTATGATCTGTCCATATACTATTGAGTTTACCAATCCCAACGTTTGCTAATGCTAGCCATCCCCTTATTTCTTCTTCTGACCCACCATTATTGGATATACATGACTCCAAATAGATTAATGTATATTTAATTTCTATATCTCATAATTGAACCGACGGTTGTTGTATTCTGTTTTCTTTATCAATGATCAGAATTGAACATTTCTGTTTCTTCCGTCTTAAACCCGCTTCATTGCCCACTGCCTCCATTCGTCATATTATTTCAAGCATTTCTTCCTCTGTACTAGCGAGTAATACAATGTCATCTGCAAATCTGATATTAGTAATTTTTCTCACTCCGATAGATATTCATCCCTGCCAGTCATCAACTGCTTGTTTTATAATCCATTCTCCATAGGTGTTGAAGAGAATCGGCGATATACAACAGTTTTGTCACACAATCTTCTTTACAAAAAACTCTTCCATTTCATTCTCTAGTTTAATGTAGCCTTTATTATTTAAGTATAATATTTGCAGTAGATAGATTAGATGTTTGGGTGTACCCATTTGTAGCAAAATTCGCCATGTTTTGGTCCACTTAATATTGTCGAACGCTTTTTGATAGTCTAGAAAACAAATCAGTGCCGGGGTATTATATTCATTACACTTATCAATTATTTGTTTTGTTTTATATTTAATAGCTGTTCACATGTGCCTTTACCCGGTACAAACCTTGCTTGTTATTCCGATATTTGTGAAAGGAGGTAGTGTTTGAATCGCTTTTGTATTGCATGTAGTAGTATTTTACTGGCGTGGTTGATCAACGTTATTGTGCAGTAATTTTCACATTCGTCAGCAGGGCGCTTTTCGTGTATTGGTACATATACCGATTTTGTCTCCTTATCAGACCAGTCGCCAGTTTTTTATATTTTCCGACAAATCTGGTGCAATATGTTTATTCCGGATTCTTCCATTTATTTTAATATTTCTGCGGGCATACCGTCTACGCCTGCTGATTTTTGGTATTTTAGATTCTTAGATGCAATTTCTATATTCTTTCTTATAATAGGAGGTTCAAACTCGATTTGTGTATTAATACCGTTCTTTTATTATTATACAAGATGCAGGAGGTTTTGATCTTTTCAATATTTGTTACCTTCGTTCCATTTTGGTCTTTTATTGGTAAAATTCTTAATTTTAAAGTATTACTGAGCCATTTAATTTTCTTACATAAATCATAAGACTATTTTTTTTTTTGCGAGTGCTGTCCTATTTCCTCACAAATTCCTATTATATAATTAGTTTTCTCCCTTTGTTTTCCTTTATTTATTAATCGGTTAAGATTCTCATATGTTTTTGAATCTACTTCATTGTTAAATTACTCTTTCCTTATTTGGTTCCTTTTGTTAATTAATTCCAAATATCCTTGACTTCCTTTTGGTTTGTATTTTACTGGGAATTTTCTTTGCTACATCATGCATTGTTGATTTGAATTTTCTCCATAGTTCTTCCTATTATCATACTTGTGCTTGGCTTTTATTTGTATTTTAAAATTTTTATTCGATCATAAGTTTTTACATTTGGTTACTTACTGCAATTTTTTATTACATTGAAGTTTGAGACATACTTTGTTTACCAATGATTTATGGTCACTGCCCCAGGCTAGTCCTGGATATGTCTTCACATCTTTTATCGAAGATCTTCACCTTGTTAGCATAAGTATGTAATCTAATTAGTTCCTCGTTTGTCCATTTATCGAAATCCATGTGTAAAGTCTACGCTCGTGATGCTTGAAAGGTTGTCTTTTGAGCAAAAATCTATTAGTCTTTCCTCCTTTTGTTTCTCCTAAGCCATATTTCCCTACGATGGATCTCAGGTTGTTATCATTTTCAGTATTTTCAATTTTTGCATTAGAATCCCTCATTATTAGTAGTAATTCTCTGTTAGAGACCGTTTTTATTGCAATAGATAGCTTGTCTCATAAATCTCTTCCACATTTTATCTAATCCCCAAGTTGTTGGGGCGTATATTTGAATAATACTTCTATTTACCGGCTTCCTCTTTATTTTCACTGATAAATGCGATCATTTGTTGTTTCATATCCCACTAATACAAATGATGTTATTGAGTTTATTATTATCGCAACTCCATTTAGTGATTAATTTTGATTGCTCGAACATACTATTATATTTCCACTGAATGATACGAAATGTCCGATCTGTTTCCAATAATATCGCTATTTCTTTAGTAATTTTCTCCAATATACATAGTTTACCTTGCTGGTTCAGGTCTCTTACGTTCTATGTCGATCCCTTTATATATAACTTCCATAATTAAAATCAAGAATATTGTCAGAAGATCCTACACTAAAAGTCGTTCACATACTGATTCACAAAATATTAAGGAATTATTGAATCAACTTTCGATTTTAGTTCGATATTTACTAAATAAACATAATAATGGAAAGTTTAGTAAACTAAATTTGGAAGATATGTAAACAATATACACAACATCATGAAGCACTTCCCCCAATTCATGATCCTCATACTAACACATATGTATATAATAATACCCATAAAGCAGAATTGCCTGCGCACGCTACCTTGAGGTTCACAGCAGAAATATCCATTTAGCTTCAAGCTATCAGAAGAACAAAGTACATAAAGTTGTCAGCAGATTTATCGCATCACCTCAGAAAACAACTAATATTAAATTAACTTCTCCCAAAGAAGTTTTTACACATGTAAAATCAACAAAGAAGAAAAACTCGGTAGGTCACGATGGTATCTAATCTACTGTCATTAAAATGCTACCTCAAAAAGCCATCGTCCAGTTAACTAATTTGAATAATGCAATGTTTAAATTTGGGTACTTCTCTTCTAGTTGGAAAGTGGCTAAAATAATTCCAGTACCAAAACACGGTAAAGATTGCTCTCAGATAGACAATATCCGTCCAATCAGCTTGCTTAGCAATCTTAGCAAAATCGCTGAAAAAATTATTCTGAAAAGATTATTTGACTTCACTGTCAATTTGGATTTCAACCAAAGCATTCCACAACACAACAGATAGCAAGAGTTGCTGATAATATCACAGATAATTTTAACTTCAATAAAGATACTGGGATGGTGTTATTTGATGTGGCAAAAGCTTTCGACACAACCTGGCACGACGGTATTATCTATAAAATGATTGTTACCAGGTTCCCAATTATCTAATTAAACTGATTAATAGTTACTTAAGTAATCGATCATTTTATACCGTTATAAATAATGCGAAATCAAGTACCAGTCGGCGTACCTCAAGGTAACGTACTGGGGCCGTTCTTATTTACATTTTTCACGCATGATTTCCCGTATATAAATAACACCGAGGTTGCCTTATATGCTGATGACACAGCGTTGTTCTGCAGTTCCTATAGGCCAAGTACTATCAGCAATAGGTTACAATCCGGTGTTTATCGTGTAATTAAGTATTTTTCTAAATGGCAATTTGTTCTTAATCCTTCCAAAACGAAAGCAATTTTCTTCATTCGTCGAAGACCGTTTTTACCGACCAGACTTCACGTCAGTTGCGTTGATATAGAATGGTCTGACCAGATATATCTTGGTGTCATTTTAGACAAGGGGCTAACCTTTTCCAAACATATTGACCATGCATCATTGAAGACAAACAGAGAGCAATCTGTTCAATTTACCCCATTTTTATTCGTAAATCTCACTTAAATATTAATAATAAACTAATAATCTACAAGTCAATCATTAGGCCTATTTTAACATATTCTTGTCCAGTTTGGTCTTCAGTCTCAAATGCTAGTTTTAATAGACTGCAATTAGTCCAAAATCGATGTCTTAGATGTATCCTCAATGTCCCCCGTATACACTAAAATTTCATATATGCATAGTGCTCTGTATCATATGTAAAAGACTATATCCTCAAACTATCCCAAAAAATTTTTCTCAATTGTAGTGTGCACCGTAATAATTTACTTCCAGCAATAGGAAATTACGATTCCAGGGAACTAAGTATTAGATATACTAAGTATAAGCATCGACGCATTAAACATAATGTATTATTCTCCTTTAATTACAAAAATCAGTTAAAATCACTAAATCTTTATTTAGATTTCGCAAAGCTTTTCGGCAACTACGCCATTATCAAGCGTTATATAAATAAAAATAAAAATAAAGATATAAAAAACACAAAATATTAATTTAAATATAAGTTCACAAATTTATTTCATATAAAATGAAATATAAATACTTAAAACAATTTTAAGTATTTATATTACATTTTGTATGTATAAATTTGTGAACTTATATTTAAATTAATATTTTGTGTTTTTTATATCTTTATTTTTATTTTTATTTATATAACGCTTGATAATGGTGCAGTTGCCGAAAAGCTTTGCGAAATCTAAATAAAGGTTTAGTGATTTTAACTGATTTTTGTAATTAATTAATAAAAATCACTACATTCCACATCTAAACTTTATTATTCTCATAATGTTATAATTTGTTTGCTTTCGTTTCCATTACTTATAAATGATATTACATATTCGTTATATAATTAAACTTATATTTATTATTTTTTAAATTACCGCTTTTCATTTGTGATGGTTTTTTGTCCGATTTTTCCATCAATACTATTTTTATCTTGTATATTTATTATTTACCAGTTTATATTGTTAGAATTTGTACTTTCATAAATGGAGAGGGCATTTGTGTACATTTATTAAATATTATTATAACTTTTTAATATAATGTCAAATATACGCGTTTTTACATCGTTTTACGTTCTATGTTGCTATTTTTGTTTTTATATTTTTACAACTATTTTTTTTTTTTTTTAATTCTCAGTACTAGTAACACATTTTCCATAGGGAACCCGGTCCTTACATATGACCGGTCGTCCATTTCACAACGGTCCCGGTACCGTAGCGCCGATCGGATCACTTGTCAAACTAATTTCATTATCTTTGTTTTGCGTAGGGTTTTTATGGAATTTTTTATTCTTTTCGTGTTTTAAACAGTCGCTACTAACCCGGAGAACAGACGCTGATCATTAGTCGCTCCACAGAGATCTATTAAACCATATATCTGTAGGTAGGAATTATAGTATAAACATATAGAAATGGCTAATAGTTACTGCCGCGTTTAGTACGCAAAATTACTAACTTTCATACTAAAAAAGATTTTTTTTTTTTTATTTTTACGAAATGAATTTTGAATAATGTATTAGGCACAGTTGAATGTGTGTTATTAACGAACCGACCGTATCATTTATGTTTACACAGTTGCCACAACCTTAGAAAGGTTATCTATGAAAGTTTGTGAAATTTTTAATTTTTTTTTTCTCGATGAAACTATTTTCAAAATAATTTATTCGATTTATAATAGTGAAATTATCGGTATCGGATATTTTTCAATTTCTTCTTCTTCTTTGGTTTGTGATCGTACCATATCCTGCTACTTATGTCAGAGGCCACAGAAGGAAAGGAGTTAAGAACTTTTGGAGGAAACCTATAAGTTTAGTCTTGGTGGAAGAAGTGGATTGTAATATGTTGGGAAGGTTGTAATGAATGGCAGCGAGCTGGCGGTAAAGGGTATGTGCTGGACAGGAAGTTAGGATGTGAGCGATGGTAAGAGGAGTATTGCATGCAGGACAGGTTCCTGGTGCGTAAGACGTGTGTATCCAGACCAAATGCGAAAGAAGACCATTCTGGGACGCTGACATAACCGGATTTGTGACGCTATGATCGTAATGGTGAAGGATGGGGAATCGTTCCATTGCTATCGATTTCATCTTATTCCTAATATGGATCGTCATATCCTTACATATCGTTGGTATGACCAGAACCAGTGTTATATTACATGAATCTGGTACTGCTGTGTCAGCTTCGTTGTTTGCAACAATATTACGATGTCTGGATATCCACACAAGTACAATTTGTCGGTTATAGGTATTTTCTAGTATAGTTTTTGCAATGTTCGTGTCTATTCTGTATGTTTGTAAAAGAGAATCTGTGCAAATGAATATATCATTCTTTAGCTCCGATTCTGCAACAACAATTGCGTAGGAGATTGCATATAACTTTGTCTACAGTACAGAGAATGTAGATGAAAATGGACATCGGATTGTCTCATGTTTGTATATGACGGCGCAACCAGTGGAGTTTCTTTTTTTGGCTCCATCCGTGTATAGTACTTCATGGCCACCATACATTTTTAGTAGATTTTGGAACGCGTACTCGATAGTGGATTGAGGCAATGACAGGTAGTTTAAGAGAGACATGTCAAAGATTATGGGAATGGTGATTGAAGGAGGAATAAGCAGTTAGTTGCTTTTGCAGAGTAGAGGTAGGTTAATGTCAAGATTATGGAAGATGTTTGTAATTTTATTGTGGGCAAGCAAGTTTGAATAAGGAATGGTTTAGTGGTTGTGGTGAGACGCTGTATCATCAGGAAGATCAGGAGTTGCGAGTGAGTGAAGGTGGAATTTGAATAGGATGTAAGAACAATGAAGATCGGTGAAAGTTCTCTGGAATCATATAGCAAATGGTTTATTGGTGTTGTGTCAGGCGTAGTGCAGTGTGGTGGACTGAGTTTAATCGTTTCAGGATTGTTGGTGTAACGAACGCGTAGGCAGGAAAACCATAGTCACATTTTGCTTTTATTAGGGCTTTGTATGTTCTGAGAAGAGAAATGTCTGCACCATAAGTGGTATGTGACAACTTTTTCATTAGATTTAGTCTTTGCATACAAGCCGCTCGGAGGTAATTTATGTGATCCAACCATGTCAACCTTCTTTCAAACACCAGTCCAAGATGTCTAATTCGAGAAACAGTTTCTATAGCCTCAGATCCCAAGTTAATGGCCACTTGCTGCTGGCAGTGATGAATTCTACAGCTTCTTGAAGCATGGTTTTAGTAAGCTTATAATCATGACAATGGACAAAAATTAGCAAGCCGTCAGTGAAGAGTGCACTTCGGATCATTGGATTTATTTCCGCCAACATTAAGTTTATAGCAATAATAAAGAATATCGAACTTAAACTGGACCCTGCGCTACACCATTTTTTAATTTAAGAGGCTTTGAGCTAGTGTCACTAAGTACCGCCTGAAACTGATGCTGAGAATCCCCTAATGAATACCAATAATTGACCATCAATATTCCATTCGTGTAGCTGTTCGAGGATTCTGTAATGTAGGACTGTATCAAAGGCCTTGAGAAGATCAGTTGTGGATCTTTTAGAGCGAAATCCGCACTGTTTGTTTGATAAAAAATTCTTGTTGTTCAGTATCCATAGGAGACGACGGTTGACTGTTTTTCCATGACGTTGTCGAGAACAGATGTGAGGACAATGGGTCTGTAACACTCTAGTTCAGCTCGATTTTTTATTCTTTTTTAAGATCGGAATGATCTCAGCCAAGCCAAGAGGTGAAAAAAGAACAAGATGTCCAGAATTGATTAAATGTATTTAATAGATAACTTATAATACTTTGCGGGTCATATTTGAGCATATTAGCGTGAAACTTATCATGTCTGGGCGGCAGAGGACTTTATCGTACGGACGCGTTTGTAAATCGGGTGCGAACGTTGCTGGATTAACGTTAGCGCACAGCTGCGTATACTTGTCCCAGTTTGTTTTTCTGTAATTATGGTAAAATTTGGCTTTGGGTGCATGTCTGAGGTGTTTTATTAGCCCCATTATTATGATTGGTAAGTAAAATCTGAGTGATACTAAACTTGTGTATAGTTAGCCAGAGATGGTGAAACAAGGATTAGGTCCAATGTGGACCATAATTTATAAGCTGAAATTATAATGCGTGGGTTCGGTATTTAGTAGTATGAGATTATATTTATCGATGATTTCTTCTAGTAGTTTACCTCTTGCATTTGTATACCTTTCTGAAGGCATTGAAATCACCAACCAGAAGTATAGGCGAAGAGAGCTTTTTAATAAGTTGGTGTAACTCAGTTTGAGCTATGTTTTCTGTGAAGTATGCAGCAGGTCTAAAATTTGCAAATTTGTTTGCAAATGAAGCTGTTGAAAGATGATGTTGTTTTTAATTGCCATAGTAACTCCGCCGTGGGCGACATTGTTGTTAATTGGGGTTTTGTATAATAGGGAATAAGAAGGTAAGGAGACTTTTTTGATTGGTTTGGAGATGGACTTCTTGGATACATATTGTGGATGGATTATGAGTTTTGTAATACTTGGAGTCTTGGTAGTGTGTATGGAGACCGTTACAATTCCAAGACATAATATCTGATTGTTGAATCATGGTAGCTTAATTAGGAATGCGATTGAGATGAGTGATTAGGCTATTTATGATTAATTTAGTTCCGGATAATCGGGATCTGAGACTTTGAGTTCTGGATGATTGAAACTTAAGGTTGCTTCACAGTGGTGTAGAGTTACATTTGAAGCAGACTAGATCATCCGCTGAGATAAAAATGCGTATATATATGTAATTCGTGTATAAGTATTTTTTATTTTATATTTATATTACATAAGTGCGTGTGTGGGCATGTGTATTAAGATTGTATGGATATGTATGTAGACAACAGAATATTGTACATTATTAACTGTATTTATCCTGTGTATGTTCTCCCAACCGCGTCTGTTATAAATGTAAACTGATTATGTAACATCTTATGTTACATTTTGATATAAACATAATATGCATGAATGGGACAGTAATTGCATCAATAACCAGAACTCTGGTGAATACGAGTGCACATGCGATCTTTTATTTATTTAATAACTTATAATGGTTCGCGTCTGATTAATCGTAATGTGCAGTGTGTTATATTAGATTAAGATATATTTAATATTGTACTATCGATATGTGTAGTTCTGTAACATGGAGACACTGTATCTCGTTGATGGGATCACGGATTTTTATATTTAGATAGTTTTTAAGACATGCACGTGTTTCTTGTTATTTTAGTACTAATAAAGTAATAATACATTTTTATAATATTAATAACGTAACACAGTGCAAAGGTGAACAATTTCCATATTAAACCTATAATGCATTATTCGGAAATAAAAAAAATTAATAAAAATATTATTATTATTGTTATTATTATTTAAAAAAAAAAAACACCTTTGAACCTTCGTTAATTATCTTTCGGATGAGGAATATTAATCCGTTATATAGCCGATATAATTATAAATTACGGGAGAAACTGTCCACTACCCTGATTATGATTACGAACAATAGTAAATTAATTTCTAGTTTTTATTTAAGATAATATCATGCGTTATACGATGTAAAAATGCGTGAACGGAAATTCTATCAGCTTTTCCCTTTGTTTCTATTCATTTATTTACACCAGTTTAATGAAGTATGTATATTTCTGAATTGCTATTATAAATACTGAACGTAGGTAGGAATTAATATTATTCCAAACTGGAGGTTGTTTTTGTTTTGAAAACCCGGAACCAGATATTTTAATAAGTGAAGTTCGCGAAGCAGTTGCGTACGTGAAAAAGAGAAAGGTTGTAACAATGGGGAAGTACCTGCAGAGGTACTGAAACAGCTTGGAAATAAAGGTATCACTAGAATCCATTCCATATGTAACATCATATGGGGGAGTTGGTGAGTGTCGGGATAACTGGAGCAAAATGCGGGAATTATCGCAGAATCTCTTCTTTAAGATTATGTTGCGGATACTTAAGTAAATATCTGTAGGGCAATTTGGTTTTGTGAAAGGAAAAAGCACCAGAGAACAAATCCTCGACGTGAAACCACCGATAGAAAAAGCACGCGAATATAATTTTCCTATAATAATGAGTATGTAAATGCATCAAAAAAGCCTTTGATAATGTTCGATGCGACAAATTGTGACCTATGCTCGTAGAAATGGGTGGATTGAAACATATATATCTCATTAAAGAGACTATACAACTCTTATAGCCCAAAATTTTCAATACACAATCAGATTGATTCTAGAAAACGGTGTGAGGATAGAAGCACAAAAGGATAACAAACATCAGATATGTAGACGATACGGTATTAATACCTACGTAGATGTGATAGAAATGAATAAACTTCTGTAACGTTTAGAAAACATCAGTAAACAATATTTCAATAAAGATAAAACAAAAATGTAAACAGAGGGAATATAATCCTATGTGATGATAGGACGTTCATCAGTTATGGAACTGTTCAACATTTTCTATACCTAAGTTCGCTTTTCAACAAACGAAATAAGACGAAGAGTTAAATTTGTCCGAAATGTAAAGTTGGTTCAGACCCTTGTGCTTTCTGTCGCGCGCTATGTACGCTGAAAACCACTATGAAAAAATTAGATAGAAAAAGAATTGATGTGTTCGAATTATGGCTTTGGCGGCTCTTTAAAATATCGAGGACCACACAACGAAGATATATCATGTGGAAGTAAAAGGGATTGGAAAGACTGAAGATTATCTAGATTATTAACGACAAACAATACACCGGTAAGATGGACGGATATTAAATATTAAACGGGCTCTCATTCGTGGAATATGTGCGACAGTAAGATGATTGGTAGTATCAGTGACGGGAACTTAATGTCTTGTTGTAGGATAATATTAATCACGATATATACAGTCGGTAATTGCTGGTTTTTTATTTATTTATTTGTGTGTGTGTGTGTAAAATATAAAAAAAATATATATCTGTAGCACTTTTTTGGTGATACATATTGAACAGAAATAAACAAAAATAAAAATACATTTTATGGAGCGTCACGATTATTTACGTTTTACAAACGTAACGGCTAGTTTCGTCGACTACACTAACATTCCAGCGGAACTAGTCGATTCTGTTTATAAATATGAATAATATATAAATAATTTAATAGACACGATATGTACGACATCGCGAATAACGCGCTTCAATGGGTATCTAAACTTCCCATTGGTAATTAAGTTTTTTTTTTTTTAGCTCTATACGAACGAATGTGGTTCTGTATAAAGGTTTTTTATTTAATTTATTTGTTACAGTATTTACACGGTTAATTCTTTTACCTTTGATTAATGTATTTATTAATCAAATGAGCGTCACTAAAAAATAAACGTTTACATTATTTTTGTGACGTATGGAAGCCGAGAATAACTTTTACTTAAATTACACGTTAATCAGTGGCACAATGCAGTATGGGATATTTAATTTTTTTTTATAATGATTTAATAGATGAAAAGTTTAATTATCGTTATCAGTTTACAAAAAAAAATTCAAAATAAAATTTGGATTTTGATCGGTCACAAAAATCTAACTTCAATGTAATGGGTTTTCTTTGTCATCGTAAAAGAAAAAAAAAGATATCATTATAAACGGTCTGACGTACTATTATATTTTAATTTTTAGATTGTGGAATGTAGTGACTTTTTATAAATTTAATTACAAAAATTAGTTAATATCATTAAACGTTTATTTTCTTGAAAAAACCACAAAGCTTTTCGGCAATTACGCCATTATCGAGTGATATTTAAATAAAAATAAAAATAAAGATTTAAAAAATAAAAACATAAATTTAAATTTAAGATCACAAGTTTACAAGTATAAAATGAAGAATAAAAAATCAATTGAAAATTAGTTAAATCACTAATATTTATTTTCTTAAGGAAAACACAAAGCTTTTCGGCATTTACGCCATTATCAAGTGAAAAATTTAAAAAATCATAATTTTAAAAATATAAATTAAATATAATTACTTAAAAATATGTGATGGTAATCGTGAAAATATGATCCAAAAACGATGTCTGCTTCTGTCGGTCTATTTTTTTGATTTGTTGAAATTTAATATCAATATATTTGTTTATTAATTTAGTTTTTTTATATTAATTTTTTCTTCAATATTATTTTCTTGATTCTGTAAAAGTTGTATACTGTTGGAATTCTAAATTTTTCATTTACTATTGCGATGTATGATGTCCAAACGTAAAATATAAAATATAAAAATATACAACCACAAAATTTTTTAAAAAAACACAATTTTACAAATAAAATGAAAATAAATATTAAAAAAGGTTATCAGATTTTTAATATTTATTTTCATTTTATTTGTAAAATTGTGTTTTTTTTTTTAATTTTGTGGTTGTATATTTTTATATTTTATATTTTACGTTTGGACATCATACATCGCAATAGTAAATGAAAAATTTAGAATTCCAACAGTATACAACTTTTACAGAATCAAGAAAATAATATTGAAGAAAAAATTAATATAAAAAAACTAAATTAATAAACAAATATATTGATATTAAATTTCAACAAATCAAAAAAATAGACCGACAGAAGCAGACATCGTTTTTGGATCATATTTTCACGATTACCATCACATATTTTTAAGTAATTATATTTAATTTATATTTTTAAAATTATGATTTTTTAAATTTTTCACTTGATAATGGCGTAAATGCCGAAAAGCTTTGTGTTTTCCTTAAGAAAATAAATATTAGTGATTTAACTAATTTTCAATTGATTTTTTATAAAAAATCACTACATTCCACATTATATAAAAAATTAAAAAAAAAAAAAAAATGAAGAATAGATACTTAAAACAATCTGACAGTGACTGTGGTAAACAACGCAATCAACTATCAGTAATATAAAATATATTTACAAAGCAGTAGCCAGAAAATAATACAATTTTTTTTTAGAATATACTTTTTAAAATTAATTCTTCCTCAAAATTTACCATTGAATTTAATAAATTATTTCTATCCCTTTCTTTTATTATTTCCATTTTTTCGAGTAGTTTTCTTTTTTTAAAATATTTTTCTGCAATCAAAATTTTATAATTTTGATGAATATTATTTATTTTGTGTTCTAATTCTATACAATGTTTTTCAAATAATGATTTTTCATCATTTGAATATGAATTTAAATGTTCTTTAAATCTTGTTATGAACTGTCTGCCTGTTTCTCCTATGTATTCTTTTTCACATTGATTACAATTTAATTTATAGACTCCTGAATTTTTTAATATATTTCTATCTTCTATTTTGTTATTACTAATTGATTTTAATAATGTATTATTATTTCTTATTGCTAAATTGTTATATATTAATTTTTTATAATGTGGAATGTAGTGATTTTTTTTATAAAAAATCAATTGAAAATTAGTTAAATCACTAATATTTATTTTCTTAAAGAAAACACAAAGCTTTTCGACATTTACGCCATTATCAAGTGAAACATTTTAAAACATCATAATTTTAAATATAATTACTTAAAAATATGTGATGGTGATTGTGAAAATATGCTCCAAAAATGCTGTCTGCTTCTGTTCTGTCTATTTTTTGATTTGTTGAAATTTAATATCAATATATTTATTTATTAATTTTGTTTTTTTATATTAATTTTTTTCTTCAATACTATTTTCCGGATTCTGTAAAAGTTGTATACTGGTGGAATTTTAAATTTTTCATTTACTGTTGCGATGTACAATGTCCAAAAGTAAAATATAAAATATAAAAATATACAAACACAAAATTTTTTAAAAAACACAATTTTACAAGTAAAATGAAAATAAATATTAAAAATCTGATAATGACCGTGGTGAACAACACAATCAACTATCAATATATAAAATTTACAAAACAATAGCCAGATAATAATTAATTTGAATATGTAGTTAAACATTGAAAAATACTTATATTATATAATAAAAATTAATAGCCAGTAAAATTACAACATATTTTAAAATTAATTCTTCATCCAAATTTACCATTGAATTTAATAAACTATTTTTATTTTTATCCCTATCTTTTATAATTTCCATTTTTTCAAGTAGTTTTCTTTTTTTATAGTGTTTTTCTATATGTAAAATTTTATAATTTAAATTAATATTATTTATTTTATGTTCTAATTCTACACAATGTTTTCCAAACAACGATTTTTTATCATTATTTGCTTATGAATTTAAATGTTGTTTAAATCTTGTTATGAATTGTCTACCTGTTTCTCCTATGTATTCTTTTTCACATTGATTACAATTTAATTTATAGACTCCTGAATTTTTTAATATATTTCTATTTTCTATTTTATTATTATTAATTGATTTTAATAATGTACTATTATTTCTTATTGCTAAATCAATGTTATACTTGTTAAATATTTTAATTATTTTATATGTATAACTTCCTACATAATTTATAGAACCTAAATAATTCTTTTTATTGTTTTCTGTATTCATATTGATTTTAGTTTTATTCCATATTTGATCCACTATAATAGGGTTATATTTGTTGCTTATTGCTATTTGTTTTATAATGTTTTTTTCTTTATTCAATTTATCTTTGTCTGTTAAAATTGATTTTGCTCTATTAATAAAGTTTCTTAAACTTGCTAATTTATGCATTTTTGGGTGAAATGAATCATTTGGTATTAATATATCTGTTTGTGTAGGTTTTCTGTGTATATCTATATCAAGTCTTTGGTTAATAATGTTAATAATTAAATCTAAAAAATTTATTGTTTTTCCTCCTATTTCTAACATAAACTGAATGTTTTTATTATAATTATTTAAATTAGATACAAAATTATCCAAAATACTGTCATTATCATTATTAAAATTCCATATTATTAAGATATCATCAACATATCTTTTCCATAATTTAACATTATTTTTAAATATATTTTTATTTTTAATGTTATTCTCTAATTTATTCATATAAATATCAGCTAAAATGGGTGATAATGGAGATCCCATAATTAAACCACTATTTTGTTTATAATATTTATTTTGAAATTGAAAATAATTTTGATTTAAAACTGTCTCTAATATTCTTATATAATGATTTTTATAAATATTATTATTTAAAAATCTGATAAATCAGATTTTTAATATTTATTTTCATTTTACTTGTAAAATTGTGTTTTTTAAAAAATTTTGTGTTCTTATATTTTTATATTTTTATATTTTACTTTTGGACATCATACATCGCAACAGTAAATGAAAAATTTAAAATTCCACCAGTATACAACTTTTACAGAATCCGGAAAATAGTACTGAAGAAAAAATTAATATAAAAAAACAAAATTAATAAATAAATATATTGATATTAAATTTCAACAAATCAAAAAATAGACAGAACAGAAGCAGACAGCATTTTTGGAGCATATTTTCACAATCACCATCACATATTTTTAAGTAATTATATTTAATTTATATTTTTAAAATGTTTCACTTGATAATGGCGTAAATGTCGAAAAGCTTTGTGTTTTCTTTAAGAAAATAAGTATTAGTGATTTAACTAATTTTCAATTGATTTTTTAATGTTATATATTTTAAATATTTTAATTATTTTATACGTATGACTTCCTACATAATTTATTGAATCTAAATAATCCTTTTTATTGTTTTCTGTTTTTATATTGACTTTAGCTTTATTCCATATTTGATCAACTGTAATGGGGTTATATTTGTTACTTATTGCTATTTGTTTTTTTTTTTATTCAATTTATCACTGTCTGTTAAAATTGATTTTGCTCTATTGATAAAACTTCTTGTACTTGCTAATTTATGCATTTTTGGTTTTAATTTAAATATCACTTGATAATGGCGTAATTGCGGAAAAGCTTTGTGGTTTTTTCAAGAAAATAAACGTTTAGTGATTTTAACTAATTTTTGTAATTAAATATTATAACTTATTATTATTATTATTATTACAACATGCATGTTTTCAGATATAAACTGCAATTTACTATGTAATTTTGTAAATTAATATTATTTAACGAACCGGGTTTTTTTTTCTTCTATTTTTTTCCTTTGTTAGATAACACTGCCTTTTTTTAGTATCGCTTTCTACATTCCTTTGAAATGTGATGGATTGTTTCCTCCTCTTCACCACAATCGCAAGTTGTGTTCCCCCTGATCCCTGTTTATTCAGCATTTTTTCGTGTTATAGCGATTAAGTTTAGTCCACGAATGTTTTGAAATATTGAAAATCGATGGTTCGTTGCATGAATTTTCGTTCAATGGTTTAAGTTTTCAAACATGACGTACGTCAAATTTATAATCAATTAGTTGAGCCGAACTTCGTACACTGTTTTTCTTTATTTGATTCGTCCTTTTACATTTTTTTATCTACATGTATCCTGAAGTTCTCGTTCCATTCGTTTAACAGCAATTAAACAAACGCGTATTTAGTAATAAACATTTAAAGCTAATGATTTAGATTTCGGCCTACAAAGCGGTGATACTTTCAAATATTTTTATGGAAGCGAAACGTGAGTCCCATACAGAAGACAAATAAGGAATCTAGTTCGACGATGATTTCTGCGAAATTGGACGATTTTATATCAAACCGCGAAGTCCTTCGATGTAGCAGATGTGAAGCTATAGGACAATTGTTAGTCATGGCGCAATTACGATGTATAGGTCATGTCATATGAATAAAAGACAGCTGGCTACCGAAGGGGAATTATATCGAGATAAACGCGTGTAAACCAATCAAACCATGTAAGAGATATGTAGATCGGATACTCGAAATGATGAAATTAATGAAATTAGAAAATAGCTGGGAACAAATGGCATAGAACAGACTACGGTGGAGAACTATCTGTGCCAAAAACTTTTGAAACAGAGTCTAAAGTTGAAAGCAGTAAGTACGATTAAAAGCCTCGAAAACAGTCGCATCTTGTACTACCCTATATGTGGACGTTCTTTGTCAAGTACGTATTAGTCTTATATTTACACCTTTACACTCGCAATTGATTTTATTTTCCTGCTTCTTCTTTCATACCGACAACTATACTATTATTATATTACATGGAAAGAGAGAGGAAAAAGAAATAACCGTAAAACTGTACTTTAAGCTAACCAACATAAATTGCTTCTTCGGATTCTAATTTGACGCGTTTTATTTACATAATATAACGAGCAGAATGAAATTTGAAATGTTTTGGGCTCCATTATTGATAAGAAACGAAAAATTCATTTACTAAAAAAAAATCAGATAGTGGAATTGATTGAATTTGTAAAATAAACGCGAACACATACAAACACACATTTAATATCATTGATAGGTACACTGTCTTGTTTTCGGATATAATTTTCTATTTGAATAAAAATAAGAATTGGTTGATTGACATTACCGAGAAAATTGGATTTTCAATCATGAACGACTGCTTTGGAATAAACGTATTGAAGTATACCCACAGTTGTATACAGATTGATGTAAATGGCAGGTTATTTTATTCGATGTTTGATGTGGGCGAATATTTTGTTTGTGTGTGTGTATGTAATATACATTATTTAATTAACATCACAATATATATAATAAATAAATTATTCTACGCTAATTTAAACGAAAGAGTAGAATTGGAAAAACAAAGTAATATTAAATAAGTTTTTATTTACGCGTTGTTAATTTGAGGCGTCATTAATGACAAAATTAATTTGGATGCCTCAAACAATGAATATTTTAAAACTCATTAATTAAGAAAATGTTCCTCGTAAGACACGTTCTCCTGCATGTATTTATATCATCCATAGACCGTCTAGATCTTCCCCCATATGTGTGTGCATCGTACAAAATTTTAATTATATTAAAATATATATTTCGTGTATGTAAATTTGTTTTAATATTTCTCGTTTTAAATTTGCATTTTAATTTACGATTTTTATTATTATTTTTTTTTAAAAATAAATTCTGACCCATAAAATGGACGTTATTTTAGTTCCTGTTTATGCAAATTGTTAATACCCCTCCTGCGTCGTATCGTGTAACTAGTACCTTCCGCAATAAAGTGCTGATGCAGTGGCGAATCTCTCAATCTTTCAATCACAAATGGAATCGGTAGATCTCTGTGCACATCACCATTTATAGAATAAGGTTACGCATCAACGATTACCTTTAGTATAACGTTTTGTCTTGACATAAATTTGTTCTGTTCTGTTTTGGCTCGGATCTTTGTTCCGTTAGATCTTCTGGCACAGCCCCATAACTGCAGGTCGTATATCCAAATTTGCTTTATGATCTGTTTATACAATACACATTTGAATCTTGTGTTCAAAGGCGATTTTCTATTTCTTTATTTGTTTGCGTTTCATCCTGACATGCATTGTCCATGTCAGACGTTTGTCTAGGTGCATACCAAAATACTTGACTGAGTCAGCCTGTAGAACAGGTTCATCGCTCAAATACACTTGGTAATGCGTATCTACTTGCCGATACGTGAAGGTAATGTGGCACTGATTTTTCTTTATTGACTTAATTTTCCAATTTAATGTCTTATGTCTTTTCATGTAATTTGTCTAAAGCGTTTTGCAGTATATGTGTAACGTCTAGCAGCTAACATTGTTATATCGTTGGCAAACGTAGCTGTTGTTACCAAAATATCTAAACAACAGGAAAGCTTTCCCTGGGGATAGAATGAGTAATAAAATAGTAAAGCTGATAAACATAAAACATAATAATGTAATTTTAACTCTCATAAATCAGTGTATCAAGCTACAGATCTTCTCTGACTGCTGGAAAATAGCAGATATTAAACTAATTGTTAAGCCTGGGAAAGAACTCTCTCAGGGCACTTCCTATAGACCTATATTTTTATTAAATTCTCGCGGAATAGTTTTTAAAAGAATTATTAACAAACTTCTTCTTACGAACATTATCGCCAAAAACATCTATCATAAAAATCAATATGATTTTAGAGCTGTACTTTCAGCAGAGGGTGCAGCTTTCAAACTAGTTACCAATATAAAGAACTATATAGCTGGTGGAGATACGGCGATTGTCATCTCATTTGACATTAAGGGTGCTTCTGACAATTGTAAATGGTCATTTATCATTGAAATATTAAAATCAAAACAAATCAATATATTTTTAGTAAATATTATTATTGACTACTTCCTTACTAGAAATGCAAGATTTAAAATAAATAACTCCATCTATAATAAAGAATTAACATGTGAAGTGCCACAGGGCTCTGTCCTTGGGACCACTTCGTGGAATGTATTATACTCGAAAGTACATTATAAATTAGAACAGTTTTACACAGATCTCGGCAACAACTGTGAACTTTATTTCATATGCGGATGATCTTTGTGCAACCTTTCGTGTTAATAAAAATTTTGATTATCAACAGGTAGAAACAATTTGTCAATATCTAGAAAAAACCATAAATAAGATGAGTTTAGCTTTCTTGGATCCCAAATGCAGTTACACACTATTTGGCTGCAGATGAATAGTAAAAATTGTTCAAAAAAATTAGTAATATGAAAATAATCCCTGAATCAATAATTAGTTACTTAAAAACCTTAAAATATTATGAATACTTATCGATCGTAAACTTATCTTTCGGTCTCACATTGATTACTTTAATAATGAAAAGTGAAAAAATATGCTCTATGCAGAAAGTTTTACTACCAAACATCAAAGGTTTAAAATATGAAAGAACGATCCTATATAAAGGTCTAATATAGTCACTATATGGATATGGCGCCTGTATTTATATAAATGAATTCATACTTAAAACAATAAACAAACAACAAAGAAAATTCCAATTAAATATCTACTCTCTCTACAGGACTGCACCTTCCTCTGCTGCCAATGTCATTAGTAACATATTACCTGAGGTTTATATATTACTGGCCAGGCAATTGCTTCAGAATATAAAATAACTTTAGCCTCCATAATATTACCTATTATTTAAAAATTTAAGCCCTTCCGTCAAATCTACCCTCCTATAAAATCCTGAAAAAATATATTAATCAAGTACTAATCAATATTTGGCAGCAGATATGGGACACTTGCGAAACAGAAAGAAAGACATAATTTTTTATATTGAAGCCAGAGGAAGAATGAAAAAACTAAATATTAATTTCTTCACATCTCAGGTTATTTCTGGGCATAGAAAATTTGGAGAATGTCTCCATAGATTCCAAATCTCTAGTGCACCACAATGTACAATATTATAGTGATGAGGTCGGGAATATTGTACACCTCATATACAAGTGTCCTGTCTTTAATGACTTAAGACATACTTATCAAATTAAACCCAACCAATCTCTAATTCTAAACAAAAATAATATGGAACTCTCTTAACATTTGTAGAAAAGGCAATGCAATAAAAATTCGCACTAGATGATTAAGGGCAATATAAAATGCAATAAAAAAAAAAAATCGAATATCATACCAATAATTTTGAACCATGTCATAAAACTGTATCTTGCATGGTTTACCTCTGCCCAATATACTTCTAAAAAATTTTATGTAATAATCATTAGTACCATAAGTCGTGCATTTGTAACAAACTTGTATATTATTTTTTTCTAAGCTTGTATATATAATTTTAAGTAACAACCACTTGCACACACACACACATACGTGGTCGGAGGGACTATGTTATTCCTCCCCCTTTCACTTCATTTTTAAGTACACTTGAACAATTACACACAGCTAATGTTAACCATGTATCATAACATAAGAGCATATGCTCATGTATAACCCTCTTCTTGTTTAACGCAACGCACACTAGTTCATTGCTCTTTTGTAAACACATTTCTTACATATATTTACCCTATCCACCTGTTGGAATCGGAGAACCAATTTTTTGTTAAAAAAAAAAAAGAAAAGCTGTTGTCACCCGTGTGTGTCCTCTGGTAAATCTTCTATATACAGCCGATACAATAACAAACCTTCGTGCCCGTAACGTTGTCAATAGTGTATAGTTGTGTGTTTAAATATTTTTGTTTATATCGTGATATTGATTTTTATATGTGAATATGCCATCGTCGTTGTCTATGTCTGGTGATAAGAGCAAAGTGGTAACGAGAGCTAATGAAAAGTCATGTTGAATGTAGTACGTCGCTTAGTGAGAGGTAACAAACACGATTGAGAAAGCAATAAACAAAGTGGACTTTAAATTTGATAAAGATCCTTAATGTTTATAAATGAACAACATAATGAAAACGGTAAATCCTCGCTCGACAATTTCTTATCACAATTTAATCAGCATATAGATGAAATGAAGAATGATACCAAGACTAGATTCGATAAACTCGAACAGTATTCAGGGGGAAACTCATTGTTAATCTATGGAATTCCCGAAGACAAAAAAGGTACGGATCAACAAATAATAGCACTAGCTGCTGATAAGCTCGGTGTTATAATTCCAAGGTCTAGGTAAGCGATGTGATAAAAAAGACAAAGATCGATTTAAACAACGAAAGTGCTAAAATTTACTTGTTAGGCATATAAGAAGGAAATTTATGGGAAAAAGAAGAAACTAAAGGAAACGCGAATTATTATTAGGAAACATAGTTACAAATTATACGAGATTTTTCAGTTAAGTACAGAGTTAATAATGTGTGGTCAAAAGACGGTTGCATATATTATATCGATGGGGCAGGCCAGATCAAGTTAGTCCGATCGATACAGCATTATTTAAAGTTATTTATGACAACTAAACCGACATCGCATTAGTAATTATGATTATATAACTGCGCTGCGTTCTGTTGTCAATGCTGGTGGTTTGTAAAACTCTAGCAGTGGACGTAATTATGAGATCATGTACGTGAGGTTGTTTGTGAGTACATATGATCGTGTCAGTGTGTTGATATATAAACGTGATTGTCTGAATTTGTGTGTATGTTTTGTGTACGAGTGTGATATGAAGTTTGTATTTGCATGTATAAGTATGTACATAAGCACGATTACGTTGGGGCGTGTTATTTTTGTATTGTCTATATGTGTGCGTACGATGTTTGTGCCTGTAGATAGATGCGTATATTTTCATTAGGTTTATTGCAGCACGCGTGTGTGTCTTTACAGAGTACTCCCATTTTGATTTTTGTGTCCAAATATTTATGTGTCTCGCACGTAATTGACGGAACCTTGCTGTTCTTGAGACGAAAAGGGAAGCTGCGCTTACTACACTTCCTCTTTTATTTTTAATTTCATTGTTTTCCAGTCGTAATTTTTGATGGGTCTTAATACATGCTATCAAAATGTACGGGGCTTAAAACACCAAATTAAATCAATTTAATGTAAATATTTATAATGATGATTATGATATGATCGGGCTGACGGGGACTTCGTTGTGTAACGGTGTAAAAAATAATGAGCTTATTCAGTGTGGTTATGAAATTTTTCGACATGATAAAGAGGGAGGAGATGTGGCGGATCCCTAATTACTGTGAGGGAGAACTTTCTACACGAGAAGAGATTGGCATTAATCGTTATTTCTGGAGTTGAATCAATCTGTTTAAAAATTTCTGAGCACAACTTGATTGTGGCGTATATTATCTCGCTTTTATCGTGAATGTATGAACTACTGTACGAATTTATACGCTCTAAGGTTCTTATTAGGGACGACTTTAATTTGTCTGTCGATGGATGTACTTCTTTAAATATTCAAGATAAAAAACTGACTAAACGCTCAAATTTAATGGAAATCAGTGGTTTTGGGTTGGTGAATAATACACTACATTTTCATGGCAAAACACTGGAGTTGGTGCTGGTTAATTCGGCTGTTTCAACTAGCAATTCAATTAATCCCTTAGTATCGGAGGATAAGTATCATCCGGTTTTAGAAATTATTGTTCACCGATGTTCATTAAACAAACCGGATTACGTTACTACTAACCCGGTATATTAACAGGTTTTCTACCGTTAGATGTGAAGTCTCAAGAATAGGCTGGACTGGAATTTATAATGTTACTAACCCTGATGAGGTAACGCATTTCTTTTATACTTCGATTTATTGTGATAGGGTTGTGGCTAAAAAATCAGTTTTAACATCTAAGTATCCTCAATGGTTTACACAAGAAATAAAATGTAAACTTAGATCTCGAATCTATATATATATATATATATATATATATATATATATATATATATATATATATATATATATATATATATATATATATATATATTATTGCGTTTTCTCCGTCGTGTGGAGCCAAATTATAACGATTTAAACTGTCGTGGGTTGACAATTACTACGGTATGACCCGTAATGGGACGACAATTATAATGGTTTATTGTGGGCCTAACTCTTCACAATTCCCAATTTACTATGTTTATGTTCGTTGGGCACGCTTCGTAGTCGTCAGGTATAAGTTTATTCTTATACCAAATATAATAAATTTGATTTGATCATAATATAAATGCTCTATTCATTTAACTCTATTTTGTTCTATTTTATACCAGATTTATAATTTTATATTCTAAAGATGTTATTTTGTACTTATTTCTTTTTTATTTAAATTTAAATCCTAGTTAAAAAAAATAAACCAGAATAATTAATTCTTTTGTAGTATGTATGCGAGACGCTGTATGAGTTGTTAAAAGAATAGCGGTGACCGAATGCAAGACTCTCAACTCCGAAGCTAGATTACATTAATATCATCGATTGATAATCTTTTATATTTGTAACAAAATAATATTTTTAAAAAAAAGAACATACTAACTTCTTGCGGGTAAATCACGAGAAAAACAAATTACATTGAATTAAATATAACATACAAAAAAAAAAAAAAATGTACACGTAATATAGTAATAATAATAAAGATCGTACGACCTGCGATGGTGGTGATGATGCCGGAGGATGAAGATTGATCGGGTTGGTGGTGTCCAGTACGAACGTGTTCTTTTACTTATTTATCAAAATACGTATAGCATTTTGATTTATCCGGGGTTCCAATCTTTACCATTAAATGATTCCGAGCGACTAGTATTTTCGGTAGTAAATTTAAATAGTTTCAACTGTGTTACAACTAGTTTTTTATTGTGATTATTGTTATTTATTATTCGCGATAATTTAAGTAATATTGTTGGACTGGAATCTATAAGTTTCTATCATTTAACCGCGTAGTAACTATTTAATAATTTTAACGCGTGTGCGCTATATAATTAATTTGCTTTACGAACGTACGATCGTAACTTTTTCCGACTGATCGATTCACTGATCGACTACTATGCGACTATCTACTAACTACGAATTTTTGTATTCTCGCCACGATTTGATCTTTTACCTACCCACGAAGTTGAAACTTTGCACTGGTCGATCCTAATATCAGTTGTTCTGACCGTTTTACGTTATAATTATTATTGCTGTAGGTATTACTATCATGTTTATAATTGTTACAATATTGGGAAGTTTTACGATACGAATTTATCTATTTATGGAAATACCTTTATTTAACCTATTGATTTCTCTACGTATATATTATTTAAAAAATTAATTATTATTAATTTTAATTATATATTTATGTTATTTATTGTTTCCTTCGGTATTCCCATTCTATTAAATTCTCAATATATATATATATATATATATATATATATATATATATATATATCATCATCATCATCATTGGTCGTAATCCCCCGAAGGGATGTCGCAACCACAATTCATATTATTGCTTCCTGTACTAATGTACGCCATTTATTACGGTTTTCAGCCTCTCGCGCACATTCCACGAACGATTTCCCTTTCCTTATGGTATCGGTCCATCTGGTGTATACTCGTCATGATCAAAAAAGTTCAAAATTTTCGTTTGGACCTGGCTGGTTAATCTT
This sequence comes from Coronaproctus castanopsis, assembly GCA_032883995.1. Classification (NCBI taxonomy): domain Eukaryota; kingdom Metazoa; phylum Arthropoda; class Insecta; order Hemiptera; family Monophlebidae; genus Coronaproctus; species Coronaproctus castanopsis. Next base: position 56,694,627 of record CM065053.1, read on the forward strand.
TTTGTAATTTCGGCCTGTTTAATGTTGACATATTTGTTTATTTGGCTGTCCAGGGTATTCTCAGCATCCGTCGCCAAACCCACATTTCAAAGCTGTCTATGCGTTTTTTATATCGCCTGGCAAGTACATTTTGACATTCATTGTGGTTTTTTTAGAAAAGTAATGCGGTGGTTTTCAATTGCCTTCCGCATGATTTTCCGTCAGAGTTCACTCCCTTAGCCTTTGAATAAATATCCTAACCGCAAGGCAGCAGTTTGCTATTGGGATAGCAGGTGAGACATATTTATACAGCCGGCCTCAACTCGCCAATGGTTAATAGGCAGTCTCAGGGATAGAGTTTTATAGACAGTTCCCAACCTGTCTCTCTGCTCCTCCTGCTAACTACCATGTCACTACTGGAATCGCCTGCCTGAGACTTTCTACCAGTAGTCGCTTTTGATCCGCGACTGCTTATTTGACGAACGTCTTATTCGCAGCTAACCTACATATCTGCAGGCCATTCCACTATCCGCCACATGTGGAGGCGCCCCGTTCTGGTTTAAGCTCCAGCCCGGGGAAGTACAAAGTACCTCTCGGCGGGTGGATATATATATGTGTGTGTGTGTGTGTGTGTGTTTTCTATTAATTACATAAAATAAAACGGTATGCATTATTCTGGGTTTAATTACTTTAATCCCAAGTAGTATTTAACTAAATAGAAGAATGTTAGCGGAAATATTTCATTTGTATCTGTTACTTGTTTTTCAGAATACAAATCGCTCGAATCGATTGTTAAATATAATAAAGTTCGGTGGGCAACGCGTGAATATTGTATGATAGCGACCAATTTTCCCTTGTTATATTTATAGATTGAGTTCTTGCGTATTTTATTTATATTTACAATATAATTAAATTCTTAGAAATTATAAAAACAATGACGTAATCTGTATATAATCGAAAGTATAAGTATTGACATATATTATAATTGTATTAATGTGCACCCTATATATATATATATGTACGTGTATGTGAAATATGTTGATGAGAGTTCGGACAGATTTCATGTTTCAGGTAGATAAGTGTTATAGTGTACTTACTACAACATATCTGTTCTCATATATACGTACGTATGACCTGTATGTGAAAAGAAAAGTAATTATCTCGATGAAATGCTCAGATACCGCTGATCGTATGTTTACATTATAACGTACACAGTTTCCGTTCCATCTTTAATTTTTTAACATTTTAAATAACAAAGCAATTGAAGTAAATCTTTCATCGACATAATAGAGTGCAATATTAATAAGGTGGTACCGTAACAATCTGGATCTATATTTAGTAGGCATTGGTTCTGTAGATATGTAAACTTATTCTAATGAAAGCTCAAATATATGAACGTCTTATGCGTAACTTTGGCGGTAAACCATATATATATATATATATATATATATATATATATATATAAACACATTATTAGAAACTGATGAATCTTGAAGAAAAATGCATAATTTAAAGTAATAAAATGTAAAAAGTATGTGGTGGTTGTAAAAAGTTATGGCGATGCTTTTAAGGCTTACGCGTGTGCCTATTTGGTGAGTAGCCAGGATCAACTACTATTTTGTTAAATGCGTAGCAATATGATAAAGTAGCGGAACGTAAAGCATACACCTCGAATAACTAATAATATATATATACATATACATATACATATATATATATATATATATATATATATATATATATATATATATATATATAAATGTTGTGTACATAAGTTTGAATTATATCACCTTGTTAATTATTATCAATGTATTCATTGTTCCATTTGACAAAACGGGATTTATTTTCTACAATGATACACTAATTATGTGAATAACAGTTCTTGGATATAATATATATATATATATATGTAGTGTGTGTGTGTGTGTAGTTGTATATGACATATGTTGAAGGTTTTAGATATGTGCGAGGGCTCATAATTTTAGAAATTAAAGTTCGATCTATTGTTTCTCGGATTAAGTTGAGACTATTTATAATATTCGCAATTTGATATGTTTGATATATTAAAAATTTATAATAAACTATGTAGACGTGCATAAAATATTGCACACTGGAAAAAGTAGTAGAGTACAGTAATTTTCTTACGGCGAATTTTTTCGGTGATGAAATTTTTGACGTAGTCCGTGTAATATGAATGTTATCTATGAAAAACTTACGATAAAGTAATCGATTTACAATGATATGTGTTGTCTGTCGCATGTACGATATTTAAAAATACGGCGTACAAATAGTCAAATCTATTATAACAAGAATGTTGAACGAAATCCCGGATGACATATTAAAAGAGACAAATGTTAAAATAATAATAATTAAAAAAAAAAAAAAAAAAAAACAGAAAATTAAAAGTTGGTTGATTGATGAAACGGTGGTAAATAAAATAATGATAAATAACTAAAAATAAAGAAAAACTGGAAAAATGGCATTGTAAAAACAAAATTTTGGGGGTGAGCATATTGACGCTACGAAAATGCTGCTACAAATGGTAGTGCAAAAAATATATATATAAAAAAGGAATTAAAAGAATTACATAATAAGAAAATTAAAAATAAGAAGTGTGAGTGAAAATGCGGAAATGGATGTGAGCAAATGATGTGTCGGTGGGAACAAGTGTGAGTGTAATTCAATTTATCTAAGTTATGAAAATTATTACATAATTATATTAAGATGATGTAAATTATATATAAGTAAATCTGTCGATAAGCAAATGCTTGACGGAACAATTGAATGTTAATTATAAGATGTGTTTGTGTTACTATATAAATGCGCATGTACTACTTGTAAATTTAAACAAATATACGCTTTCGAAAAAAAAGGTAGTAATGACGAGGACTATCGAAAAATATGTAGTGTAGTACTATACGGTGCCTACTACAGAAAAAATAATGTGAGACAAATTGTAATGGGTATATTGGGATGTGTGTGTGTGTGTGTGTGTGTGTGTGTGTGTGTGTGTGTGTGTGTGTGAAAAATTATAAATATGTATCTATATCAGGACCTAAAAATATATCTATATCATTATTTATATTTTTTTAAATTTTATTTTATTTGCAATCTGTCCCATGGGGACAATAGGCGAATTTTATTTGAGATTCCGTCTTGATTGGAGATACTACCCAGTGGTAGCACCCCTCGAGATTTATATTTTTATTTTATTATGTTTAACCTTGTACTTAGATCTTGCGGCTGGCATCTTTTTAATCGTCATATGTCTTTGCTATGGTGTTGTAACTCCGTTACCAGTGGATTTGGAAGAAATTGCAATCTCGAAGCATAGTTGTTGCTGTGCCTGCCAGTGACTTCTTGTACAATTTGGAAGCGAGTATCCGTGTGGATAGTTTCATTGGTGATATACCATGGTGCTCCTAGTATACATCTCGGAGCTTTTGATTGGAACCGCTGTATAGCTATCAGATTTGTGTTTGATGTACAAGCCCGTAGCTCTATTCCGTAGGTCCAAACTGGTTTCAATACAGTTTTGTATACTAGTAGTTTTGACTCCAATGATAGGCGAGATCGATGTCCGATCAACCAGTAAAGTTGTGAAAATTTGATGTTCAACTGCTTGTGTTTGACTGCAATATGGGTTTTCCATGTTAATCTTCTGGCTATGATGAAACCGAGATACTTGACTGAGTCAGCTTGAGTAAGTATTTCGTTGTTTAATGAATCTGGAGGACAATTAAGTTGCGCGTGGCAAATTACATTTGCTGACATTTATTTTCTTTGACTTTGATGCGCCACTTGTTAAGCCATTCTTGAATCTGGTTTCAGTAGGTTTGTAATTTTGGTGATGCTGCTTTAGGATCTGTATCTATAGTAAAGATGACTGTGTCATCTGCAAACGTAGCGTCTAAATTCTGTTCTGTGACTGGGAGGTACGCTGTATATATGATATATAGAAGTGGACCAAGTACCGAGCCGTGTGGTATTCCTGCTTTTATTTCATATAGTTCTGTGGCTGTTTCCTGTTGCTTAACCCTGAAATATCTCTGCGAGATGTATGATGTAATTAGCTGAAAGTATGTATTTGGGAGTAATAACTTAATTCTCTAAAGCAGACCTTGGTGCCAAACTTTGTCGAATGCTTGTTGTATATCTAAAAATGCTCCAGTACGCTATTTTTTGGTTTCTTTGGTATATGAACTTTGTTTGCACTTGTTCTACTGTGGAGTGTTTCTAAACTGGTGGTTTGGAATGATGTTATTTTCAACTGTAACTTTCATTAGTTATTTCAATAAAAGTTTTTCAAAAACTTTGGATAATATTGGCAAGGGACTAATAAGTCTGTATGATGTAACCTCGTGAGCAAGTTTGTTGGGTTTTGAAATCATAATTATATCCGCCACTTTCCATTGAGCTGGAACGTGTTTAAGTTTTAAGATGCGGTTGAATAGTGTAGTAATGAAAGCATACGTCTTGTGTGGAAGTTTTTGCAACAGTTTACCTTTAATGTTATCAGGTTCTTTAACTAGGTTTACAAGGTTTTTAATTGTATATTTGATGTCAGATGGTTTAAAGAAGAGAACAGGTGCACTCGGTTGAACTGGTTTTAGGTAGTTCGTAATGTGTTTTTCAAACTCAGAATCGCTGTTTAAATTTGGGTAGAAGATATTAGTTAGATGTTAAGCAAACACGACTGCCTTCTCAATATTTGTTCTTGCCCAAAATGCATTCGGCTTTTTAATTGGTGGACTAGGCGTTGTGGTCTTTTGAAAGCTTTTGCTAACTTCCATAAGGAATATTGGGTGTCTGCATTATTAACTTGGAGAGCTAGCTTTGAAGAGAGTCATCCTTTAGTTTAGCGATTGCCTGTTTGATGGATTTGCAAGCCTTATTGAGTTCTCTCTTGTGGGTGGGACGTTTGCTGTTTTGTAATTTTCCTTTTATTTAATATAATTTTTTTGATAACAGATGGATAGTTATTTACATGTTTAGGAGAGGATGTGTTGTCTTGTAATTCGTGTACTATGACTAAAATATTCCACCGCATTATCTATTTCGTCGCCATTTTTAATGGCAATTTTTAAATTAATGGTAGCGTTAATCCATCGTCTAAATATCATTATCTAAAAAAAAGATTATAGATAATTACAATAACTAGCGAAAGCTTAATGGGCTAAGTAAATTGTGAGAATTTTTCAATTTTTACATGTGCCTGCACGTGTATTTAACATGTTCGTACGTGACCGTGCATAGAGCTGCATATATGCGTGTGTACGTATGTTGCATTTTGTGCGCGGATATGCGCTGAACATGCCTTGTAAAAATTTATAAAAGTATACGTTTAAAAAAAAAGTAATATTACAATATTACTCGTACATAATTACACGGATCATACGATTAATAAATTTTGGGTAATTAAACTTTAATAAAAATCTGCAAATCACGTAAAACTCTTGGCTGTTAGGTTTTTAAAGTTTTAACAAATTGTTTAACAACTTCTGAATAAAGTAGTGATAGTAGTAGTATTGTTATTATTATTATTATCATTATCGTTGTTGTTGTTACTGCTTTGATTACTTGTAATTTTGATATTTGAAGGTTATTATCGTTTATATTTTTTAAAAAAAAAAAAAAAAAAAAAAAAACTAAACTCGAAAGGTAGCTTTCAAAATTAAGAAAAATCGATCGATGTTAATTAATAACGAGGTATTTATTAATATCCGGTTATTGAAGTCGATTTAATTGAGTTTTTTTTTTTTTTTTTTTTTTGTGTGTAAATTTTACTCATTAATATAAAATATCGTCGTAATATTATTACAGAATTATTCACGAAAGCGGGTTTACTTCTGAAGATTTCAAACAATACAGACCTGTCGTCTATAGTAATACGGTTCAATCGTTGGTTGCTATATTAAGAGCAATGCCGAATCTTCTGATTCAATTTGGAAATAACGAACGAGAGGTAAGCAAATTTGTTGTCCTTTTTAAAAGAAAAACAAACAAGAAACAAAAAATGGTAGATTTGTTCTTTTTTCGCGTAATTATTTTTATTTATTTCGATTTTGAGAATTAGAATTTTTTTAAAGAACTCGTAAAACTCTATTTTTAAATCGTACGAGTTGGTTGCTCTTTGTGTTATGTCGAAATTGCAAGCTAAATAAACCGGCATTTTATAATTTTTAATATTAACTTAAATTCACGATGAATTTAATAATCGCGCATTCGATTATGTACGTAATGAAATTTTTTCTAATTTACGAAGATACTAATTCAAATTCAACTTGTTTTAATGTTACTATATCGCAAAATTTAGTGTAATATTCAACTATGTGGTGTGATACCTGCATGGGCGTCGACATAATGAACGAAGAAACAAACAAAAATTTACAACCAGTTCGTCAAAATTGAAGTAACGAAATATATAAGCGAATAATGTGATAAACTAACTTGTACTCGGTGTCCAAGTACATACATAAATACACTATACCAGTTGTGATATAATGTATGTATATGTATATTACATAAGTACTTGATAAAAATATCGATTAAAAGCAATAACACGCGTTATAAAAATATAATAAACCTACAAAAAAAAAAAAAAAAAAAACGATCACTTGTATATTCAGCTTGTGCACGATGATATATAAAACTTATTTCAGTAAAGCTCGAACAATACGGAAAAATAAAAGGTCGTTAATTATTAAATAAAATAATAAACGAATTAAGATGAACAATTTGAGCATATTGTACACTAGTTCGACCGCTTTCATTATAATGTACGTAGTACGGATACACACATACAGCCTACGTTCTGAACATACAATTATGGTACATATACAATAACGGTAAACATGCTTTTCTACATACTTGAATTAAGAAAATATAGACCGCGTGTTTTTTTTTCTTCGTATAAATCAACTACAAATACACGTTCCTTGTCACGAACTTCAAAAATGTGCAATAATCGTTCATAAAGCCAAGTATCCGGATTTACTTACTTATAATGAGTGATAGCAATATTTTCCTCCTGCGTCTTTTTTTTTTTTAATTTTTAGTTAATTAACAAACTGTTATGTATTTTAGGGGCTCTCGTATATTTTTGTTCGCATTCTGATACTAGTTTTATCGACGAATCGAATTTCTGCTTTTTATATTCTTCCTAATCTAGTTTTCTCTTTATTATTATATTAAATTTAAATTGATTCTTCAATACGAAATTTAACATTTGCCACTTCTATAACTCGCGTACCCGTAAAAAGTTACCTAAAGATCATTTATTATCAAATATGGCTTTCAAGATATACTTTTGTAATTATTCGATAGGTTTTACTTAGCTAACCCACATCAGTTGACTATGCCATATGCAGGAATTAGTTGATACAATGTTCAGTGTATAAACACTTCAAATATTCCGTCGAAAATAATTGCTTTAAACAATAAAACAAATAGTTAATTTTCTTCAATTTTTCGACTATGTCAAACTTGGCTATTCAATAAAACCCGTAGATATTTAATTTCAGCAGCCCTCATTATTATCTTATTACGTAGATTTATTTCCGAATTATGATGGCTCCTAATTTGCGTAGAATATGTACTTCGTCTTATTATTAATATTAATTTGTTACTGATTAACCGACGGGATACTTTATCAACATCCTCTTGTATTAACTTCTGTAGCAAGTTTGAATAATAATAATAAGTACAGTACAATTAATAAACGTGAACTAACGTTAGTGAGAATTAAATCACTCTAGTTCATAACTATTCTATTCTTAGTTATTATTATTTTTTTTATTGTCATTATTTTTGTTTGAAAAACTAACAATTCATCTGTCATCTTAAAAGATATTTCGCGTTCAGTTATTATTTTATTTATTTTTTAATAAATTTGTATCCAACATTTCATATTTGATATTTTTATTATTATTTTTATTCCTTTACTAGATATATGTATATTTATTTTTTTGCTAGTGAGAAATTATACTGGTACCAGTAGCTATAAAATTTTCGTTATATGTTTGTTTAATATATCGATCCTTCTAAAATTGCTAACTGGATTTAAACGCGTCTGATAGCGAATCGAAGAACCGAACTAAGCGTTGATAAATCAAATCATCACACAAAAAAACTCAAATTGTCCTCCAATGACGTGCACTAAAAAAAAAATTGGTAAAATATCTCGAATGATAGAAACATTGAAATACCATATTGCATATATTTTTTTTTTTACTAGTATTATTACAAACTTGCCAACGAGGTCATTTAGCGATAAGTTTGTGGGTACTTAGCAATAAGGGATACCTGGTAAGTTCAACCTTAAAAAAGGTCATCTCGTATCTTTAACCGTTTTTCATATCATTACACGTTCTTAGAGCAAGATGGTTCAGATGATCTACTCATCTTTTTTCGAGGTGGTCCGAGCATAAGTTTTAATCACACGTGCTTTATATTCTATTCCTAGGTCCTCGTAAAGAGTTTGATTTATCACGTATCACGTCGCCTTAGTCATAATCCGAAGGATTGTATTATTTTTAAGTTCGTGGGTTTATTTCATCTCCAGAGTTGCTACGGTAGGTCCAAACAGGCCTTCAAATATGTTTACGTATTAAACGTTTATTATCACTATTCTTCTTATAAGATAAAATACAGAACTACGCAGATAACAGTTAAATATTTAGGATTATATCTAGACAATCGCTTAAACTGAAAACAGCATATATAGTCGAAGAAAGGGAATTAAATATTCGCCTAAAAATTAAACGTAAATAAATTGATCTTAAATTTAAAAAAAAAAAATACATGTGATTATAAATATGTTTACAGACATGTGTACATCTTTTCGATCAACATATGAACGTCGAAACAATACGTCTACTTTATAATAGCCAAAGAAGAAGAATATTAAAAAGAAAACATACGCTGGATGATATATTACATCAATTAGTCATCATTACGTTCTTTCTTCCTATTGGTAGGCGACTACTTTTACCTATACATATTTTGTTGTACAGTGTAACGTACAAGGCAATCATAATATGGTGTTAGCGTAGATAGACACACACACATATACCCAGGAGAACTTGACTATAATCGTTTTGTTGTCACGTTACAACGCAGCTCCACTATCTACCATATTTAAATTGTCATACTTTTAAACTGAATGATTTAACATCGAGAAATAGGCGAATTGTTTAATTCAAATAAATTCCAAATACGTCGAACTTTTAAGCATACCTTTGTAAATAAATGCGACTGTCATAATAAGTCCCTGGGCGCATATGGTCCTTAGTTCACACGGTGTCTGCACTACCAAATAATCATAATAATAATAATAATTTTCTTGGTTTGTATTTTATTAACAAAATAAAAACATAATTAATCACTATATATGCTGCAGAGATTGATCATGTTGCAAGTAGTAAAAATTGTCCTATGTATGTCAGGAGCTATGAGAATCTAAAATCTAATATAAATTTTGGGTCCCCTTAGGTTCTCATATATTAATGTTGATAATTGCAAAGCAACTCAATTAATCTTCTTACGGACATTTTATAATGAAAATATAGACATCTGTGTCCTATCAGAACCACATTTAGTTAACAACTCTATTTCCATAAATCATGGCTATGTAACATATATCAATGATAGGACAGCTGTTATTATTAAGCATTGTATTCTTCATAAGTTATTAATAACTAAACACAATACTATAGCTCTTAATATTGGCAGATTTATTCTAATATCCTGTTACTTATCCCAAAATAAACCTAGGAACACTATAATAAATAATATTGATCACATTATAAAACTTTTTCCAAATTTTGCTGTAATATTAGTTGGTGATTTAAATATTAGACTACCTCAATTGGAGCCTCTAGTCAGACCAAGTCAAAATTCACTGTTGTTACAGGATCTGATGTATAGCAATAATCTTGTCATTAAAAATGATAAATCACCAACTTTTAGCAATCATAATGGAAAGAGCATCATAGATTATTTGCTGGTGTCTGCTGGCATTACACAATTAGTAAGCTTCCAAATAAAACAATTTGACCTTGGTTTTCATAAAAATATTTTATTCTCAGTGTCCTATAATTTTGAAAAGGCACCAGGTACGATCTTCACTAAACTAGATATTTCTAAATTTAACAAAATTCTGGATAAAAACTATATTACAACACTGCAAGAAAATATCAATAAATGTAATTCTAGTCTAATGATAGAGAAACACATCAGTAAACTAAATGCGTACCTCAGTAGGACTATTCATAGATGTCAGAGTCCAGCATTAATATCAACAACCTGTGATTGGTGGACTAATAAGTTGGAGCTAATTAAAAATAAAATTAATCTAGTTCGCAAAAAGAAGACTAAATGTAGAAATTCAGTTAAACTTTTCTATATTAACAATACACTTAAGCAATTGAATGTTGAGTATAAACATGAAATAGTTAGGGCAAAATTACAACAATGGAAGACCTTTGTGAGCGAAAGTACTGCATGGGGTAAACCATATAAAATAATTTAAAAAAATCCAAAAGTTAGTATCCCCAACATAGTCTCTGCTCAGCAAACAATTAGTGATGATTATGAAAAATGTAATGCTTTCTTAAAACATTTTCTGCCTAATAAACTTGATACACCGTCTATATCTGTACCATCCTCCAGAGGTCAGTAGTCAAGTTGTTAATGACATAATTAAAAGGCTTAAAAACAAAAAGGCAACCTCTTCTGATAAAATAAACAATAAGGTAATTAAGCAACTCAACCTGAAATTTAAGGAACTTTTCCCATCACTTATCAGAAAATGCATAGATCTTCAAGTCTTCCCCAATGCTGGAAAACAGCTGAATTGAAATTACTCCCTAAACCTGGAAAGATATCTTCTGATATCACTGCTTATCGCCCAATCTCTTTACTCAACTGCATTGGTAAGATGTTTGAGAAAGTTGTTAACCATCTAGTGCTATCCAAAATAAATGAACAGTGTTTATTACATTGCAATCAATTTGGGTTTCGTGCAGGGCACTCTGCTGAAACTGCTGTTTATAAATTAGTACACGCAGTCAGAAATACACTGAATGCAGGGATGACTGCAGTTGTTTTCTCATTCGATATTGCAGGTGCATTTGATAACTGTAAGTGGTGTGGAATTTTTTATATAATTAAAAATTACAAATTCAATCCATACTTAATTAATGTGCTAGTAAGCTATTTTCAAGATAGGGTTGCTCACCTCAGCATTGGAGATGCAAGTAGCTCAAGGAAAGCTAGTTGTGGAGTTCCACAAGGTTCTGTACTGGGACCTACACTATGGAATTTACTATATTCTGATGTTCATTATAAGGTAGAGGATTTCTGTAAACTCCTAAATAACAATTGTGAGTTAATCCCGTATGCTGATGACCTCTGTCTCGTTTTTAAGGTCACTAAGTATTATGATTTTGAACAAATAATAATGATAATTGAATTTCTTGAGGCTACCATCACAAATTTTGGACTGATATTTTCTGCACCAAAATGCAGATTTACTGTTTTTGGCAACAAAAAGATTACAGACATAATTAAAAAATTGAAGCTTATTTCTGGCCACGCTATTGAGCACACAGCCATCTTAAAATATCTAGGAATTCTGATTGACGATAAGCTCACATTTATGCCTCATCTCAACCATATTCATTCAAGATGTGATGTACTTTTTAGAAACATGAGTCCATTGCAATATAATACTTAGGGTCTCCATTATATACAGAGACTTATTTTATATAAGGGATTAATTCAGTCTCTCTATGGTTATGGGGCTGCTTCATACATCACACCGAATGTTTTAAAAAATGTGAATAAACAACAGAGAAAATTTCTTCTTAGTATGTCATTTTTGTATCGAACTGCTCCCACCTCAGCTGCTTGTGTCATTAGTGGTGTCCTCCCATTAGATCTATATATTGCAGGCAGAGCAGTCACAAGTGAATTTCGTATACTGGGTGACTTGAATTTGTTAACAACCCTTAAATTTGTGTATAATAACATGTTACAAGCTCTTCAACATACAATTCCGATGAACCTGTTTTAAAAGCATGTTTCCCAAGTGCTTTTGACAGAATGGCAAAGGAGGTGGGATGCTGACATCACAGGAAGGAAAACATACCAATTCTTCCCTAATGTCATTAACAGAATGAAATTGAAGAAGTTAAATATTAACTTCTTACAGCTCTCAGGTCTTATCTGGCCATGGCAAGTTTGCAGCTTATTTATACAGGTTCCATCTAGTTAATGTTCCAGGGTGTACCTGTTATTCGGGAGATATTATAGATGACCTTGAACATTTTATCTATGAATGTCCTGTTTTTGCTAATCAGCGTCTTAAGTATAAAGTAGGAAACATGCAGTCTCTTCATTTAAACAGCAATAATCATTCAGCATTCCTCAAGTTCTCTGAAAGTGCAATGCGACATAAATTTAATATCATGAGCTAGCTCTTATCTTACAAAAATTAAAAATAAAAAAAAAATTAATAAAACTAATTCAACCGTGAAACCAATATCTGGAACAACTGATCAATCTTCTGATACTGCACTCATTACATGTTTAAAAATTAAGTTTGTAAATATAACAATAAATGTTTGCAACAATTGTAATTATTTATATAAAGATTTTTTCCCCATTTTTTAATATAAAATAATTTATAATATTCTTTAGTCTTAAGTTTGTACATATGATATACTGCATGGTAATTGTTGGGACTATGTTATGTCATCCTAACTGTTGCCCATAAATATAAGTACACTTGCAAAGGACCTCACACACAAGTTTGAAATACTTATTTATTTATTAATGAATATACAGTCGATATATGTGTAGTTTAATTGATATATAATTCTCCTCCAGTCGTCCTTTGCACCCTTATACATATAATTTTACCAAAATATATGATTGTTATAAAAAAAAAAAAAATTAATCACTATAAAAATTATTTTATTAGCGCAAAGCTTTTCGACAATCACGTCATTTTCAAGCATATACAAAAAAATATAAGTTGAGGTTTTTTGTATATGCTGAAAATGACGTGATTGTCGAAAAGCTTTGCGTTAATGAAATAATTTTTATAATGATTAACTTTGTTTTTGTTTCGGTTAATTCATAAAATAACTACTCTGCAATACATCAACATTAGTATTTTATTCGTTACTATTACATGTAAGAAGACTATTTTTAAAAAAAAAAAAGAAATAATATCTATAGAAATTAATCAAATATTAGCTGAAATTAAAATAGAGAATTAATTATACGCACAAAAAAAACAATTCGTGACAAACGGGATGTAGTAATGATGCGTAACAACAAGGATCGTGTGTATGTTAAGCTTGATTTATCGCGGACGTAATATTCCAATATCACGACGAGAAATTAATAAAATAGTCTCAAAATTGGCCCGATCATATTATCTACAACGAGATTAAAATGTCACAGAAAACATAAAGAAGCTAGACCTGAAACCGTATATATGCATTCGACTACAAACAAAATTTCAACTTTAAACATACTTTTGGGTCCTATCTTTATAGGTTCAGGCATGCTGATGATTCGGTCTGCACCTGTTGTACTGTAGGCGAGGTTGATGATCATACATTATTATTTGTGTCCCACTTTCACTGCATCCGTCGTAAATTTGATATTAACAGCACAGAGATTTTTCAATTAGGTAAAAGAACTGAAAATTACCCCTTATATACGCTGTACAGGTTATGTGAATTAAGTTTAAAAATTTATAAGTCAGTTCATCATCTACCTTCTATTATTATAATCAATTATTACAATTTTATAATTAAGTTATTGCTTATTACTTAGTTTGCACGTATAATATAATAATTTGATTTCTGTTCTTGTAGTTCATTTTTATTTCACTTATTTTATAAATTGAGTTTGTATTTCAATTTTGGTATGTTATTACACCCTCCTTTTTTTTTCTAATTATTAAAATTTTGTAATTAAGTTTCTTATTATTAGTAATTAGTGTTTGAGATAATGTAGGAATTTGATTTCTGTTTTTGTAATTCATTTTTATAAGTTTGATTTATTTATGTTCTAATTGAGTGTATACTAAGTTTTGCTGTAAGTTTTGTCATTTATTTTTTTTTTACTTTTTTTTACCTTGGTTTTACTTTAACTTTTTTTTTTGTTTTATATTTTATTTTTTAATCCTTATTTATAATGCTCATTTACTTGAGTTTAAGTTCTAAGATTAAACTGTGCGAATTTTTATTAGATGGAACAGGGGACTATGTTATCTCGGCCTTTCTTCCACAATAAGTTAATTTAAGTGTCTATAGTTCTATGCCTTGGTGCTATAACCTCAATTCTTGTATTAATAATCCCATTTGGTTTGTAGGAGAGGAGGTTTTTAGTGGATAAAAATCCCACACCCTGATTTTGGCTCCCCGATAAAAAAAAATCTATTTTTTATCATCGTTGTCTTTGAAGATTTCCCCCATCCCGCTAAAACACTGACAATAGAAAATTTTCGATATGTAGCTTTGTATTAGTCGATCTACGTTTATTCGATAAAGAGCGAGAACTAAGAGGATAATAATTGATATTTATATAAGTACGTTTAATACGTTAATTAATTTTTTCATTCGTTAAAAATTTCGAAAAGCCATTTTTATAACGAATAATAACCGCGAAGACAGCAATTCTGTTTTTATTTGATATAAGTGGAATTGTTATCTAGGTAATCGTCATTGATCGTCTACTAATTTCTTACTTACTAATAAGTGTCTTCCCGCGTATCATTCTTACGTCAATAAGGATCAAAATATGTCGTAAAATAATACGTATTACTTTCGGATAAGTTTTTATCGATTAATAAATAATTAAGACGTCTTTTTGTCGATTTATTTATTTAAGTGTATTGAAAGATAGGCATAAATTCGATTTTTCTTATTTACGTTTTCGGAACAATAAATTAAACGTAAATTCGTTTTTAAAATTAATAATAATAATGATAATACATTGTCGACGATAGTATTTTGTTCAACAGCGTAAATATTAATTTAAAACACAAAAAACGGAAAATTCTAACTAAAAATAAATATAAAACGTCCGAACATAGATATTAAAATCGCAGAACATTTGAAAAATAGATATGAATAAACGTATCGAATTTAACCCTTTCAGTCAACCATTATAAAATCTTAACGTTAAATTGGTAAATTTAATACGGGTGTTACAATACTGCTTTTTGAGTGAACCTTAGATAATTTTCAATGTATTTATATAAATATTTTTAAAATTGCAAAATTTCATGTATAAAATTTTTTTATTAACATTAAAATTTAATGTCCCATATAGCGGACATTTTGACTGAATGAGAAAGGTTTAAAATTAAGAAACTATCTCTTACTTTAGTATCGTGTTTGAATATTATATAAACATATATGTATTTACGTGTATCAAATTATGATAGAATTTTATTTTTATCGTTAACACACGCGTTTGCAATAAAGCCGATCTTCTATTTATTTAATTATTTAAAACAATTCGGTATTTCGATTACAAAAAGTGAGATGGAGGTAGAGGGTGCTTAAAAAATATGAACGATTCAAAAAAAAACTTTCGAGTATTGATAACTGTCGCACACTATGTAATCAATAATTTGACAAAAAATAAAAATTAAATTAATTTTTAAAAGGAACTGTGTGCAATAAAACGAATCTCGATAAAATGTGGGCAAACTGTATGTACGTTGAATAGACTTTTAGTTTTTGATTGTTAAATTTTATATATATATGTGTGTGTGTGTTGCAACAGAATTCTTCTTCTTTTTAAACGTATCCAAATATATATATATATATATATATATATATATATATGTGTGTGTGTGTGTATTTGTTTTAAAATGATAGAATTATCTGTGTTTGTGGTTATTAATCTTTGTACGTGCGTGTGTGTATGCGTATATATGTATTTATCCATAATAGTCTATATACATATATCCGATAGTTCGAAATTGATACAAATGACCTTATATTTTGTCTTAAAATGTGTTTGCGTGAGCGTGTACATATTTATTCCGTGTTGTTTCATCAGGCGTAAAATAAAATATTAATACGAAGGGCAGTGCATTCGCTGGAGACGTTTTATATTCTAATTATCCCTTTGTCGCGCGTATTAAAAATAATTTAATAAGGCCTACCTTATACCGATGACGTGTACGTAAGTCGCGTGAACTTTGATAATAGTAGATGGTATGAATTAAATGAGGATACGAATCGAGCCGAACAAAAGCAGAGGGTAGGGAAATTATCAGTTTCGATAAGGCCGTCACAGGTGGCGAAAGGGCGATCGTTATCAGGACGTCGAACTCGGTCGATTGTTAACTGGAAAGACATAATACCGGCGTTAGTAATGTTAGTAGTAGCTATGGATTTATAAGTCGGCAGTTTATAAAAAACAGAAAAAAAACTCTCGCGGCTTTTAAACTCCGACTAAACACGCAACTTTTACTGTCTTTTATCGTTATTAGTGTTATTATTATTATTATGCAGAAAAATCGCTCGCTTAACGGTAGTAGAAATATGTAGTCTATTCAAATCAAGATTCGGTCAACTGGAATTATTTTAAATTATATTTAGAAAATAATACTAAACTCGAAAAAACTTAGAAAGTTGAATGAACGGCAATTGTTCTTTTCGGTTAAGACGTCTATAATTCGTGCTGTCATAATATGGGATACTATGGCTAAATACTATGTTGAATTCATAAAAGTTCTTCAACGTGTAATATTGAGAATGTTTGTCCAAAATCAAATGTCACTTACTGTCTTTCAGTTGTATAACGTATTTAAATTTAACACTTCATTCGATAAGATCAGGCAGTAGAGGTAGAGCGAAAATTCAATATTATAAATAAATCACGAATGAGAAGACGAGCTTTACACGCTGACCCGATCTAATATAATTCTCTACCTTGGTATTTAAAAATCGATTTGACGAATTATTAATAACATTATTCAGCTTTCACGATTGTGTCCTATTTTACAATAGGGAAATTCTGTCTACCTATGTATTACATTATTAACTTTAATAACGTGGATTTTTTTAATTCATCGAACTTGCGCCGTCTTTATATAATAAGCTTTATTCGTCGTTTTTACACATTTTTGTTTAATAATGCACTACTAGTTTTTTTTTTTTTTTTTTTTTGTATTTATATGTTCCTATTGTGTTATGTGTAGATAGTGTTTGCAAATGCGTCGTCGTGTTGTTTAACTTTTAATGCTTTGAAATAACCCATTCTTCTTTCAGGTCTTCTCTTCACATGTATCTGTCAAGAATTTTGATAATTGCCGCTTCTTATGATAAAACCAAAATACGTTGTGCTTATAATCCATTGTTTTAGGTTTGTTTTAGCTCTTTTCGGAGCATCTTTATTTAAAACTTTGGCCGTCAACTTTTTACGATTAAACAACATTTTTATAGCTAATACTTCCACGTCATATAGCAAAATGGTTAACATTTAACAATATTATCTTTTAAATGATGGAGACTAAGTGAACGATCACACTTAATAAGGTCTCCCTGTTATTTAATGCCGTTCTAGCATAATTACATCTTAACTTCAGTCTACATTTTCCGTGATGTAACATTCGAGATATTTGTTATATGTACTGTCAATTTATTTGGTACTGCCTATTCCTTTATTTCTTCCTCGTAATTACGCAATTCTTTCTTGAATAACATTATGTTGGCTAAAAAAAAAGCTTCCTTCGTAATTTACATAATTGTTCTTTTTCTTTTCATTCTGCAATTGGCTCCGGATGAGCTATCGTTTCTTCGGAATTACCTATTGTATTAAGTGTCGCTGACGTATAAATAAGTGTAACGTTTTCTCAATTTTTACACGGGAGTAAATTAAGAACATTTTTTGCTTAGTATTTATAGAAAAAAACTAATTTTAATTATTGTTTAACAAATTTCACTTATTGCGACAACGGATGTATCTAAAAATTGTCGAATATTTTAAAAATTGGTTTAGAATCGGGAAATAATTGTGTTATTTTGAAATTAAAAAACGTCGTACGTAAACATGTGGTCCTCACCGAAATCAATTATGTATTCATTTAATTTTAACTAATGCAAAGAAACAAAATTATTCGAAATATCGGTATTGCATGATGTGTTAAGATTTACATCGAAATATATCGTGTAAATTATACAAATTTTTACGTTCTGAATACGATCTTTTCAAAAGTACAAATTAAATTGGTTGGGTCGGAAACAATTATATACAACGTGATTGTGTCAATCGATCAATGATTAGTCGAAATTTTTAAATTTCTACAGCCCACGTGCTTTACTTGTTCGCCATACCTGCTAATCTTAAATAGAAACAAACTATTAGTTCAATGAATGACACTTGTGTTTTTTCCTACTCCTTATGCATATAATCGGCTAAATACATTTCAATTTTGCATATGTAGATTAGGCCACGCACGAAGAAAGAATTCTATATACACCCTGCCATAATATAAAATTCAGCGAGCTGATTATTCACATTTGTAAGTAGAAAAATACCCACGTCTGATTTTTTTTCCCCTAATCAATTCCATTAGTAATAGTTTTCAAAAAAGAGGGACATGTATTTGCTGAAATTTCGTTTTTCTCCTGTTAGTTCTTATAATTTATCTTGCAATAATACAATTTTTTGCATAAATAATCCGACTTTTTGCAACCCATCACCGAGTTTAACCATTTTACTGATGTTTTCTTTATTGAACGCTCGTTTTGTTCTGGAGAATAACTTCATCACGTAACCTTCCGCCATAAGTGGTTGACACTTGTCACTACTTCGTTCACTGCATCCAAAAAATGAAATTTCGTTATTTTGCTGTAACTTTTTCTTTTAATCTCTAGTAATCGTGTTCTATTTTCACGTATTCTGTTCGACCCTTTTATTTTCTTCCGACAATCCTAACGATACGCAATTTCCATTTTTCCCCGTCTCGTGAGAGTTTTTAATATATTCTCTCTTTCGGCGTCGTATAAATTTTACACGATGTCTATGTTTATAGATACGGATAAATAAATTGTTATATATGGCCTCTGGTAGATCTCTGTGTTGATTCATTTTGGTTGTAGCATCGAAAATTTTAACTTAAATATTCGTTTCAGTGCTAACGTACTATTTCTGTGGAGAGTAGAATTCCAAATCTCGAATAGGTTGGTCTGGTCGTCATCGCATACGCGTTTCTGTCGTCATCGCGTTACTCAATAAATAAATAAATAAAATAAATGTAAAAAGAAAAAGCCGAGAAAATGACAGTTTAAGGGCATTTAAAAGATTCGACCTACTTTCTGACGTTCCCAGTATAAACTTTACTAGTTATTAAAGTTACCCCGTATTTTATATATATATATACGTGTGTGTGACGTGATATCGCTGTTATTAGATGTATTGTACCCGACGAAGCATCCGTTTTCCTATTTCGGTGGTCTCTAAAAACCTTCGCTTGTACGTGGTGGTAATTTCACACCCAGCTAAATATACGCTCTCTACACTATAATGGAAAGTCTACAACAGCAACCTGTGTATAGTAAATGATGGCGGACGAGCAAAATTTCGTGTATAAAGTTAACTTCAACCTCGCGGGGCAGGAACAGTTTTCCAACTATCTCTTCCTTTACGTAAAACACATCAGAAAGATGTTAACGGCTTCTAGTACGTTTCTATAGCAACCTACTGACGTCATATTTTGCCCTATTAGAGTGTGTGCGTGTGTGTGATATTGTTTTTAGGTATATATATAATTTTTTTTCCTTTGAGTAAAAATATGTCTTCCTTTGAATGAACTCTCTTTCCCCCCCTCTCTCTCTATATATATATATAACTCGTACATACGAATACATGGCTCATATAATGTAACCTGTAATACTTTTAATCGTCTTTCAAAGCAGAACCACGAATACGATTGAATCTAAAAAAGAAAATGAATGAAATAACAAATTCGTGAAACACGACGACTTTATTCGTTGAGCAGAAAATGTTGCGCGTGTTATGAGTTTTCGTTAGATTTGTGAGTGCTTTCAAATTTGAAGATACCCGTTTTAGTTAATCTCCGTTCCAATGATTAAATCTGGTAACGTGAATTTTGTTTTCTTCGAAATATTTAGTGACTCGCGTTTAGATAATAAGGAAGTAAAAATATTATACATGTAAATAGACATCTGGATAGGTATTATTTATTCCAACTTGTCGTGAATGGTGTCATCCAGGGACATCGGAAGGTAGAGTAAAGTAAAATATCATGGAAAAATACTATGAAGTCGGTGGTACGATAAAACACATTGGCATGGTGGGTGATCAAGAATGAACAATGATCGCCAAACTTCGGTCTAGAATATGGATTAAATTGGCGGTATTTACGCTTTACAAGAATTCGAGTCAAAATTGCTAATTCCTATTTAGAAATACGCGGTAGTACGCGGAATTAAGTATATTTTTTAAGTATATCCGCCGCTAAATTTGCCAAGAAAAGTTATCAAAATTATGACGAAATGGTCAAAAATGATTAATTCTTTCTTTCATAATAAGGGCTAATTGATTGGCATTGACCGTTTCATTTTTTTTTTTTTTTTTGTAATCTAGTGTAGGTAGACGAATAAACAAGTTAACTTTAACTAAGAATAATAAATAATATTAATACCAAAATTCACCCGATGCAATTTTGGTTTTTCCGTATTAACTAAAAGTAATAAATTATGTAACTCTCAAAACTAAATATTTAAATTAATCTAATATTAGTTCATACAGTTCTGTTCTCCTGAGCCTACGTTCCAAATTCGCCGTCTTTAGGAGCTGACGCGCTTCAATATTTACACGATTTTTAATTCGGGATGTTTTTACGAAATTTTTAATTACTTCATCGAGGTGCTCGATCTGTATATTTTAAACATAATATGGTGTTTTCAAGATGTTTCTTAAAACTTTATTTTGGAAACATTGTATAATATTTGGTTTTGTTTAGTGCATCCTCATAACTGTATACTGTAGGCCCCCAAACTGGTTTCAAAATTTGTATGTTAACATTTTATTGTAAATTGATAGCGGAGAATGCCTAAAAATATTTACGTAATACACATTTAAAAGTATCTATGGTATTGCACTATAAGTCGTCCGCACGTGGTGATGAAATGCTTCATTTGGCGGTGCAAAAAATTGATGGTGGTGAGTAACTGAAAATTACATACGCTCATGTTATACTCGTTACATACGTATAGTTACAGTTATTATTATGATTATTATCCGTTAAAACCGAGTTTGAAATGAGGGAGCTATTGCCACACAATAATAATAATAGTAATTCAAGCGAAATGCCCCCCTCTGATTACGAGGTGAGTAAAAATAAGCAATTAAGCATACTCAAACCACTCTGAAAATTTAGATCCAGTTCAGCAAATAGATAAGAAGAAGAAACAAAATAGCCAATGAGAGAAAAACTACTCGCACGGAAGGTAGAATCTGACACATGATAAAATAAAGATAGCTATGCTAGGCTGAATTGAAGTATTAGATAAAGAAAGAAAATAATGAAGGCGGATTGTCAGGGTATAGGGTGGAGGTCAGCCAACAAGGATGGAAATCTGGGTAAAAATAGAGGTACGGATACTCGTAGAAAGTTAGTATTAGCAGTTGTACTTGCTGAATCAAGAGATCGAATAATAGAAAACCCGGTAGCTATAGTAGCAGCATCAAATAGGTACAATTAACGCAGTAGTACCAGATGAAACTAGCTGAAGTAAATGACAAGTAACCTACTTTAGCGGTTATTTCTATTTTCGCTTTAGACTTCGAAGCCCCTACCTTGAACTACCCGCGAGGAAAACGTACTTCACAAAAAATTTGAGATCGAACGGGTTGGAAAAGTTGATAAGAAAATCTGGAGTCGGAATTGCTGGCACTTTACGTTGAACTACCCACGAGGGAGACGTGCCAAGTAACCCGATGCTTTAGAAAGATAAAATTCGAACATACGGCCTACCTTGAACTACAAGGAAGACACATGAGAAAAGTTGATAAGAAAATTTGGAATTCAGACTTGCTGCCACTCTACCTTGAACTACCCAGGAGCAAAAAGTACTTAAAAAAAAAAATTCAGATCGAACGGGTTGGAAAAGTTGATAAGAAAATCTGGAGTTCGGACTAGCTGGCACTTTACTTTGAACTACCCACGAGGGAGACGTGCCAAGTAACCCGATACTTCAGAAAGATAGAATTCGAACCTACGACCTACCTTCAATTTTTTTTTTTTTTAAAGGGAGGGGGAAATCTTCAAAGGCACTGATATCACATAAATTTTTGTTTTTATTCACGCAGTGCATTATATGCACTGCTGGGAAACCAAAACCAGTGTGTGGGATTTTACCCACTAAAAACCCCCTTCCTCTATTGAGAAAAAAAATAATAATGAAGGCAATTGCACAAAGCAAAGACCTCCACACTTACAATTAACTTAAAGGGATGAGAATACATAGTCCCTTCTTCCATCAAATAAAGAATGATGAGTTTGTACAAAAATTAACTTCTAACAGAAAAATAAAATAAATAATAAATTAAAAGTTAAACTAAAACCTTCTAACAGAAAGATTTAAACAAATAAACTTATAGTTAAAAAGCTATTATTCATACTTAATAGAAATAACATGAAATACGAGGCAAAAAGGAAATGAAATGGAATTTAACTTATATCCATAAAAAAAATCTTAAAAATAAAAATAAGGACTCTCAAAGAAAAAGTAACAGGCAATTAATTATAAAAATAATCAAATATTAAAAGATTAACTAATGTAAATAGAAAGATAAACAGATAAATTACCACGCTACGAACAAAGCAACGATATTTGTGTCACGGTTGATTTAGGCATCAGTTGCGAGTAATAGAATTTTGTATTTTAAATTTTGAACGCATGACCTGTTCGACCAGCAGAAGAAAACTTCCAACTTTCCTACTAAGAGGATATACATCCGTACAGTCCATACCAACTTGGCGACGAAGGGCGGTAAATGCAGGACAAGTGAACAACGTATGATGTACATCGTCTACCTCACCTACAGTACAACACGTGCAGACAGGATCATTAGCAAGCCGGAACCTATAAGATAGAAACCAAACCTGCCGTGACCTGACAACACCTGAGCACTGTAGAAGTTGACGTCAAACTTAAGCATTTTCAAACGTAAAGAAATATCAGGAAGAAAAGCATACGTCTTCCTGCCAGTTTCAGCTTTATCCCACCGGTCCTGCCACTTCTCAACCAACAAAGACATTATCTGTTTTTTAAATTTCAAATACGGAACAGACTGTACAGAAATACTTCCTAGCAGGCTCGAATGTTTCATCTCAGCTCCGAGCCTATGCTCGCCAGTGAGAGGCCTACCGACAAGAAATAGATCGAGCGGCAAGACACCACAGACAACACAAGCTGCAGAGGTCGGGGTAGTTCGATATAAAGAAGCCATCCGAAGCAGAAATTTCCTCTGCTGCTTGCTGGCTAGACCAAGAATTCTTTGATTAACGTAAATGGCAGCACCATACCTAAAACGAGCCTGAATGAGGCCTTTATATAAAATCGCACGTTCCTTAAATTCAAGACCCGATGCATTTTTTTGTAAACGCAGTAATTTATTATATATGTCCGTACACTTGGAAGAAATGTACTGGAAATGAGGAATGAACGATAATTTACTGTCAATAATTATACCTAAGTATTTCAAAGATGCGGAAAAAGAAATGCTTGAATCAGATAATAATTCAAGCTCGTTGATCCGGCCAACAAGAGATGCATTCCCAAACACAGAAAATCTGCATTTGGTAGGGGAAAAAGTTAATCCTACATCTACCACCACACTCTCCAGGTATTTGGAAATACAAGTAAGAAGCGGTAATGATGTGTGATTCTTAGCTTTAAACACTAAACATAGATCGTCGGCATAGGAAACAAGCTGACATGTAGCATTAATATAAGAATAGAAATTTTCAACTTTAAAGTGCACAGTGGAGTACAGTATGTTCCACAAAGTAGGTCCGAGTACCGAACCCTGAGGAACTCCACAAGAAGGTGCTCTAACTCCAGCCGACAATCGAAGTTTAAGTGTAGCGGAACGATTCTTAAAGTAATCTATAATAATATTAACTATAAAAGGATTCACTGAATTATCCTTAAGAACATCAACAACTGCAGACCAACGACAATTGCCGAAATCCTCTTTAATATCATATGAAATAACAACAGCCGAGCAACCATCTGAAATGTACTGTTCGACTGTTGAAACTAAAGAATGAACAGCATGCTCAGCTGATACACATGAACGAAAACCAAATTGAAGGTGGTGCAACGTGTTCCGAGCAGCGATCTCCTGTACCAGCATCTCATTAACGACTTTTTCATAAGCCTTCCTCATACAATTCAGTAAGGAGATACTGGTAACTCGGACGGATCTTTGCCCGGCTTAGAAAGAAGCCTCAAAGAAGCTACCTTCCAACAATCTGGGAAGAGACAAATTTTATACATTTATCCATAATAGTATGCAACAAAACTAGATACAGAGAATGAATTTTTTTAACGATGATGTTGCTGACCCTATCATCAGCAGGCCTACCTTCAATTACCCACGAGGAAGGTACGTAAGAGAAAAATCATTCCGAATTTCAAATCTGAAATACAGGTTCGCTCACGATCTACCTTGAACTTGAGAAATCTGTAGAATCAGAGATACAGAAAGCGTCAAGCTTTTGACCTAACTAGGAAATAGAATAATTCGTTAGAAAGAGTTAATGAACTGTAAATATTTCGAAATCAACTACACGGACAATAGCTGAGAACGTTCCCAGGTAGAATGCACACATCTTAAACCAGGTTAGTTTAAGTTTAATATGTCATTTGTCGAAAGATTTTAAAATTGACGTGAAAAAGTGCTTGTCGACGAAAACTGAAATTATATTGTTCGTCTTTTCGTAATTTTCTGTGAAAACTAATCGACGAAAAGTAAACTTGTTATAATAATATCGTATGAAAACTTAAATTTTATGCATGTAACTATCGTTATTAAATTATTCATTTATGCGAATGACGTCATAGTTTATTTCCGCGACTGGCAAAAGAATATTAAAAGAGAAAGGAACAAAGAAATATATTTAAATAGATAGAAAGAAACGGATATTCAGAGGAAAGAGAGAAATTAAAAGAAAACGCATTAATATACTAGGACCCTAAACAAATAAAAACGAAGTCCATACATCCGTTAGGTGCGCATTAGGGTCCCCGTAGTATATGGGTAATGTTATTCCCAATTAATAGTTGCAACCTGACATTAATTCTTTTTTACTCGGTGTTTCAATTCCTTTGCTTAGAAGTATTTATTATTAGTAATAAGCTTATTTTATTATATTATCAGTTCGATACTAAAATTCCAATTAATCAGATGAAGAAATAAAGGTAAAGCAGTTTTGTGTGTGATTTTAACATCGCGTGGGGAAAAAAATCGAACACTCATAAAAATGAACCAAGTATATCTTCAGCATATAAAAAAGAAATTAGTGGTTCTACGCTTAAACGTTCTACACCTCAAATATGGAATACAAATATCAACAACTTAACGCTCCTGGTTTATTATTCTGTGTATGAATTCCACACTCAACTGTCGAAGAATTTTGAAACAAACAACCAATAGCCCGATTGAGGCTTTTAAATCGGATTTTATACAGAACATTTTGTATGATACAAAATAAATATGCAGCACAGAAACGTGTACATAATTTGAATGCTGTAGCAGAAGAAATATTAATATTTGTTGATGATGTTACTTTTTGAATATCATCCGTTTCTTTGTAGAATGGTATATTGAAAACTTGATAGATAAGTTCAAGCGTAATCCGTTGCAATCGTTTTGATGGGCTAATGAGTTTCATACATGTGGCCTATAATTAAAAAAAAAAAAAATATGAATAATCGATTTCCTCCAATTCATGTTTCAAACAAATGAATCTTGGTCCTAAGGTAAGCATTGACAGGAGTACGATACCATATATTGGACGATGCGGTATGAAATAGTTTATAAAGGAAAAACTATATAATTTGGTTTCAATTTGTGGGAAGCTGTAGATTCATCAAGTTATATTATTGAACCGTACTGTGATAATTCAAATCGATTACCAGAAATAGACTTATGTCAGTGTGGTAATGCGGTTCCCGGTCTAATTAACTATGTTGGATTCGAAGAATGGTGACAGATTCGTTCGATCTTATGGAGCCGAGTAAATCAAAATTATTTTAGATGTTTAATGTTAATCCCGACAGCCATTGTAACGTGTTATTCGCGATGTTATGTACATCGTGTTTATTAATCATATCATGATTGGAGAAAATCTTATAATTATATAAATGGTCCAAGGTTTGGATCTCTCCACATTCGCACCTGGGACTCGAGATCATTTTCCACTTATTTAAAGTGTAAGCACATCTACCTTGTCCCGCGCGAAATCTGTTTACCCTGCAAAATACCCCTCTTGATAGGTCCATTCCCGGGGGCTCTATAGTAGGATCGTGCACTAAATTGGTAGTTTTACAATTTTTCCATCTTAACTTTTCAGTTTGGTGGTATACTCTTTATATATTCTGCTGTTCTCCATGGTGGGCATCTTGATTTTAATGCTCTTACTGGTGTGTATTCTTTGTTATTATGCATTAGGCAATTATATGAAACTAAAAATTTTTTCCAAAGTTTGCTAATTTGGGAAGGAGCGATATGCGCAACAACGGATAACCAATTTTTGTTTGTCAACTTTAAGGTGCGCTAATTATTTGTATCGCGGCTATCAACTGAACGTCTATTTTTCCGTATGTGCACTGTTCAACCAAACAGATGCGCCGTACTCTGCTACTGAGTAGGCAAGCGCTAGGGTTGTTATTCTTAGTACCTTTGCTGTTGCTCCTGATCTCGTACCAGCAAGTTTTCTTACCAAGCCCATTCTGGTTTTTATTTTCAGTACCAGCTTTTCAATATGCAGTCTGTATGTTAACGATCTATCCAGTGTAACACCAAGGTATTTAGGATTGGCGTTATAGTTTATTTTATCATTCCCACGTGTGACATTAAGCTCCGATTTTCCCATGTGCGTTGTTAGATGAAATGATGATTCTGTTTTGTGCAGATTTATACTTAGCATCCAAGACTGAAAGTAACCATTCAAAATTTCCAAGTCTTTGGTTAAAACCTCACTGTATTAAGTCACAGACTTGCTTTGATATGCAAGTGCGATATTATCGGCATATTGAAATTTCCTAGATTCAGTTGCACGCATATCACTGAGGTATACATTGAAGAACACGGGAGCTAAGGTGGAACCCTGCGGAAGTCCATTACTGGTTCTTCTTGGTCGACTGCTGTTGTCCCCTATTGTTACCTTAATGATTCAATTTGTTAACATTTCATTTAACAGGTTTATAAACTTTTTGCACGGAATTACTTTTTCCACTTTTAAAAGTAAACCTTCTCTCCATGCTGCATCATAAGCAGACGTAAGATCAATAAAAAGTGCACTAGTTTTCAATTTTTTGTCGCATCCGGTTTCAATATAGTTTGTTATCGCCATCACTTAATGAGCACAACTTAAGTTTTTTCTGAAACCAGCTTGTTCTGTTGGCAACATTTCGTCAACAATTGTAACTCTTCTACTGTGTATTATACATTCCAGCAACTTATATGGTACACTTAAAGGCAGTATTGGCCATTTTTCTCAGACTTGATTATTGCAATGACTTTTGATTCTTTAAATTGTTTTGGCAACTTTACAGTAGAACAAATATTATTTAAAAATTCTATTAAAAATTTAATTGCTTTAGGTCTCATACGCTTAATAAATTCGGGATAGATTCCGTCTACATCAGCTACTTTGCCGTTTTTGACCAATTTGATGGAATTTGTAATTTCTTCTAAAGTTAAAGGAGTGCTTAATATGTCATCCTGTAATTTGGCTAATACTGTTCTCAGCTCCGATTTAATGCTCCGAGACCGAGATTTGTCTACGAGGGTTTAGACGGTTTTAATAGTCTTTCTGCAATCTTGTTCCGGGAAACTTTTGGGAGTCTGACATTTCGTGCTTTGCCTTCGATAAGATTTCTTAGCAATTCCTACGCTTTCCGTGATGACTGTGTGAAGTCCATGGACTCCACAGCAGATCGCCACCGTACTTGTATGTCTTTATTTAATGAATAAAATAATTGCTTTAAGAATGCTTCATCATGGGTGTTTTCATAGTTTATTCAAAGATCCTTTGGCACTGAACTCTTTGCAGCACTGATTACAAGGTTAACAAATTTACTGCAGCATTTAACAGTGGTAGGAATATCTACAATAGTGTCTTCAATATATTCTGTGAACCTTGTCCAATTTGCTTTACGGAAATTCCATCTTGGCTTTGGTGTTGAATAACAGACTGTAACTTTTTTACATATTTCAATTAGGGCCGGCCTATGCTGGCTTCTAGGAAAATCTGGTAGTACCGATCGAACAACACGATTTGGGTTACTTATGAGTTGACTGGTGGCGATGCAGTGGTCAGGGGTATAATCCTTGTTCCATCTAGCTGAATGGAAAGTTCCTTTATCTTTTACATCAAAAATAAGATTTAACTTATTAATGTCCATCTAGTTTAATAGGAATTCACCGTTCGTGTCTTCTGTGCCATAACCCCACGCATAGCTGTGGCTGTTGAAGTCGCCTACATAAACAGCTGACTCCGGAAAAACTTCAAAGTTTGAAGGCCACTTTACAGTGTGCGGTTTGTACACATTGCCGTAAATATATTATTATGGCCACACCCCTCAATCACATGGAAATTTTTTATACTGTTTTTGACATATGTTGCAACCCTATATTGTTCATGGTGAACAGCCGCTCCGATCTTATAACCCTTGATTATACCTCTTTTCTTCAGATACTCATAACTATCTGTGTGCGTTTCTTGTATAACGATCACATCCGGATTGATGGATTCAGAGACCCTGCTAATGCATTCTGATTTATTGCGGGAGATAGGTTCTATATTTATTTGCAAGATCTTGAAATTTCCAAATTTACTATTCATCGTCATGTAGCCCTGAGAATGGCTTTTTCGGGATACTCTGGCTTCTTCTGGCAGCATTCGTTACAGTCATTTTTTTGCGAATTACGCTAAGTAAAATCCAACTGCATCCCGGGGCACCATGGGGAGATTACTGCCTCGATCCCAGTGACAGATTAATATTAGAATTATTTCAATGACTCAGTACCAAAGTATTAGGCGACGCAAGAACTGTCCAAGAAAATATATTTAGTGCCGAGATGAAATTATTGAATAGGATATAGTAGAAAAAATAAATTCGGTGGAATATTGTAATATTTTCAGTCGACAACTTATCAGCAGTTTGTTGGAATGATAATAATATAAGAGTATTCACGAACTGCGGCAAATTATAACCCTTGAAAATCTCAAATCGCTACTCACGTATGGAAAAGAAATATATTTGCATTGATATTATTAGACCAGTTGCTCAATATAATGTTAACATGAGTGATGTCGACATATATCTGATCGATTATTAGCTTTTATCGTTGCAGAATTAGATCAGAGAAATTGCGGTGGACCATTTTCGCATCATTACAGACATGTGTTGTATGGAGATCGATTTCAGACGGAATTGTTTCCAAAAAAACACGGTGTGCAGGCATCTCTACAACTTTCACCTACTTGAAGAAATGTTAGCAATGCCCGAAGTGTGCTATACCATTTCACAAAAAATTAGTGTTTTAGAATTTTTGCGCGCGCGCGTGTGTGTGTGTGTGTATTCTAAATTGTTATAGGTAAAGATTAAAAACGATATTTAATTTATTTCCAGTGGTAACTTCAATTCAATAATTTTTTAAAATCTATATAGGAACCATATATCTATTTCCTTTTTAAAATCATATAAGAGTTTCAAAAATAAATTTTCTCCAACAAAAATTTTTCAGAGAATTATTAGCTTTAATTGGTTAATCTAGAGGTTCTATCTAAGCCTGTTACCCATGAGAGAGTTCCGCTTTATCATCTCCGCAAGTGGGAACATCCTAAGGAGTCTAATTATGATAAGGTTTTGCTCTACTTTTACTTATTTATTGTGAAGTATGCAATTAGGAAATAATAATTATGTCTCTGTATACATAAAACAAAAAGATCGTTTATATATTAGCATTAAAATAATATTAAAAATATTAAATGTCGTTCAAACATTAATAGTTTCCTCTGCAATATGTGTGTATATATATATATATATATATAAAACATCAAATATATAAAATATTAAATATGTTAAAAAATTAATCGCTATTATTTATTATTTACAAAAATAATAAACACACGATAAAGAATGTATTGAATTCCGTAATTCAGTTAAATTATGTTATTCGTACGAATGAAATAAATTATCTTCAATTTTCGAAAAGTTAAAATCTGCTATTGTGATATTTCTTCAAACAATCATATACATTTCGAATCATTAGGAATCATAAAGTATATATATATAGTTTTTAAAAATCATAATTTTTATTATCTACCTATTTTCAGTACATTATATTTAATTATATTTTCGATACCAATAAGGAAAACTGATTTGACATCCACCGAATTCCTAATTTTTGGCGAGAACATTCGCGTAAGTCGATTATTATATTCTGGATTTTCGGTCATTGTAATGCTTTCGATAAAATAGATCAATGACGTCAAACGTCGTTCTCGCCCTAGGTGTGACGTCATTTTTCGTTCACTCTTGTCGCTGAGGGATTAATTTTCGTCCTCCGATTCTATAAAAATCGTCTATTATTTTCACTGTAATCTGTTGTTATCCCCGGCTCCATTCCTTTTAATAATAATTCCTGTCATTTTAAACAGGTTACATTCATTTTGTTTTATAATAATTTTTATTTTTAAAATCTTCGATTATTCGAACGTTATTAATTTCTGTGCGATGTTTAAAATATAAAATCGTACACTAATTTCTGTATGTTAATCGAAATTTGGTAAATTCTTTACATCGTATTTTCTTACTTTTAAATCTGTACCCGATCGTTATTTACGTTATCTGTGATTTTATAAATGTAACATTTGATACAATCGCTGAATAGACAGCTGTGCGTATATAACTATGTTGTATGTAGATGATTCCGATATTATTCTTATCGTACACACTATTATAAATGAAAAGGACTTTTCAATTTTATTCAAACAATTAAACGCGTAATTCGTGATACGTAAATTAAAATAAAAAAATCAAACTATATTATTTACTAAGAGCAAATCTCGTATACTGAAACCAGTTTATATATATATATATATATATATATATATATATATATATATATATATATATATATAAATATATATATATAATATAATATTACAACAAAATGGAACAAAAATGTAGTAACCCGCAAATTTTAACTTAATGCTACCAGTAGCGATTATATTTATATATATGCTTCATAAAATAATTTCATTCAGTTTAAGTTTACAGTCAATTCTACGCAACTGCCGCGGGTGATTGTACTTGTTACGTTTATTTGAATACATTTTCTATTCTGTCCATCTGTCTCAATTTAAATTAAAAACTATTAAAGCAATAATGATGAAATTCGCCAACTTATAGCCTATATTATGGGATTTGTTCTAAGCTTTTGTTTCACACTGATATCAGAAATAGGACAGAAATTACAATAATTTAAAGTTTTAAATACGTAATATATACTAATATAGTTGCGTTGGAGGAGTGGGCGAAATAACGTATGTATATATATATATATATATATATATATATATATATATATATATATATATATATAAGACCGGTCCAGGGACTCCAAAATTATTACTAACATCTACGATATCCTTTTGATCTTTCAAATATATATAAATACATACATTATTTACATGTTTGTTATTGCGAATAAAAAATATTTATGTTAAGGAATAGTGTATATAAGCTCATTTTTGTTCTATATTAATTAATTAACTTTGTCTTTAAATTCATTATGACGTATTGATATATTTCGGAAATATAACGTTGTTTCTTTGTTAGAAGATTTCATTATTGCATGTATGAGCTAAGGTTGTATTTCGTGCAATAATTGAAATTCTTTAAAAAATACGTTTTCGTCGACGTTTTTCTAGTTAAACTTAAATATTGTCAACGTACACGCATGTACGTGCAGCTTTTGATTAAGCCTGAATATAACACGATACGAAATTTATATATATACGCATCGTGTATATTCAGGTTTAATCAAAAGCATGTGTGTGTGTGTATTTGAGCACTTATAACCTATGCGGGGAAATTATATATGTATATGTGTATATATATATATATATATAGTGTGTATGTGTGTGTAATATTTATGTTTCGTTACAACTTTTGTGAATGTAATCATAAAAATAATTCCTTTTTTATATACGGTTGCTGCTCGCGTGATACGTTTCTATTCAAAAGTTATACGAGCGTGGAATTGAAATAATGAATATTATATCATCTAACGTACGATATTTCACTTTCCTTTATACAAGCCTTAAGGTAAACATTACTACCGCTCTCTGTCTTTTTTCTTCGTTAGTAGATAACTCAGCTCCTCCGGCTCCCTTACATCGTGAATGTACAGACTGAACCCTTTGTATTTTTGTAACTTGTTAATTCGCATGTATTACAGTTTTTTATTTTTTTGTTTTAATTTTAATAATAATAATAAACGAAAAATAAATAATTAGAAAATATAATTCCCCCACTCCGACCACTTTCGTTAGCTATTTCGAATTGATTATTTATTTTTATATATATATATATATATATTTTAGCATTAAAAATTAACGATTTTCTTTTAATGAACATATGATATATGTAACGTTGTATTAAAAACGGTAACATATAAAGAGGTTTAAATCAATTAGAAATTTACGACAGTTGCAGATTACATTGTATATTTGTCGTTTAGTTAAATGCTTGAAGTAGACAACTGCGCAATATGTATATAATTATTGTACTAAATCTTTATACAGAATTACCTTAGACTTATATGTCTCCGTAATTTATCTCCTAGTGTTTTAAAAGTATAATAATATTTGTCCACTTCGTTATTTATATATTGTATATGTTTAAATATTTTACGCGATCGGTAGGACTGAACACACAATTTTAATGTTATCGCATCTCGCTCCAAGTTTTTATCTCGACCAGATATTACCATAATTTGAGATTTGCTAAACCGGTCGCCGGTCTGGATATAAAGGTACAGTCTTATAAAAAATGATTAATTATCACGAATAACCGTTTAAACGGCTTAATTAGAGAGATAATAATCGCGTAAAGTTACATATGCACGAATGCCGTACTTTGTGAAATATGTTTCGATATATTATTTAAAATTGCGTGTAAATTGTGGGGAACTGTTGCGTTTTTGTATTTTCCAATTACAAAGTTCTTTCACGTCCTGTGAAAAAGTCACGTTGTTCATAAACGCCAGTCAATTATTGAAAATATCCTCTCCTACTTGTATCCTGAGCGTTATCTATTATTAGTGATATAGAAATGAAAATTAGGAAACTACAATCGATATGACTAAACTCGAAGTAAAGAGAATAACGTAATAAAGTTAAATTGGGAAGAATATAGTTATTAAGGATCGGCTATATCAATACTGGAAACAATTGTATACACCAGAACATAAAAAGGAAAATCTCTCTCTCTCTCTCTATATATATATATATATATATATATATATATATATATATATATATATTAGTAAAACAGACCGTCGATCGGAATCCCGTAGTTTCTGGACAGGAATATAGAAAAGGTCCCTGTAAAAGCGGTATGCAGATTACGTTTTAGACGTCATCGAACACTATTTCACCTATGGCGTTTAGGAATATTATTGCTGTTCGGTAGGGTTAGTGGAATATGTGATATATGATATTGTGACAAGTACCAACATTAAAATCTCTGCCTTTAAGTGTTATACAAATAGTAATAAATCCGTTTTTTCGAGAGTGTATGTAGTTATATCAATTTATAAAGAACGTTTAATGTATCGAAATATTTAAAACTCGATTAAACTGACCAAAAGGTGAAAAACCGGGTAAAGAAAAATCATTTTTATTCTTCTTCTTCGTGTCGGGAAAAACGATCTTTATGCGTTACACGGTGTTTGCCCAGTACTCTGCAAACGCGATGTTGTTTTCATTCAATTGTAGTAGGTCATTGAAACCGCACCTATGTGGGCAACTACTGCAGATGAAAAGGTTGGATAGATTACTCCTCGCCACGTATACAGGAAGAGTTATCAGATATTCTCCACTTCTTCGTGTTGTCTCCTGTTCGACCAACCACTGTTCTTAATCTGTTTAGTGAAATCATTTTTATTTATACAATTTTGTATCCGATTACCAAACTGCTACAGCAACGTTTGCTGAAGATACAGATATTCCTTCAATAGGAGATAGTCAAATAGATCCATTAACTTGCATCGTGCTCTAAACAAAGTTGTTGCGTAAGCTTTACACTGGCGCATTAAACTAAATTAAGCTAAATCACAACGTGTACTTTTCACATTGAGATAAACAGACTCGCTGAATAGGGTCTATCTTGGCACTTTACCAATTCCGTTATATGATTCTGTTAAATATCTTAGCACGCGTCTCGACAGGGGCGTGTAGAAATGAAGAAATTAAAAAGAAAAAAAATATTAATTATATTGGCTCCTAGAACGGAACACCACACTACTGCAAACACCTTCTCTATCGGCAGATAATAAAACCTATTTGGACATACGGAATTGCATTGTGGAGATGTACTAAAAGGTCCAATCGCAACAAGATACAGACACAATAAAACATCGTACTCCGAACTATTGTCGATGCATATCGTTACTCCCGTAATGATGATATTCATCGAGACGTTGGACGTGAAAGTGATTAATCAGGTGATTAGCGACTATTCTCCATCAGAAGAGACTTCATCAGCGTATTAACGTTGAAGCTGTTAAACTGCTGAACACTAGCGAAGATATACGTCGTTTAAAGCCGTCTAAACCGCAGCACCTAGCACTGTAGATGCTTTTGTTTATAGAGGCTTTGGTTATTGGACCAAATGATCTATCTCATGTTTTACCTTATTAAATTTAGCAACCATAAAAAATCAAAATAAAAAAAAATCTCTTTAATAACGTAATTCTACAATTCGTATTTTTTTATTAATCATCGTCATGATCGCTGTCCTTTATAGAAAATGGCATACATTCTTCTATGTTCAAAATCCGAGCACTCGTAATGTTTGAGGTTCTTACAAAGTGAGGTTCAGTAGATTTGTTGTTATCAATTCCAGTTGGATTTTTCTTATTCATCTTGTATTCTTTTTTTTTGTATTACGAGCATGAAAATGTCACCTTCTCGGATTTTATTACGTATTATATATATTTTGTTTTCTATAATATGTAATTGTTACGGATGAACTTAAGTTAAAGAGAGAAAAAAAATGAAGTAAACCGTATTAATTCGACTGAAATCGACGATATTTTTAATTCGATTTAACGCAGATTTACAACAGTGTATGGTGACCAAGATGACAACCGAAAAACAGACTTTGTTTACTTTGTCGTCGTAATGGTTGGTTGTTTAAAAAATATAATAATACTAATCGTCAATTTGTTGTTTTTTATTCTGATTACAACAGACCGATTCAAAAATGGTTTTCGACGTTATTCAACGGATGGAAGATACGGAACCGTTTTCGGACGAATTGCTAGCGGCTATGAAAAGATTATGGGCCGATTCCGGTGTCCAAGAATGTTTTGGAAGATCTAACGAATATCAATTGAACGACTCCGCCAAATAGTGAGTAACTTTTAATTATCGTTATTGTGATCGAATATAACACAATCTTAGAAAATCAAGCGTCGGCGGAAGTACTTACCGAAATACATTCTAAATAAATAATTGTGTAGACAGGAGTTTGAATATAGGTGTGCGTGCTAACACTCGATGAGTGTAAACATAAAATAAAATTGTTTAATGCGCCCTGAATGTGTACATATTAATGTATGTATGTATTTTTCGCGAGCGTTCGATGTGGTTATATGTACACGCATGAACGGGTGAGCGTTATGTGTGGCGCCTATACACGTTAACGACGAAATTTAATTATATAGGTTGACCCCCGAGAAGGACGGACGCTTTTGTTTTTTGAATAACTTAAAAACTACTCGACCAAAATTTTTGAATGGAATTTTATTTAAAAATAGGAAAACGACAGATTGATCTTACAATCATTTATGGTACACAGTATCGTTCAGATGACCGCCATTTGTAACAATACATTCATTTAGTCTTTTTACGACATTTTCGAGCATAGGTAGGGCCGGATTTACATAAGGGCACTTGGATGGGAAACTATTGAAAAAAATTGTTAATATTTTATTCTGTGGCCGTAGCGTAAATTTCAATTTATTTCGTCAAATTAATATTTTTTTCGTGTGTAATGAAAAAAAATTCATCATATTCACTTTATTTATTAGTACTATTTTTAATTAGTAGCTAAAATAATAAGACGAAATGTTCGCTTAAATGCTTTAGATAACCGTTCAACAGCAGCAGAAGTTGAACTCTCGGTATCTGAATCGTTCCGTACATTTCAATATATTCCTTTAATAGATACGTTCGTAAATGCATTAGAACAACGAATCTTATAAAGAAACGGAGTCAAGATTTGGATTTTTATCAAAGCTTGGTGAATCACGATGAAATTTTAGGAAATTCCCAACGATTGCTTTCAATTTATTCAAATGATTTATACTCAAATCTTGAAGTGGAATTATTACAATTTCAAAATTTTTGTACAGATTTAGTGAAATTCGATTTAAAAATTAGTAAAGAACAAGCGATGTATTCTTTAACTCTAAATAAAGGAGTTCGAGAATATTTTCCGAATGGTTGAAACGGTTTTACGAATATATTTTACGTTAATGAGTAACAACGTAACTGGTGAAAGATCGTTCTCTAAACTATTTATTGTGAAAAACGTATTAAGAACATCAATGGCTCAAGATCGTTTAAATTATTTGACAATCACGAGTACGGAACGTGATATATTACGAGAAATAGATATTAATGAGATTATAAAAATTTCGCAGAAAAAAAAGCACGAAAACGTTTTCTTTCATTTTTGTATAATCTGTTTAAGTATTTGTTGGTATATTACCTATAACCTATTCAATGTATTTTTATTTTATAAAAAAAAAAAAAAAAAGATGAAAATAAATTCCTACATTTTTCAAGAGTACTAACAATTTCGTTTAAATTAATACATTTTTTAGAAGTATTTATATATGTATAATTTTGTAGACGTAATAATTTTCAAATTCCTAATTTTTTCTGCCTTATAAGAGGGCCTCCACGCTGTTTGTGCCCATGGGCCTGGAATCATTTAATACGGCACTGAGGGTAGGTGGATGAATTTTTGAAATTTCAGAAATACGAGTTTTCAGATCTTCCAGATCTCGTGGACGTGTTTCGTAAACGCGGCTTTTAAGGTGTCTCCATAAAGAAAAATCTGGGCGAGATTAATCGTGAAAAATTTAATCCTGACGTTTTGATGATCGAATTATTTATTTATTTGTAATTTTATTATTATTGTTAGGGTTTCGCATTAGCGATTAAGATGCACTTTGTACATAAAACGGAAGCAATAATTTTTTTATTTAATTTTATTTATATCAATAGGAACATTAGCAGTTGAAATAATTAAAGATATGACGTCATATTCAAAACGAATATTATAGGGTGTTGTTAATAACGTACGTTGTTGTTCTATATTTTGTTCTGCTTCTGCTATTCAACTTTGACGCTATTGTATTCTTAGTTTCTTTATTCGGAGTGTCTCAAGTACTTTTTTTATTTGTCTTTTTGTGCAAGCCAAAAAAAAAAATGCTACTAGTTTGAAGCTTCTTTGTCTCTAGCTTTGATTCTTGTTTAGTTTCGAAAAGGGAAAGCGATACGTTGTTGAACAAAGTCGCTACGTTTAAAGTTTCCTAATTATCTATACTTCAACGTTTTTTTCTGGTCGCTCTGTGTTTACAACTCGTTATACACTTTACAATAAAAGACGCCTTTTGACAATCGTATAACGGATTTTTTTATAGATATACCTTAAAATTTTGCTATTTTTAACGAATTAAATTAATTTTATTTATTTTTATTTGGTTCGTATTAGGTTCAAAAAACGATAGCTTAATTAAAAATGAACATTAAGAAAACGAAGCGTGTACCCAATTACGTCTGTAAAAATTTTCTTTTAACAGTTCGGTAAATCAATAAATGATTTATGGAATCAGGCACAGAATGAGCGCTAAAAATAAGCAATTTAATAAATCATGCCGAAAGAAAAATAAATAAACTGTAAGAAGGGTGTAATAAGGCATGACCATTTTAAAGAATAGTCGAAAGGACAAGAGACAAATCTTAGTACAATAACCGATTGAATATTAAGCAGTACCAGGAAATTCAGGCAATGGCTATCAACAAAATAATATGGCTGCAGTGACGAGACATTGCTTTTAGTGAATCTGTAAATGAACTAGAGTGTTACTATACAAAACTTTATAACCGCTGGTATTATGAAGGTGAAAAGTTAATGTAAAATTAAGATGATGTATAATGTTCCGTATATTTTTAAACCAAGGATCGTTAGACAGTGTTCATGAACCAACTTGTAAAATTTATTCGGCGATTTTACACGCTCTGACTGTTACATATAAATTTTTCATTTTAAATATTGAATTATATATATATATATATATTTATAAAAATTGAGAACTTTGATTTTCAATAGATATTTATGAATGAAAATAGTATAGTCAAAAGAGAGACTTTTTCATTTTGGGAATAAAACAGATTATGTGAATAAAAGTTGCGTTGTATGAAATATTCGGTTGGTTTTATCGAATGTGATCTTAATATTATAATTATATACTTTATTACTGAAAGTTTATGCGTAATCCACAGCACTAGAAATGTCGAATATAAATAAATGCAATGAAGATAAACTACAAGTATTCGAAATGGGGCGCTAGGAAGGGGTGGTGGATAAGATTAAAAAATCAGGTTCTTTTGGATAAAATTAAAAAAAAAAAAAAAAAAAAACATTTGTGGACCAGTTAAAAAGAACGCTGTTAACTGGATGGGCTATGCTCTATAAGTGGAGAATACTTCGTGATATGTTCGAGAATAAAATACAAAGAAAACAATTAAGAAATTAAAAATTCATTATGAGGCGCTGAATTCAACATATATAGGGAATTGAAAAGAGCTAAAGACGGTCAGAAATACTGGAAAACCATCTTAATGGACAATACCAATCTAAGAGTTGAACTAACAAAAGCAAAAAAAAAAGAAGTATATATTGAATGAATTGTGTTTACAGACGTGTGAATGTATAGTAGGCGAGCGATATGAAGGATAGTTAGAAAGTTTTATAATGATTTGGTTTTGTCCAGAAGATAGAATTTCACGGAATTAACGATGAGAAACATAGTTTACAATGAAGCAGCAAGTGTATGATACGATCAGAGAGGTGTTGCAGAGAACACAAACAAGAATTACGAATGTGAATGATGTGTGTGACCTAGACGCAGACAGCATAGCACAACCTCAATCGTATGGTTCGATTGAATTAGAGCATCTGACATAATATTCCTTAAACTGTTGAATATTGGAGTCTATATCTGGCTGAATTTCTTGTTGAGTATTGGAATATTCGTTATAATTCAGCAGTCAACATGGAACAAGTGGACTAAACGTATCGGTTTGGAGCCGTCTGCTAAAAAAAAACCGTGTAACTATAAAATGGAGTATCGCTTAATTAATCTTGTAACCAGAAACAGTCCAAACATGAAAGATCATGTGTAAATTAGTCTTTTCATCCGATATCCCAGGGAAGGTTTATTAGTTTCGCATAGAATACCAGTACTTCGAACACCATGTAGTGAATAATATTCAATTTTTTTAGGAATAATTTTGATCATATATTAAGGTGACTCGTAATCAAATTTATTTGAGAAATAATGTCCTTCAACATTCATAATTAGTGATTTCAATTGAGAGCGTCTGTTAAAAATTATTAATACGTGGACACCAATTGAATGTTTCATTAAACCTCACATAGAGATCAGGCTGTAGGTGAATATTAAATCTGATAGATTTTTAAATTCTGAAAAAATGAATAAATGTATTTGTTTCAGAGATGCTTCGTCCATGCTTTGGGAATTATATTTGTAAGGAATTGATAGATTCTTATAAAACTGCTGTTGCAAGTTTTGAGGATTGGAGCGCGGTTATCAGCAAACAGCGCCATAGGAATTGGCGATTGAATACCCGTTATTACGTCGTTTATTGCTACATTGAACAATGTAGTAGGACTTGGAACTGAACCTTACGCTCGGTGAAAAGAGTTTGTTTCAAGATTTATTAGTAGACGTTTGTTAACAATTTTTTCTAGAATCTTATATAAGATTGTTGTAAAAGAAGTTGGTGTATACTTGTAGTGTAATAAAAAAATTAGTTTTAATATCTGTAAGATGATTCTCCATACTCTGAAGAATACCAAATTTTGTCACTGTAAAAATGCATCGGGAACATAATTCGTTTGAAAATGTGGACGTTTATGTCTTGTAATTATTAGTTCTTTTTCGTTATTAATTTAATTTAATCCTCGCAGAAACGTCGTTATTTTCATCTGCAGAAGCTGAAATTGTGTTCAATATTGTTTGGAGAGATATTTGCCGTCTTCTTCGGTTCCGTACAATAGAATTGATTAGAATCAATATGTATCTTCGATGGATTTTAGTTTTGTGTAGATTTAGTGTAATTATGTTGAACTAGTTATGAATGATACGAATGTTTCCATCATTATTTCTTATTATCGCGTATATATCGGGAAGTACGAAAGGTGTGTGTATTAATATGTTAAAAATTTAATTGCATTTCGCCGATTCAATCATATATATATATAAAATCCTTTAACGACTGAAACGTATTTAATGTCTCATATGTTTACAAGGGAGAGAAATTTATCGGATAAAAATTATTTAGGTGATCTATGCTTTAATTTAGAAAATGATATAATAATTACGATTTTGTGGTTCTGGAGAAATTTTCTTGAATGAAATTGCGGTTTTAAAAAAAATTTCCGTTCATTTGTGCTGCTAAAATGAACAGTAAGAAGTGTTTTCATTCTCCGGCTGGAAATTTCTTGTTACAAACCGGAGGTTAAAAACATCGGGCAATTCTCTATACACGGCAGCCTCCTCATCGATCCATCTGTTTAGTCGTGCGTACGAAGTTGATGTGCCTTTATGACGTCAAAAAAACAGGCCACACCCGTTTCGCGTGCGCTAATTTTTACGTTATACGTAAACGTTTAATTTTTCAATTAATTTTTGGAGGAGACTAACATTCGCATCTTTTTTTATATATATATATGTGTGTGTTTGTGTATATAGATCATTTGTATATTTTATTTAATTAGTTTTAATGATGATGTGTATATATGAGGTATTAAAAGTAAATTTTAATATGTAAACCTTGCATCGTGAAAAATATCTCGATAGCTTTCCCCTCTTCCCCCACGTCGTCGATTATATACTAGTAAATATGTCACATCGAACGTACACTTTCGCTCTCATCCTATCTGTATGTTAAGTATTATACATGTGTGTATGTATGTACGTTGTGTGTTTGTGCGTAATATAGTAGTA
Organism: Coronaproctus castanopsis; assembly: GCA_032883995.1. Lineage (NCBI taxonomy): Eukaryota > Metazoa > Arthropoda > Insecta > Hemiptera > Monophlebidae > Coronaproctus > Coronaproctus castanopsis. The sequence goes on from CM065053.1 coordinate 56,736,471, forward strand.
TTTAATTATAAACCATAGTAAATTTCGAACAGGAAAATGTCAAATTATATTTTATTACTTGACTGTGACGTGTAAAAAAAATTAGTTCGACGTAAGTGTAGCCGAGAGGACACTATGAAATATGTGCAAGCTGCTACGATCGCCAAATGAAAACGTGAAGACAATATCTAAATCGGACGAAAGGAATAAATCCGAATATAATTATTTAAAATTAAGCATAAATACAGTTAATCCATTCGAGCCCAATGTATACTTTTAGATACACTATTTTCTAGCTTGAATATCTCTACATACTATATAGTCAATGCATTGTCAATCGAATACTCTCTATCGTACGATAATTTCATGTTACGTCTACTGGTACCACTGAAATTGAAATCACGATTGTAGTTATCGAGTTACAAATTATTTTCTTTGAACGAGGCATCAGTTATTAGGTGTTTTTATTATTTCTCAATTTATGCCGTGTTAAAACTCGAATTTTAATCACAATACGCCTATTATATATTTTTGGATATGTATTAAGTCGATTTTTAAAATATATATATATATATATATGTATATCTTAATTGAAACACTTGATCGTCTAAAGTACCAAAAAATTGTTATCCTTTAGGGGGTAGGGTCTATGTGTGGACATGAAAGGGTTAAAATTATTTCATCCGAAACCAAAAAAAAAAAAAACTTGGAAAATTTTGATTTTCTTTATCGCATATGGCTTGACGACGTTTACGTGTGTTTTGTACATCCTTTCATACTTTAACTTCTATCAAACTTTCCATCCTGTTACAAATTACGTAAAACTATAAATGTAACCTCGATGAGCTTTTAAAATGAATGATTTACGACGTCATCAGAAATAACTAAAATTACAATAAGGCGCGTAGATTTTGAAGTAGATAAGTTACGGGAGGAAATGTTTAAGACTGATATTTCAAAGTAACGATTATATAACAGAGCGATATTTATTAAACGTAACAGATTTGTACATTTTTCGTTAAATTTCGCGAACAGTTTACCGACATGTCGTCGACTTGAAGGAAATGATAATCCGCGTTACGATGTACGGGAAGGTTTGTCGGAGTAGTTAGAACAAAACATGAAGAAGAACAAATGATAAATATATGACTACGAGAAAAAAAAAAGTTTAATATATTACCGGAAGAAATATTAAATGAAAGATCGGTTATTTGAAACGAAATTTTTTTATCGTCATTTCCCTTTTTATTTACAATCTGCACATAGTGCAATAACTAAATGTGATGAAGGAACAGGAAAGAATCGGATACTGTTGATGGTTCGTTAATCACAACTTATGACATATTTAGGAGGTGGAAGATTTAAGACTATCTCTTGGCCAGTTTCTCTTTAACCGACGCGATGAAGCGTGTGGCATATTACGAGTTGTCAGTTGTAGAATAGCTGGATTAGCGTCATTTCTTAGTCGGCTGAAAAGAGCTTGTATCTTTTTTGGCTACTTCTGAAACAGTTAGTATTCGCAAGTCAGAACGTGTAGATTGATTTGACACGAACCAAGCAGCGCCTATAATCTGACGTAAGATTTTCGATTCCATCGACTGTAAGCGCCGGATGTTATCAATGGCTTATCAGTGCCATATAGTTCAATTCCATAAGTTCGAATCGGTTTTATGACTTAGTTGTACAATAATTAGTTTGTTCTCAACCGATGGCTTTGACTACTTTCTAAAAAGGTGATAGATAGAGCAGACCATATCCTTTCAGCACATGCTTAATTTTATTACTAATGTGTTGACTTCAGCTAAATTTTATATCAAGACACAAACCAAAGTATTTAACATGATTAACTCGGGGGACGGATGTCCCATCTAGATGGACCGATGGCGTCAGCCCCTTGCGCAAAGTAAAATTATTGTGGCTACTTTTAGTGTTTTTTTTTTAATCTTGATTCTCCATCTAGTCGTTAAAATTTCAATTTCAGTACGAAGACAATATAAATGACCTGCTCTCTAAATATAAAAACGTTGAAAGAAAAAAAAAACCTAAACGATAATCAGAGTAAACTAGATAAAATAATTATTTTTCATAAAATTAACCACTTATTTATTGTACAGTATATTAATTTTCAACAAACGGAATGCCGTGATTACATATTGTTTCGTTTTCTGGTTGCCTGTATTTTAAAATAATGTTTAATTCGAAATAAAATCAATTATTATCTTTAAGGAATACAAAACAAAGTATGATAATAATGAAGCCCGTAGATAAATTAATTTAAAAAGAAAACATATTCAACTTTTTGGGATCGTTTTAATTAATAATTCATCTTTTAATGTTAACTATTAGAAAACACTAATGGTTAACTGTTGTATCGCTCGCACGAATTACGAATAATCGACTGCAATTCTTGTAATGATAATATTATTGAAACTGTGGATCATACAATTTTCACCAGTAACAAGTACAAAGATGTTAGAACTAAATGCAATATCGCCATTTCGTTACTTTATAAAATCAGATTCATTTTCGAAACCTTTAAAATTAAACATATACATGTAAGTAATCTGACTATCGTTAAAGTTGTTTCAGTAAGTTACGCCATAATCTAACTGGGCATAATTAATTTTATTGATATCTTACATTTTGAAAAGGTTTGGAATGTAGTGATTTTAAAAATAAAAAAAAAAACAAACAACAAACAGGAGTTAAAATCACTAAAAAAAATTTCTTTATGAAAAATCACGAAGCTTTTCGTCTGTCAAGCCATTATCTGTGAATATATATTTAAAAAAAAAAAAAAAAAAAAAAAAAAAGTGGTAAATTATAAAAATATATATATAAATGTAAAAAAGTTTTATTTGTAAAATCAATACTGTTGGATGTTTTTTTTTATTTTTATTTTAAGTTTGTTTATGTATAAATTTTATATTGCCTGACTGTTGATTGTGTTGTTCTTTCAGATTATTTTAAAATACTGTTTTATCACTACAATTTTTTGTAAATTGTGTATCTCAGTAATATTTGTTACATTTATATATATATTTTTACATTCACTTGATAATGTCCTAACAGTTGAAAAGTCTTGTGATTTTTCATAAAGAAAAATTTCTTGGTAATTTGAACTCCTTTTTGTTGTTTAATGTTGTTTCAGAATTTTATCGCTCTTTTATTATTGCATCGATTTAAACGCCAAAAAATATATTCATAGATTTAAATAAATTTGTTCAATTTTTTTTTTTAACAAATCTGATCGTTTGTCATTCGTCGTTGATACTGTAAATATAAATTGTTTATATATCGTTACGAAAAAAATGTCTGGGGGCTAAGTTTATAATCCGTTTAATCGCATTAATGATAACGTAAAATAGAAAAGAAAATAAAATTTTTTATTACTCTAGTCAAATTTTTATAAACGTTTGGTTTTCTTAATTCTTTAGTTTTTTGGACGACTTGGATAGACTAGGAGCGAAGGATTATCAACCGACGGAACAGGACATACTTCGAACCAGAGTTAAAACAACCGGCATCGTAGAAGTTCATTTCTCATTTAAAAATTTAAATTTCAAGTATGTTTTAGCTTTTGTATTGTATTAATTTATTTTAAATTGACATCGATATACATGCATACATATGTATATATATATAAACATGCGCACATATTAATAGTATCGTAACTTTTAGAAATGATTAAAAACAACGAATGAATTACCTAATTTGATGAACGCTACTCTGATTCTTGTACTTTGAAGCTATGGACTTAATTATTTCGAAATAAAATTATTCTGAGTAAAATTCCTCTAAATCTAGCTAATACTGTGTTTTAAAGAAAACAAAAGTCATTTCATTTTTAAATCAATATAAAGAATTGTGGACGAATATTTACCTCACAAATATCATAAACGAAATAATAATATCTCTAAATATCGGCTGGCTGCATAGAAATTGTCAATTAGAGATGGAAAATATTTTTCGCATTATTCAATACGAGAAAAAAAAATGTTTTTAATAATTAATATTTACTTATTCATTATATGCATTTTTTTTTTTTTTTATATATGTGTGTGTGTGTGTGTGTGTTTATGTTTGTGTTATGATGAGTGAATAAAAATGAGATTGATAATATCTTATTTATAAAAGTTAATAAACAAGAATATATATATATATATATATATATATATATATATATATATATATATATATATATATGATATATGTGTGTGAGAGAGAGTAATTCGGTGGCAGTATCTTATTTAAAAGTTAATGAACTAGATCGGTCAATGAATGTTATTCATATTTTTCAGTTTATAATTGTTGTGTCACAGGGAAAGATATGACATGAGATGAGTGGGCTAAATTGATAGAGAAATATGAATGAATGTTATGTGTATTATTTATTACGTGTGCTCGTATGGTATGAAATATAACATTTCGGCCCACGCGCACGCTATAAAATCATAGGAAGTATTTGAATAAACAAGAAAATTGAGTATGTAGTATCTAAAATGTTGTATGAATGTTAGTATGTACATACAATATTCAATGTAGTCTGGTTTAGTCGACAATTCGTCTTTGATGTGTTTTGTTTTCTTTTTCTCAGCGCTCTAGTTCGTCAAAAAACGCAAATCAATTTAACATTTAAGTTACAAGTCAGTATTGTGTTTTAATATATATATATATATATACACCTACGACACCTATCGACTCTTAGCGAGATGAGGCCGTTTGTATAAATATGTATCCCATGCTGCATTCCCAGTAGCAAACCGCTGCCGTGCGGCGAGAGTATTGACCCAAAAACTAAGGGAATAAATCCTGACAGATAAACGAGAAGCGAGATTAACAACCTAATCACATCTGCTTCTACAGTAATGTTAGTACCTTATTTACATATTAGAATAAAATAGCTTTGATTGCTGTATATAAAATACAACTAATAAAAATAATATAGATAACAGGAACATTTACAGTAATAGAAATATTAACCTCGCAGAAAAGTATAAAATGCATCTTCCAAGTTTCTTGGCCAGCACGGGAGATTAGGCCAACATTATCCCAATCTAACTGTAAGAGAAAAAAAAGGGGCGGCAGTAGCCAAGGCCAAAATAGGAAATCTGAATTTACTCCTGCCTCTCCTTACTGCCTGGTAGAAATACAAATAATAGAAGCAAATACCGGATAAAATCATTAATAATAACGCAAGACCTAAGAATTGTCTTATGCGTTTTTGCACGTATAATGTGGGGACTTGAAGGAAAATTTTAGGGCTAGAAGAAGAATTAAATAAAAATGGTATATAATCGAGTTAAACGAAGTCCGCAGAAAAGGCGAAAATGTAAAGCTAAAGTCTCAATCTGTATTATTTTATAAAAGGGATTCCGAATACCATCAAAACAGAAGAAACGATAAATAGAGATAAATATAAAAACACATTGATAATAGGCGATTTTAATGCCAAAATTTGGACCCGACAAGGCACACGAGAAACATGAGTAAGCAGCCACGGAGTAGTAAAACAAATAAAATGGGAGAAATGATGGCAAACTTTCTCGAAAGAAACAAACTTTACTGCATGAATACGTTTTTCAAAAAGAAGGAGAACAGAAAATTGACCTGGAGGAGCCCAACTTTTGAATACAGGAATGAGATTGATTACATAATCTCTGATAACTCAAACATATTACAAGATGAACAGCGTTAATAACGGCAGCGATAACCTATTAGTTAGAGACAATTTAAACATGCAGGATATGTAAATGTTAAAAAGAGTAAAAAGAAATAAATCAAAATTAGTTGACCCTGATAAATCAATAAAAGATAGAAGCAAGTATCATGAGAAACTAAAACAAGTACAGAAATCCAAAGAAATCAAAGCACTGGAAATAAATAAACAATCTGCACTGATCACTCAAATTATGAAAGAAGCAGCGGTTAAAGTTACCGTGTGAAAAAAAAGTAAATGATAAAATAAGTGATGCGACAAAAGATTTAATGTCACGAAGGAGCAAACTAAAATTGGATAAAGATAAAAATCAAACTGAGTGGGCAAAATTGAATAAATTAATTAGAAAAAAAAAATTGAGAAGTGATATACGTCAATACAATACAAAGAAAATTCGTGAAATAATTGAGCATAACAGAGGGTCTAAAGTATTCAAGAAATCATTCTCAATGGGAAGTAAGCAGCAGACGAAATTGAAAAATCGTGACGGAAATATCCTTACAGATGAAACTGAACTATCCAAAGAAGTAGGAAGATTCTATACAGATCTCTATGACGCAAAAGTTAAACCTACAGTAAAAGATAAATTAACAATAAATGAGGATAAGGGAAAGCTACCGGATATATCAACAAGTGAAATTTCCTACGCTTTGAAGAAAATGAAAAATAACAAAGCTAGCGGGCCGGATGGTATAAGCCCAGAAATGATTAAAGAAAGAAACGAGGAGATACTGTACTTGCTGAACAACCTGTTTAACAAATGTTTAAAAGAGAACTCGGATTACGGAATGAAGCAGATGCCATCCTAATACACAAAAGGGTGATACAGCTAACCTAGAAAATTACAGATCAATTAGCTTATTATCACATATTTACAAGTTCTATATAAGTATTATTGCAAATCGACTGACGAAACAAATAGTGCGAGCAGACGAGTTTCAGATCCAGTTTCAGCACCTATGATCACATTCACTATGATGATTTAGGAATACAACATGGAACTGAATGTGGCGTTCATCGATTATCATAAAGCGTTTGATACTTTGGAAACAGGGACAGTGCTAAAAGCGTTTGAAAAAAAAAAAAATGGTGTAGATGATGAATACATCAACTTAATAAAAAATATTTACAATTCGCCAATGATACAAATACAGCTGGTGAAAGAAACAAGCAAAATACCATTAAAGAGAGACGTCAGATAAGGAGACACAATATCTCCGAAGTTATTTGTAGGAGCCCTAGAACGTATGTTCAAAAACTTGTTCCGAGAGTCCAAAGGTGTGTTACTGATTGTATAATACCGAGAAGCAAGCTAGCATTAGATCACAAAGGTGAAGTACAAAGTTGATATTTAAAATGTCCAGGGAGGAAAAAAAAGATCTACATCTAACATTTGTGAATATATAAACATTTGATTCTGTAAATAAAAATGCGTTATGGATAATTAAAAGAAAACGGATCTTCAACAAAATTATTTTATTAATCTCGTTATTTTATTACAAACGATGCTTGTTGATCAACAACAAATGCAGCGTGTTATCAATATTAAGTTTCGCCTAGACGACGGTCTCAATAATTTAAAACGACTCAGGGCAAAGTCAGAATGTATTACATGTTACATTGCACGACTTCATTATGCTGACGATTGTGTTATTTTTTTTTTTATACAGAAGACAAATGAAAAATCTAGGACACTTTCGATAATTATTTCTGCGAGACTTTTAAAAATTAAATTTGAACGATTTTATGTCAAATCGCGAAGTTTTTCGATGCAGCGGATATGAACCCATAGAACAATTGTTAACTGTGACGCAATTACGTTGCGGAGATAGATCATGCCGTACAAATGGTAGACAGCAAGCTCCCAAAAAGAATAGTATATTGAAAATTATATCAGGGTAAACGACACGCAAGTCGGACCACTTAAGAGATATAGAGATCAGATACTCAACTAATAATGTTAGCGAAATTAGGAAATAACTGAGAACAAATCACAAAGAATAAACTACGGTGGTTGTAGCTGCCCTATATGTAGACGTCTATGTCAAGCACGTATTGGACTTCATAATCGACTTTCTTTTCTATTTTCTTGTTTATTTTTTGTTCGGACGACTAGACTCGATAATAAGTGCCGACATATCGTACAAAAATAGGTTTTTTAAAGTATAATTTGTTAAATTTATTTATGCATTTGTACGTACAGATTATTCGATGTGGGAGGACAAAGATCAGAAAGAAAAAAATGGATACATTGCTTTGAAGATGTGACGGCGATAATTTTCTGCGTCGCCATGTCTGAATACGATCAGGTCCTGCACGAAGATGAAACAACGGTACGCTTATTTAAATGTTCGCAATAATACATTCAGTTCGTTTGTGATTGATTTAGTATTTTGTAGTTTTTTTGCACTCTATATCTTTTTAACGTTAAAACGGTCGAACAATTTTTTCTTTGTTGATATCTTCGTGTTACATCCTCCGTTATTTTCATAAATTGTACGTTTTTTTTTTTTTTTTTTTTTTTTAACGAGCCTTGAATAACTGAATCCAATATGGGCTCGCCAAATTTACATTATGTGCCAACTTAAACTGTTGTTATGCTATTTAAATTACATTGATACGAATTTTGTATTTTTTAAATAGGCGCTGTTTTTAATTGTTTATTGTTTATTTCGAACAGTGCTTGCAAAAGTATTCGTACTAGCTATAAACATTCGTATGAAATTAAAAGTACGATTTTAGTATGTTGTAAATATCATTGATGCTGATTTAATTTATTTATATATATATATATATATATATATATATATATATATATATATGTATGTATGTGTGTGTGTGAGAGAGAGAGAGTGAGAGAACTTAAAAATAATAATAATCGAAACTTGTGTGCTCCTTTAATAGAATCGAATGCAAGAAAGTTTAAAATTGTTCGATTCAATTTGCAATAACAAATGGTTTACGGATACATCTATCATTTTATTTTTAAACAAGAAGGATTTGTTTGAAGAGAAAATAAAGAGATCGCCGCTTACCATATGCTTTCCGGAATATACTGGTAAATAAATACACTCGCGTTTACGTATAGTACGTATGTGTTAATGTGTATCCGTATATCGATATTTGTTAAACTTTGTGATCGATACTAATATTCGTACGTTAATATCATTCTGCAGTCACATCCGTTCGTAAATAACTTACTAATTTAATACGTCCTGTTTTCAGTTCATTGGCATGAAAGCAGATCGAGGTACATTATAATTATAACCGTTCCGATACTCGTTTATCCGTTCGTCGTTTATATGAAATATTTTTGTTACGTTGAATATTATTTTATTCATTTAGCCGATGGATACCTCTTTTACTGTTTATGCTCGACAATGATTTTTGTGATATCAATGTGAAACAAAGCTTAGAACGAATCCGGTAATATAGGCTATAAGCTATGCGACTTTCATCATTATTGCTTTAATAGTTTTTGACTTAAATCGGGACAGACAAAAAATTAATTTTCTGTTTATGTGTGACAAAAATAGCCCAGTGCAATGATTATAATGAAAATATTCGCAAATCACAGACAGACTAAAATTTTATATATTAGTGTATTATATTAATAGTGTACAATGTATGCCTTGAATTAAATAAATTATGTATCGGATCACACCTTACCATAATAACATATTAGCACGAATAATACGAACTAAATCCAACGAACTAGTATACAAGTAAACAGGAAAAGTAATATAAAAACTGCAACTACCTTAGAAAATTAAAAAAAAATTATATATAAATAATTACATATGTAATTAATCGCGTACCACCGTCGTAAGCACAGCGCTTAACGTTAAAATCTGTAAACGGTAATAACCATAATTGAATACAAATTTACGGTAGATTCCGTTTTAATCTCCTATGTTTATATTTAGTATAGATAAATTTAAGTTGCCTAGAATCGTAATTTCCAATGTGTTGGACGAATTAATTTTCATGTAGCAAACAATTGACCCAAAAATCGGCGAACAGTATTAAGTATAAAATCAGCATATGTAAACTTTCATGCATATGAACAATTTTAGTATACCTGGCTTCTACGTCGAACCAGCTGTAATTTGTTAAAGCTTATATTTGAAATCAAACACCAAACTGAATACGAATAAGAGATAATAGGACGAATAAACATTTTATATATAGGAGTAGTTTATTATTAACATTAAGGCTTCGAATTAAATATCGACCTGTTAGCTAAGATGAAAGTGTATAAAATATCGGTGAAGAAAAGGTTAGGTGACGTCCGGGATGATATCGGTAGTTAGTTGTTTCAATTGTCCAACGGTAATATTACGCGCTAAAGAGATCATTGAATTAATTTATCACGATGATAATATTATTTCATAATTTTTAATTTTACTTATTATTCCGTTCTCGTTTCTAACCCGTTTCGTCAGAAAAAATAAGTTGACAAAATTTTTTCATAAAATTAATTTAAATTATCGTTTAAGTCGTACAGTGGCGTAGCCAGACTTGGTTGAAGAGAGGGGTTGGTTCAAACAAAACTAAACTATAACAGTAAACCCAACTTAAATTTGACTTTAAGTAAATAAACAAAACTCAAGTAGGTTGAACCTCGCCGGAGTTATTTTTGTCGAATATGTCATTCTATTAGAAGCAATAGACGGCAGAAATATTTAACGTCACTGGAACACACTAATGGTATGTTATTGATGACAGAGGGAGATGATTACCAAGTACAGTAAATTCCGCGAAAAAATAAACGATAAATAATGATTTTATATTTTTGGAAGGAATAAAATAAACAGTAATATACTTAACTAAATTTAAAATTTAAAATCTATTCTTCGCGTTTTTATACAAAATTCTTCTAATACCTCCTCTGGCGTGATTTCTTTCAATATCAATGTGTATATTAAGATGCGCTAATCCGTTAATCTTTGTTCGCTGCTCATCGTATTTCTTAAAATGAGCTAACACTCCTTTCTACGTAACCGTTTGAAATTGACAAAATTTTCAATAATTGTATACATTTGGATACAAATCAGCATGACGTCGTTCCATTAACTCTGTTACTTTTATTATTTTTGCGTTCCCAGCTGCATACATTTTGATTAATAGTAGTCGCCATAATTCAATTTCCGCTTTGACTTCCAGACAGAACTTCCCAAATCATTCTTATACATTTCTGTATATTCCCCCAGGGCAGTCGTTTCTTTCGCTTCCGATGAAAAAAACCTTTTCCGATGACATCACGATGTGAAACATTTTAAAAATATTTTTATGGGTGATGAATTTTTCTTCCATCTTTTCTATAACTGTATCTAAAAATGGAATGAAAACGTTTATACGATAGTAAGTTTGCTGAGTGATTTCAGAATTTGCCGCTGCATTAGCTTTATTAGTTTGTCTTTTGCAAAGTCGAGGTAATTTGTTTATATGAAAACCAATAGTTTCATGGACCGTTTCAATTACAGCTAAAACAATATTAAAGTTATGATCTACTTGGCTTCGAATAGACCTTAACTACATCACAACATTTCCATCATTTTGAATGGCTGCCGCTAAATCAACATTTTCTTTTTGTAAAAATGTACTAAGTTTCAAAGTGTATACCAGGATCGAATTCAAAATTCGCAAAGTTATATTAAATTCGCTTGGTTTTATTGCAGTTAATAACTACTGCGCTAACGTAGATGTTTTGCGATCATCCCATTGCGAAATTTCTTAATAATAATAAGAGCCTTAACAACGCACGAAGGAATGATGATGATGACTATCAGATCGGATGAAAAATGCATAGAGGAGCAGAAGAGAAATGGATAGAAAAAATTTTGGGGAAAGCTTTCACCCGGTAGTTAATAAACAACAGCATAATTTGTGGTATATATGTATAATTTATAACATCGTCATTATAAAGATAGTATCGACCATTCGGGTGTTTTTATATCACGAACGCATATATATATATATATATATATATATATATATATATATATCGGCATCTGGCTACTTCGATTAATCGAGAGAAGTCAGTAACTTTTATACTCGTATTAATTATAATTTCGTGTTTTTTTTTTCGTTTTTGTGTCTTTTCTTGAATTTTATCGTGTCCTACCAGATTGTAAAGTATATCGTCGTGTATTTTATGAGCGATATATTTAATTTTACTTTTTCCGGTTTTCCATTAACTGCGACATAAGGATTTTGCGCGTATTCAATATATACATATTTATATATATATTTATTTTATTTAGAATATATTAAAGAAAATATTCATCCGATAGTGAATAGTTATATATATGTAGGTGTACACACCATAAAAATATTCTAGATAAATCATAGGAAAAAAATTTCAACGGTTCACGTTTTGAATACGCTACCTCGTTCATTCATAAAAATTTTTTTCTTTGAGAGCAAACGTAAAAATAAGAATGATTAGAAAACATGTGTTATGAAAGTAACTTTAAAACTGTTTATGTACGTGTGTGTGTGTGCGCGGGTATATTTGCGTTTCTGTGTAAATATATGAAACTATATAATGACATGTTCATCACTTGTAGGAGCACAAGAATACGGTGAAGCGGCTGCGTACATTCAAGCGCAATTCGAGGCCAAGAATAAATCAACAACGAAAGAAATTTATTGTCATATGACTTGCGCTACCGATACCAATAATATCCAATTCGTATTCGACGCTGTTACTGACGTCATCATTGCTACCAACCTTAGAGGATGCGGACTTTATTAAATGAATACATTCGTACATATAATCGCGATCCGTATGTATGTATATATATATATTATATATATGTATGCGTGTGCATATATATTTATATATATAATTAATATATAATTCACGGCATATTTTTTTTGTTTTGTTTTGTTTGTTTGTTTGTTCTTTTTTTGTTTTTTTTTTTTTTTTTAATACGCTCGGTAATAATTAAGGTAACACAAACACACGACGATTGTTCTGTATGTTTAAACGAACAATGTGTTATAATAATTTGATTTCCCGCGTATTTTTCGTGTTTTTTGTTTCTTGTTTACCAATTTATAACATTTTTTCCGATTCCTTTCTTCATCGAGTCATAGGATAATGTTCACCGTATTCTAACGGGAACCAATAGATTTATAAATGCGCGTGTATATTATATATATTACATAATTTACTTTTATTTATAAAAGAAAATCTCTCGATATTTTAAAATTATTTATAAATCAAAATTTTTATTCGTTATAGTCATATTTGTCTGTCTTACTTGATTATTTACGTAATATTTATTTTTAAAAAAATTCTGCGCTTTTTCATGTTGAATTTTTATATTTCCTAATTGTTTTGTATCGAATTTTGCGAATAGCGTATTACGTGACTTATATAATAGAAAAATTATTACGTATATTTTTAAGATATATATATATATTTATATATATATATAAATTTATGTAAATTTAAAACCGTTTCTTCTATTGCTCGTCTCTGTTGAATTATACTTTTCATTTTAAAGTCGCGTCTAAACAGATCCTCCGCGTGTCATCGTTTTATCCCCCCCCCAAATATTCGAATAAAATGTCTCGTTACGATTAACGAATTCGGATTTGTTAAAATTTATAAGTCAGGACAATCCTTAAAAATAATCGCCCGTTATACGTTTTTTCTAACTACAACCCTAAACAAATAAAATGTATGTGTGTGCGCGCGCGTCTGTGTCAAAAGTGAAAAAAATGTTAGATAATAAAGGCGAAGGCTAGAATTGAGGTTATATATTCGATATACCCCTGAAAAGAGTGGTCCGACAAGGCGATACAATTTCGCTGTAAGCTATTTATCGCAGCGGCGGAAAATATGTTCAAGAATCTACAATGGGGAACTTCACAGGTATATAAACATGGATATAGTAAGAGCCCGAATCACACCTACATTTTGCGAACGACGTAATATTGATTACCGATAAGATTTATAAAAAATGTGGCCGGACTTGTATTGATACTCTAAACCGGTAGGAGACATCTGACAATAAATATTAACAAGACCAAGATTACAATTAATGTTCCGCAACAAATCGGTATAATATTAGATGGACAGTAGTTTATTAGATCGATATATTTACATAGAGTAATTAATATTCCTCTCGCTGATTGCGACTGGATGACTCGGCAGTATCGCGAAGCATAAACGGATCCCTATTAATTGGACGGAACGTGTAGCTGGAAAAATTGACAATAGATAGACCAAACGGATTACGAAATTGACTTTAGAGTAGAGCGGACCAATATTGGTAGACCTTCTACTAGATCCTGAGATGATCGCAAAATAATTAACGTTAAGGCGCTAAACAGTGCTCGTGAACAGATTGTGTATTGCAATTGTTTACATAAAATTTATACTTATATATAGAATGGATCATTTGAAGAATCAACGCAAATTTGGATAGGGCAAAAAAATATATTTTCATTTTTCATTTCGGAATAATTAAATTTGTTCGTGATTTCGATTTTTTAAAGTTAGAAATTTTAAACGTTTATTTCGTAATACTTTTGGTAATTTGGATGTTACGCGCACACCTTAAAATTAAATGTTTAAAAAAATAATAATAATAAAAATAAAGCGTTCAACTGTCAATCTCATATACGTTCGAGCTCCGAGCGTCGTTAGGTTTTCATAGTTTATTAATTATCGCCACATAAAGCAGTAGCAGTCCACTTCGTATAAGCTCATATTCGTATAATTTATTGCCTCAAAATATTTACGCAAAAATAACCTGGACGGGCTAGTTCAAACTATTTACTGGACGTCGTCGATTAGTTATTTTTTATCGTTTATTTATTAATATATTATTGATTGATATATATGTATATATATATATATATATATAAGCAAAATTGTTAAAAAAGGTAATTATGAAAAAGGTTAGACGTCATCTGACCCCCGTAAACAAGAATTTAATATCAAATGCAAATATCTCGAATCGATAATAATAAACGATAAATTAGACACAACGATGAAGAAATAAGATGAACATGTACAACAGCGAAGGAAACCTTTTCGAAGTTGAAAAAAAAAAACGCTACGCTCGATAATTATTTTCCACTCCAGCTAAAACTAAAAGTTTTAAGACTGCTACGTTATTTTGATACTTTTGTACGGAGCGGAAACGTGGACGACCTCGAACATTTCAAGGTTTTTAGACGTTTAGAATGTACAGAAATGTGACTTTTAAGAAGGCTATGAAGAATTTCACGGATCGAAAAAGTTTCAAAAATAATGTATCGGAAGGAGCCGGCGTCCAAGAACGCTCGTAAAGAATATTATTTAATCATTTTTCAGTCATACATTATAACATTTTGTTACGAAATTGTAAATTGTATACGGGTGTTTATTGTACAATAATACTGCTTCCTAGTTGAACACCGCGGCTAATTTTCAATGTATTTATATGAATATTTTTGAAATTCAGACATTTCACGTTAACCAGAAAATGAAAAATTTTGTTAGCATTAAAATTTCATATACCATGTAATGGACATTATGACTGAAAGGGTTAAAAGGAGAAAAATGTATTCTAAGAGCAGGAAAGTACGATATTTAGCGATAAATTGCTAGAAGATATTCGCGGATAAAAAAACATCGAGAAATGGAGTAACATTTCAATTTCGATTGATTTTTTTCTTTTATCGTCTCTAAAGTATCATTTATTTTTTATTATTTTTTAGCTTAAAAATGACGATTCGTTATTTAACGTAATTGTTATAGCGTTTAGTCATCGTTTATATAAATTTTGAATCGTCTTTTTATTTAATTGAAATGTTTAAAAATTAAATTTTCCTATTATAACTAGCCTAAGTTTTGCTTTCGACGACATACCGAATAAATAGTAAAATGTTTTTATATATAATATTCATTCGCCTATTCGATTCTACATACTTCTGTATTCCTTGCAGTATTAATTACGTCTTTCAAGAATCCGAGTTCTGTTGCCATCATCATTTACGATTTTTTTTTTTTAATTCTTTTTAATTTAATTTTTTTTTTTATGGACATAGCCCGATTTTCTTCGTGTTCGCGGCGACTTTTCTTCCACCATCCCTTGCATAGCGTGTGTGAATACGGATAAGAGAGATATGAAATTACACTATTGAGCTTCGGATGGTAAATGTACAAGTTTGATCTGTACATGCTTACACGCTTACTTTAACGTCTATATATTAATACATATAAACATAAAAAGTATGCGTGTATTTATATATATAATATATATATATAAAATATATATATTCGTTCATTATGAACTGGTTATTTCAGTCGTTCTGTTACCGTTATATTTTTTTCATATCTTCATAAGAGTTTGTTGATGATTTCCCTCTATTTCGGTAACAACGATTATATATACTGTATAATGTTCGTAGCTAAAGAATTGAACTGCGTACGTTAATTTTTTTAAATTTTTCACTACGACTTAATTTTATATATATATATATATGTGTGTGTATTTTTCGGACCAGTTATTGTATCGGGAAGAACTGACAATGTGCGAGATAGGCAAGTTATCGTGTGTGTAAACTTGCGTCTTGTTTTATTTCGGTTAATTTCGTCTAGTAACGTCAATTTTATCCTCTAAAATTATTTTTATTATTATTAATCGGTATTTCGATTTTTTTTTTTTTTTTTTTCGAATTCGTCATTGTAAATAATAAGACAGTCTACGGTAGATAGTTATTTACCCTTCAAAGCGATATTGCGATTGAATATTGCCGCGGAGGGGGTATAATATTCGATTGGTTATTAAATAAATCCTCTTATTTTCCATAATAATATACGATCCTTTAACTGTCGAATTGGACGTTTTTTGTTATACATTCGATATATATATCAGTCATGGCATAACTAATTAATAATATCGTTTTTTAAAAATCGATTTTCTTGTCACATTTGTCTCAAATCATATAACAGACATATTCAATATTTTCCTCGTATGCATTGTCGCAATCTAATGTACTAATTATAAATCAGTTATTTTCAATTAACTATAATACAATTTTAATCTAACTGTCTGTTTATGGTTTAAATATCATTTGTTTTAAATTTAATTATCCTAATTCGCAAAAAAAAAAAATATACATATATATATATAAAATAATATACGATGTACGTGATCTTTCAAATGTAAGAATTGTAAAAATTTTCGAGAAATAATAAAGAATAATGTAAATTACAAATTTTTTGAATAAAAAATTATTTTAAAAAATACACACTTAATAATAAAAACGAATGATTTTTCGAAAAATGAAATAGTTGTTTATCGACTTAGTCGGTTCAAGTTGTTAAGTTTCGCTGAAACGATTAACTTATAAATCACCAGTATTGTTTATTGATTTATTATTCGTTTTAGTCTTTAGAACAGTCAGAATTAATAGTTTAATAATCGATTTATTCGTATTTTTCACGTTAGTTGATCTATGTCGCATGCGTTCAGGTGTAAAGCCTATAAAAAAAAAAAATGGAGCCGAATAATTAGTCGTATTTAGATTTAAAACATCAAATTAGTAACTTTTTCTGAAAAATCGAATTAAGTTTGTGGAGAGAGAGAAGCACTAAGAATTATTTTAAATTATCTGAAAAGCGATATTGTAGACACAAAATATTAATGTTTTCACTTGTTTTAGCGGTGTTCTTTAATATTATGCGAAAAAAATAATAATAATAACATGACTGAAATGGTTAAATATTTAAACTGTAAATAATAGAAAATTTTTTCTTCGTGTTGTACGGGTTTTCTTTTTACTACGAGCTCTTATGTTTCATTTCGCAGAATCGAATCGTTCTATGACTATCATTCCATTTATATCGACAATTATAACGATAATTTAGGATAGTATTAAAAATATATATATATATATATATTTTTAATCAAAACGGACGACGAAATTTTAAATCCTGGATCGTCTAACGTCGTGGAAAATCGTATATTTAAAATGTACATATAAAACAAAAAAAATTATAAAACGAAGATTTTATTCTTATATATTAATAAACTCGTCGGTTTTGTATTTTTTAAAAGTCACATTCGCACAAATGACTCCGATAAATAAATTTTTTCTTGTTTAAACTCTGCCGGCGTATACTATTCGCTTACTGTGGTTGTAATTATTTCGCGTAAAACAATGTTTACTATACAAGTCCGGAAGATTATTTTTTTTTTTTTATCGTAATGAGAAAATTATTAATTAATAAAGCGATAAAATTCAGATTCGGTTCGAATTCGAATTTGACCATCTTTGGAGAACAAATTTTTTCTCTTCGGTATTTCAAGTTTCATCTTCCTATCGTCCATTCTATTACTTTCGGTTCTTTTCAATCCGTCAAATTTCTAAATTTTATTTCTAAATGTTGTTGTTAATATCTCTATTTCATCGAGATCGTTTTTCGTGTTCCAGAAAACTATCGGTGCTATCAAAATACTAAAAGGTTCATTTTGTTAACTACCCATTCTCCTCCGAATAAGCGCATAATAAAATTGCAATCTTCTTTTCCTCATATAGTTCTTTCCTCGGACCGATTATTTATTATTGTTATTAAAAAATTTACTACCAAACGAAATTCGAATTCGTAATAAAAAAATATAATAAATAAATAAATCCGTTTTAGATTATCGTTTTTTCTTTTTCCGAAGATAAATTAAACACGATTGATAAACAATATCAACGTAATATGAAGACGTATTTAATTTATCTTGTTTTTATTTTTTAAAGTAATGCTTTAGTTATTTTAAAACGAGAACGCGTTTATATAATTTATCGCAAGTCATCTTTTAATAAATACGTTTTATTAATTAGTTGATAAATAGTTCTTATTCTTCTCACGTGCGTTTCAAAGCGAATTCTAGTCACACGTTTGATCGAGACAAATTGTAATTATACGTTACAAAATGTTAATATCGTCGTATTTATTAACCCGTTTTTTTTTTCCTTTTTCGTATTTATTTATCGAATATATATATTTTTTTTTAATTTTTCGTTTCTTTACTCGTAAGTTGTACTGGATATTTCATCAATACTTGTAACATGTATTTTATTTTATATGCATATACATATATGTATACATATAATAAATAAATATATATATTTATATATTTACGTATTATTCATTATTATTATTGTTATTACGTTATCGTTATGTTTATCGTTATAATGTTCAAAATCATTATTTTTGCGATTATATTTATCTCTATTACGATGACATTAATGTAATATATATTATAACTGTTGCCGCTAAATTTGCTACCTTAAACTTGTACTTATATATATATATATATATATATATATATATATATATATATATATATATATATCTCAAGCTGATCCGCGTTAGAAGATAATAATATACAGCTTGCAATTTTGTTTACGAAATTTATATCGGTTTTACGTAATATATATATATATATATATATATATATATATATATATATATATATATATATATATATATATATATCTAGCAGTTGTAAATTACATAACGTCCGATATTTACCGTTGATCTTTTAATTTAAAACGAAAAAAAAATTGCAACTTTTTTCTAATTCCTGTTCAGTGGCATTAGTGTATAGTTATAGGGGGGGTTTCGAAATAAATCATTCGATTATAATAATTTCAAAATTACGATGAATATAATCAACGGAAATTTGTAAATTTCATCCATTACGTAGAACAACGTGATAATGATAATATATCGTAATTTTTTCACACAACAAACCGTCCTTTAAAATATAAAACATCCTATAAACGAGCAATAGTAAATTATTAAAAATAACCGATTCATTCTTTGAAAAATATATGTAGAAAAATGTACGTATTAAATGATCATTTTTATTTATACCGGCGTTTAATTAATCCGATCGACCATATTAATTTTGATTAGTTACGTAAAGGTTTTTAAGACTACAGATGTGACTTATTGGTGCATGTTAATTTTCCAAACTGAAATAATTCATATTTTATAGAAAAATATAAAAAAAAAACCTAACCAATAATCTAAACTCTAATCACTGCCGGGAGCTAGTGCGTGCGTGTATTTTTCTTCAGATTTTAATGCGTAGTCATCAGTGAGAGACGTTTTGTTTGTACATTTTATATTTATTTTAATTATATTTTAGACGAACTAAATTACCGTAAATTTTTTGACGCGTCAAAAAAAAATAAGAAATTGCGAGAGACCTTCACTAGCAACAACCTAGCGTTATAAGATATAATACTCCAATAAATAAAAAAATGAAATAACAACATCGATAGCGTTGATGATGATGATAATGTTATAATTTGCATGATAAGCAATACTAAATAAAAATTCATTCGTTCCATTTTAACTGAAAACGTAGAAAGGCAAGTTTTTTTTTTCTATTTCATATAATTACAGTAAAAATAAAGTCGCTAAAAACTTTTAATAACAGTTGTCAAATAAAATGTTTAGAATGAATTTGAATTATTAAATTTAAAATCGAAGAAAGCTTAAATATTCTCGAAAAGATAGTTGTATCGGAAAACATAATTTATATATACGAGTTGAATTATACCGACACGTATTAAATTTCGGCAATTTGGTAAGAATAATTATCGTTAAATCTGCCGCGTCAACTACAGAATATATAACGCTTAATTATGCGATGGGAGAAACTGTTCCTCCCTATATACATACAAAGTAATATATGTATAAATATATATTAAACTTTACAATTTGCTAATGCAACATCTACAGCATAATACAAGGAAACTAATTGTTTATACGTACCCAAAAATAGAAAAAAGAATATATGGAATTAAAAGCGTATACACTTAACACATACGTAGAAAATGAAATTATTACTAGTTACATACCACGAAACACAAAATATACATATACACACAAACAGGAAAACAAATTGACACAGATACACTACGACATACATGCAGTATAAATATTTTTAAAGCGAACTTTACGTTGTGGAGCCCTTAACGATATTTAAGGATTATTCAAAAGAACTGTGAAAAACATAATCCTGAATATTTTTTCTCCAATTTGTTGTATAATATAAATAACGAACAAATGAAGGTGAGTGTGCGTACTGTTCGTTTTACAGAATTGACAATGTACGCATACACACATATTGAGAATTTAATCGTTGATATTTATGAAAAGGCAACGACAAATTTTATTATTCAAATCTGTTTATATTGTGCTACTATATTTATCAGTTTGTAACGTGTTCTATATCATATCAATTAATTCGATACGAAAAATTGTTTTTTAAAATAATATTAATCGAAATTACGTTAGACTGGAAGAATAAAACACGTCTGCTTTATATTCTATTTTATAAAAGAAAGTATGTATAGAACGAAGGAACATATATATATATATATATATATATATATATATATATATATATATTTAAAAAAAGAATTAGCAATTGACTTTTAAAATTAACGAGTGTTTATATATTATAACCGTAAAATCGCTTACGAATTAAAACTGTTCCAAGACATATTTGTATGCTTACAAATATATATATTAAGTAACACTTTCCGGTTCTTCCGCTTTATCTTGATCCATTTCATCTCCATAAAATTCATTCGGAGGATCGATCTTTTTATCATCTTCAATCTGCGATACCCTAACATCAGCATCTAAATCGTCCATCATTTCAGCTTCGGTATTCGGTAATAAATCACCAGGCACGTCTTGCATTTGAACACTAGGCGAATGTTGAATCATTTTCAAATTATCGTACGTATGTTTAACGATCATTTCAAGATATTGTTTCGAATTGGCATTTTCTTGTCGAGTAGAAGTTTCAGGATGTAATTTATAGTCCGGAGAAAAATATTCGTGATACTGCGTCATTGGCAAATCATTAGTGATTTCAGTATCCACTAAGACGGACGTTTCGTATGTCCAACATCGTGCTACATTACGAAGTGTGTATCTAAAAGATGATCACAAGAAATATTCGATGAAATATGTGAAACGATCGAACGACAAAAATAAAAATTATAGTAATGGAATAATAGTTTGCATGAAAATTATTATTGCAATGTGTACATAATAAAAATATTATAATTTTCAGTCACCTCAAAACTCGGTTAAACGGAGAAGTTTTAATAAACGACTATTTTAAGGATTTACAAATAAAAAAGAATATTGAATCTTAATATATATATATATATAAATTTTATTTTATTTTTTACAAATTTTATTTTCTTGGTTCAATTAAAAAAATGATAATTTTTGTCATCTCAAAACTCGGTTAAACGGAGAAGTTTTAATAAACGACTATTTTAAGAAGGATTTACAAATAAAAAAGAATATTAAATCTTAATATATATATATATATAAATTTTTCCTACGATATAAATTTATTTTATTTTTGACAAATTTTATTTTCCTTGTTCAATTTTTATTTTGTTTCACTAATTCTGAGGTTACTTACTAACTACTAAGATTCAGTTTTTTCTCTTATTTAATTATATATTTAGATGAATCACTCTTAACATCTTGTTACTAAATAATTTTTTTTTTGTTTATCACATTAATAAGTACGACCTTAAAAAAATTCGAATTAAAATTAATTTCAAGTGATTTCACATAAAAAAATTATTTAAAGGCACTTGTTATGAAGAGGAATGAACCGGTAATAAAGTTTCTGGCGAACTCTTAGTTTTTAATTTAATATTTAACGTCTAAAATTTTCATTATTAATTATCTTTGATTTATTTAAATAAAATATTCCAAATTAATAATTTTCTTACATAACTGTAGTATCAAAAAAATTTATATTTCAGTTAACATTACTGACGAGTAAGATTTGTTTAATGAAAATTTATGCCTACCCGCCGCCGCCAACTGCCAATAAAGGAATATTCAAATCTCGAATGAATTTTACACAATCGCCATGTCCTTTAGTGCTTAAACTAAAGCAACCAAGTCTATCGTTATCCAAAGAATCTGCTCCGCATTGTAATACTATTGCAGTAGGTTGAAAAAACTGTACCACGTACTGTATGACCGGTTTAAATACCTAAAATACAATTATTAGTATTATATTTATGAATGTAATTCCTGTTACGCTTAATATCTACAGGTATAATACATTAATTTTTAAAAATTTACAACAATTAGAAGAACTTTTTAACGAATATATCTATAACTGTCATTACAAATAATTAAATCCTTTTTAAAAATATGAAAACTCAAAAGCAATCATTTGAGGAAGTGAGATTATATGTTAAATAAGCTACATAATTTATAATAAACCTGCAACTAGATTTAATAATAACGTATTAATTATTCAGCAACAAATATCGGTAATTTTACCAATATTTTGTCATAAATGTGTATAATTACATTTTCCAAGTAAACACAATATACATCTAAGGTATTGGTAAGTTAAAAACATTCTACTTTTAATAACTAAACATAAGTATAAATAAATAACATGATTACATTTAAAATAATAAAAGTATATCACGAGTTCGGAAATATATTTTTCAAAATAGTGTGTTTTAAACAATCATTTTCTTTGCCTTCGTACATAAATATAACGTAAAACCTCAAGATACACATAATCTAATTAAATTCAAACTTACATTACATATTCTAACCTTACCTGAAAATAACTGAGATCATCAATTCCTTCTTTAAGCGGAACATTAACTGAATAATAACGACCACTTTCGGCACCTATTTCGTACATATCCCCTGTACCGGGGAAAAAGTAATTTCCAAATTTATGAAAGGATACTGTCATAACCCTGTCAGAAAGATAAAATGCTTCTTGTACACCATCTCCGTGATGAACATCAATGTCCACATATAATACGCGAGTATGATATTTTAATAATTCTAATATGGCTATCACGATATCGTTTACATAGCAAAATCCAGATGCCTCAAATTTTTTTGCATGATGCAACCCACCGGACCAATTAATAGCAATGTCACAAAGATTATTATTTAATTTAGTAGCTCCATCCAAAGATGCACCAGTATACATGGAACAAAAATCGAATAATCCCTCAAAAACAGGGCAGTCATCTCCTACGTTAAAATGAGATAGAAATTTCGTAAATGTTTGAATATTTTGCGGCGTTACTCTTGTTAAAAAATCAATATATTCATCAGCATGAAACCTACACATATCGCGCGCACTGGCTCTGTAAGGTCTATAAATATGCATTTTTTTATGTAGTCCGTATGTTAACACTAAACTATTAATAACAGCAAGTCTATGAGGTTTCATAGGATGCCCTGAGCCATAGTGGAAATTACCCACATCCGGATTATAAAAGTATGATACTATTTTACTGCCCATTTCCTGATATCAATATTCAGCTTTTAAATAAATAACGAATAGAAAACAACATTGAATTATATAACACACATATATGAAAACACTTAAGGCCATATAGTATACAAAAATTAAATAAATAAAAAAAGATGAGTACGGGTGCGGACAAGATCAAAACAAACTTTATAAGGATTTGGTCATACGGGAATGACAATACTTTGTTTTTAATAACGTAAACTAATTTTAAGTTGTTTTCTATAATTTCATGAAATTAAATCGAGATGATTTGGTTTTATATAAGTATTCATTGTAATTATTGATTTTTATAAAAAGTATATGTGCAAATTTATCTATTGTTTTAAACTAAATGTAAATACTGAAAACATCAGATACAGATTGATTACGGCAGTTTTTAATTAAAATTAATTTTATTATATTTTTTTTAATAAATGGAACATTTTATATAGACAAAACATTATAGAATTTTATTGATGATCAAGGTTTGTTATCAACCAAGTGAAGTGAAAAAAGTTAAAGAGGGAAATTATTTCAAAAATCAAATTAAAGGTTTTATTTTGTTAATATTAATGAAGTGTTGATAAAAGATTATTTTATGATGCCGAATACTTACGGTGATGTATTTATGCAAGGAGCAGAAGCAAGAATTTATAAAATAATGTATTTAGAAAAACCAGCCATTGTAAAGGAACGTTTTATCAAACGTTACCGTCATAAAGACATGGATACCCGAATTTCCAATGAAAGAATTAAATCCGAGGCAACAGCTATAGCATATTGTTATGAAGCAGGTATGGTTTTAATACATTATACAATAATATCTAATAACGCCGGCATTTTATAATAATGAACCTACGGTTGTAGTTCATTAATATGCATTATTTCCCCGTGATTATTTGAAAACTATGGAAATAATTATAATTCATAAAAATTAAAAAAATTATTTCACTTTCTGTATATGCGTATGTTTTATAATTGTTAAGATACTAAATTTTTTATTCTTCGTTAAAGGTTATTATGAACAAATATACTATTAAGTGTAAATAAAAAATTTATTTTGTGAATTTCCCAAACTTCAAATGTTAACACATTAATTATTCGTTAAATGAACAAAATTACGTTAAATGCAAGTACCTTAGCCCCATACTGATATTCTAAATTTGTACTACTAAATTTAGTAATTTTTCGTTTAACATCCTCTTTGATTATAATAAGAAATTCAAAGTTCTTTTTTACATTTTTCTGCTTTATATTTTAAAATTTAATATATTTAAATTTTATAATTTATTTAATCATTCTGATGTCGATTCATTTCGACATTGGTACGTTATGTTTTTTTTTTTTTCTAAGATCTAAGTAGTGCTGTGTTTTTTTTTTTTTTTAACCACTGCATTCGAGTGTATATTTATTTTACAAACATATATTAATGTAAATTATAATTGTCGTTAGGTTTACATGTTCCATGTTTGTATTTAATTGATTTTAAAAGACGCATTATGATAATGGAAGATATTGAAGATAGTGAATCTCTTAAATCGTGTATTGTTCGCTCTATTCAGTCAAATGATAATGGAACAGTGAATACTTTCATGTTAGATTTAGCAAATGAAATTGGTAAAATAATAGCTACCATGCATTCTATTAATTTAGTGCATGGTGATTTAACCACGTCAAATATGCTGATAAAATACGACGTCGATAAACAAAACTGGCGAATATATGTAATAGACTTCGGTTTAAGTTTTTTAAACGCTAGTCGGGAAGATAAAGCAGTCGATATTTACGTACTAGAACGTGCTTTATTAAGTACACATTCAAATGTGGAAAATTTCCTAAGTAACATTCTTAAGTCATACGAAGCTCATTACAGTGATAGTAAAGCTGTTCTAGATAAATACGATGATGTGCGAGCCAGAGGAAGAAAAAGAACGATGATCGGTTAAGATACATTTATTTACTATTTAACGGTTGTTCTTTTTTTTTTTTTTTAATATCTTGTAAGGATGAAAATTTACGAAATAATTTTTGTAATATGTTTAATATTATTTATGTAATTAAATGTTTTCCCTACGTATTTATAAAAAATGATAAAAGTAAAAGAACGGGAGATGTTTGTGAAATACAACGCCTACTCTATTTGGCTCACTATACCTTTGTAATATAATGAGTAAATGAGATCAGTGGAAATGCTCATCATCGTTTCTATCTTTGAACATTTTCATTTCTACAATGTTGGTGATTGGACGAATACGCAAGAAGCCAAAATATGTGATAACAAAAATGATATCAGAAATTTAGGCTAAATTTTACTAATTAGACGTGTGCATGAGAAAGTAATCCAGTATACAAGCTGAAGTAGTTCTCACAGTAAAGTCTATGTCCTTGACCAATATCTTACATTAAGTGTAATGTTGCCGCTGCCCCAAAACCCATTATTTGTCATAAATTATTGATCAATTTTAAGATAGGATAATCATTTAAATGTAATATTATCAACGTTAAAATCATTAGAATTAAATAAAATACTCCATTGTTTTAAAGTTATCTTATACAGTCTGAAGTCAAATAATGGATCAGATATCTTTACTGTAATAGTGTACATTATTCAATGTGTAATTGATACTTTCATTTAAATATACCCTTCTTTCTATCTCATATATAATATTATAAATGAGGTTAAATTTTTATCCTGGAATCCTAATTCCATTAAAGAAAATCTTGCCAAATTGCTAGAACTTATTCATTTAACTCACAAAAAAATCAATATTGTTGCATTAAATAAAACTAAATTACATTTGCATTTAACTTGCCCGGGTTATGCAGTGTATAAAAATGATCCCTGAGTGAATAGGAGAGGTGTTGCATTATTAACCAATAATAAGCTCAATCATTTTCCACTTCCCATTCCAAAATTACACATTATCCTAGCGGTTAGTGTCGCCTTTGCAATAAAATGCATATATTTTCTCTGTCCTGGTGTCTCAAATTCTCTTATAGCTGATATTGTTTCCTTATACAACATTTTTGGCGATTTGAATCTAAAGAATCTAATCTTGAACTACTATAACAATTATAGGGCTGTAATTCAGTCATATGATATTTCATTCAAATTTAACCTTAATATTCTTGCCCCAAATACATCTACTTTTTACCCCTGAAGTTCTAAAACTACTAAACCCAGTGCCACTGACATTGCCATTGTCACCAATATCCCTAGCATATCAAAGAGTTCATTTCTCTGCATAAACTCAATTCAGATCATAACCCTATATTTTTCAAGCTAAAAATTAAATTAAAATCACTCGGAGGGAAGAACTCTAATTTCAAGTTAGCAAGCTGGAACCAGTTCAAAAACTATTTGTCCAGTTATTTATCTTGTAATTATTCCCTTAATAATATCGATGATATCAACTTAGTCATTAACTATTTGCAAATAGCTCTTCTAAATGCCGCTCAATCATTCATCCCAATCATTACTGAAAACAACAACCTGCCCCGTTAAACTTGAGTCTATATACAACTACCTTAAAATTTAATGATTCTTTAAGATCAATAATATACGACCTATTACTTTACTCAGTAATCTAAATAAATTGTCCGAAAAATTAATTTTAAAGGGGCTAAATGAGTATGCTATTTGTCACAATGTTTTTTATTCCTACAGTACAATTTGAATTCAGGTTAACTCATTCTATTACTCATCAAGTCGCTAGAATCTCAGAAAACTTCAACTGTAATAAGCACACTGGATTGGTTATGTTTGACGTGGCTAAAGAATTCGATACTACTTGGCACAATGGCATTGTATATAAAATGGTTGTAATTTTCCACCATATTTGGTTAAACTGGTTAAGGACATTAATGCTGCTATTACAAAAGCTAATAAAACTATATGTTCAATTTATCCGCTTTTGAAAAGTAAGTCTCACTTGAGTATTGATAATAAGTTAATTTTATATAAAACTATCCGTCCCACAATGACTTATTCTTTCCCGGTTTGGTGCTCTGTATCTAATTCTAATTTTAAGAAGCTGCAGCATGTACAAAATCAATGTTTAAGATGCATTTTAAATGCATCTCGCTATACCAGAATATCAGATATCCACCACATGTTAAATATTCCATATATTAAAGACTATATATTTAAATTAGCGAACAAATTTTTTCAAAACTGCAGTGTACATAGCAATAAAGTATTAACGGAAATTGGCAACAATAATAATTTTTGGAACTGTGTTTTCAAAATTCGTTAAATCAACGAAATCTAAACAAACAACTTGTTATTAAACCCGTTATTTATTGGATATTTAATTTAAAATGACTAAAAGTACTTATTAAAAACACTGCACATAATAAAATACATAAATCTTTATTTAAAAATAAATTAAACTAATTTCAAACTTTAATGTTTAAAATAAATAATCAGTAATATTCTACGATTGGTATCAAATATTACCGATTAGAGCTCCTTACAATCAATGATGAATTGAATATTTTTTATTTGAAAAAAAATTTATAATGAATTAGATTGAAAACTATTATTAATTACAAACATTTTAAAATAATTTATACCTAAATTTTAGATTAGGTTAGGTTTTTAGGTGTATCAGATTTTTTTTTATATATTTATATTTGTTTTAATATGTTTTGTTACAAAGGAGCAGCATCCGAGTTTACTTATAACTGTAACTAAATTTTAACTGTAAAGGAAAAAAAGAAAATAATATTTATAATAAAATAGTATGTGTGTGATGAGGAATACTGCTAAGTGTGACTTACAAATTAAAAGGTAGATACTAGAATGTAAAAGTAACAGTCCCAGCAACCACATTAATATGATTATAGATTATAAGAAAGCGCACGGAAACTATTATAATGAAAAAGAAAAACATAACAATAATTCAATATGTATATAAAACGCTACGCAGTAGAGGAATTTAATGCTACGGTATCACAGTTTAATTAGCTTAAATATGCGTTATCCATTCTATATTTCCTATACATAGCGGATTCAATATAGGATAATATTTTGTTCACATTATCCTTAGTAATTTATCGAGTTATCATTAATTTTAATACCAAACTTAATCCTAAGATCGTCAAAACTCGGGCAATAGAACATAAAATGTCTAATGTTGTCCACATTGTTACTATCGCATGATATACAACCCGGACTGTCGGCTAGACGAAACCTATATAGGTATTCACCCAACCATGGCCTGAAAGTATCTGTGAAGTGTAAAAATTAACATTAATTTGTTTTAATTTAATTCTATCCAAAACACATGGAAAAAATTCATATGTTTTCCGACCAGTAGAGCAGTTTGTCCACCTTTCCTGCCAAACTGAAAACAAAGCATCAGTTACAAATTTACTTAGGATTTAGGTGTTTCACCTATTGAGTTTAAATCGCTATTTAGGTAAACTTTATTTTTAAGCGAGGTAATATTACCAACAATTCTATATTCAGAAATAATTGACTCACCAATTATGTATAAATCTAAAGGAACAATATTGCCTATAATGCTCGCAGCAGTGGTTGGAGCAGTCCTATACGAAGAACAAATGTTGAAAAAAAATTTATTTTGCTTTTTATTAACCGTTTTAAAAACTTTCAGAATTTACATAAACACTGGCACCGTAACTATATAATGACTGAATAAGACCTTTATATAAGATACTTCTTTCCTTGAACGTTAAACCTATAACATTCGGTTGCAATATTTTCAAAATGTTATACAATTTATCACATCTCCTATGTATATATTCAATATGAGAAATAAAAGACAATTTATAGTCAATAAGTGAACCTAAATACTTAATAGTTCTAACATGAGAGATTTGATGATCAGATACTAATTTTAAATTACTGATTTCAGTGACAATTTTTTGCTTACCGAAAACAATAAAATTACACTTATGTAAAGAAAACGCCAGTCCCATGTGATTAACAATTTTTTCCAAGTATTGACAAATTATTTCTAACTGCTTATAGTTGTAGCGATTATTTATATGGAACCATAACGCAAAGATCATCAGCATATGATATTAATTCACAATTGTTACTGAGAATTGAGCAAAATTCCTCAATTTCATAGTGAATTCGAGAATATAGTACATTCCACAGAGTTGGACCAAGTACACTACCCTGAGGAACACCACATTTTAATGTTTTTCTAGAAGTGGTATTTTTAATATTTAGCATGACAGATCTTTCATGAAAATAATTTATAATAATGTTTATAAGATAAGGATTGATTTGTTTGTCTTTAAGAATTTCAATTATTGTTGACCACTTGCAGTTGTCAAAAGCTACTTTTATGTCATACGATATGACAACAATGGAATCCCCATCACTGAGTGATTGCCTTATCCTTGAAAGGAATTTATATAGTGCACCCTCTGAAGAAAAACCAGTCCTAAAACCGAACTGATTTTTATGAAAAATATTTCTTCCTTTTATTTCTTTAAGAAGTAAGTTATTAATTACTTTTTCATACACTTTACCAACAGAGCTTAACAGAGATATCAGTCTGTAGGAAGTGATATCATCAGGTTGTTTATTAGGCTTGGGTATAAGTTTAATGTTAGCGGTCTTTCAACATGTGGGAAAAATTTGTAGTTTCAATGATTGATTAAAAACTGAAAGCAGAAGTTTGTCATATTTTAAGTTAATTAATTTTATCACTTTGTTACTAATTTTGTCATAACCATTAGCTTTACGATTATTTAGTGATTTAACAATAGTTCTGAGCTTTTCTAAACTAACAGTTGGTTCATTAATACCGGTTACATTTACTTGTTTTAATAAATTATCATTATTGTTTCATCGCTGGACGTTTCTATCGGCTGATCCATTTCTGTTGTAGTAATGTCAACAGATTCTATTAATGACATCTCTGGATCAGACTCTTCTAGCGGAACATCAATATAAATATCATTATCTATCTCAGTTATTGCATTTCCTGATGATTCTCTAGGTGTAAGAGTTCTATCCAGAAATTTCATATTGTGAAAGTGAGGCCAATTAATTCTTGTAGCCTCACTTACTCATTCGAATTTCCGCGTTTCTCTACAATAATTACTTCGTAAATTATGCCACTTTGTTTTGGCTTCTATTTCTGAAAAGGATAGTTGAATACAATTTTATTAATTCTATAATTATATGAAAAATTTCTATTTATCTTTTAAAAACTAATCCTTGACTATTGATATTTTATTTTAGAACACGATAAATTAAAAATGCAATATCTAGAACAATTTTCACCTTTTTTTAATGCAATTTTTCATTTCAGATATATAGCCACAGGAGAATAATTTACATCTTTAAATTATACTTTCCGAGTTGGCATTTCTACTATACACAATATTGTTACGGAAATTAATAGTTCCATATGGAAAATATTAATTCCTATGTATATAGAAATGCAATCAGCAGAAAAATGGTTTTCTGTCTCTAAAACATTATTTTATGTATGCAGAATGCCAAACTGCATTGGCAGTTTAGATGGCAAGCACTGCAAAATAAAATGTCCACCAAAAGCTGGATCTCAATTTTATAATTATAAAGGATTTTATGCTTTTGTGATATTAGCAGTAGTTGATGCAAATTATAATTTCATATTAATACAAGTTAGTTGTTATGTTTTTTTTTATTAATGCATTTCTTTTTTCTTAAGATATTAGTGAATAACAGTCTACTGTATGTTAATATTGGATGACCGCACCTCCTGCACCACCGTTAGGCTTAATCAGACAGACGCGGCTCCTTACAAAAGCATTCAGATTATAAGTAGACCAAAGTCTAAAGTTATTTATATATATATACATTCATAATTTCATTCGTGCGGACTGTGTACTTTCCGATGAACCATTTATTCACACACGCATTCAACGAGTTTACTATACAATAATTACAATGTTTATATATCTAGAAAAATGTACATGATTCACAATAAAAATTTACAAATATTTACACATCATTTTCATGTTTTGAATAAGTGATCTAGAATTCACATGTGGTGTCATCGAGACATTGAATAAACACACAAAAACAAACAATCACACACCCTTTACACGCGCGCGCGCATATACACACACGCACATATACATATAATTTTATACCAACATTGCACCACTGCGCGAAGCTATCAGTTATTTTTGAAATCTGGAATGTAATACTTGGAATGCGAAAATTTCGAAATTATTTGCTATGGATTGAACTTCCTTTCCTTGTTATACAGCGGACAATCAAATAGTATGTGCCGCGCTGTTTCTACTTGGCCACAGGGGCATTTATCATCGTTCTCTAGACCAAATCTATGAAGGTATTCGGCGAGTTTGCCGTGTCCTGTTAATAACTACGATGTGTAAAAATTTGGCTTGAGGATTATCTTATGTCTTTCCCTTACGTCTCTTATCAAAGCGTAAGTTTGGCGTCCCGCCAAATTTTGCTCCCATCTGTTTTTATGGTCGGGATAATAATAATAGAATTTTCAATGAATCAAATATGGGAAAAACTTTTTTTGGAAAAAAATTAAATATACCCGAAGATCAAAATATATCACAGACTAATGTTCGAATGGCTTTTTGTTTTGCAGCTAATGAATCATTTCCATTACAAACTAACTTAATGAGACCCACATAGACAATTGGATAATTCAAAGTGTCTTAATTATCGCTTATCCACAGCTAATTTGGTTTGGTTCAAATATGTATTGATACTGATGTGACATTAGCTGAAGTGACCATAAAAGTGCATATGTACTACATAAGTTTATTAGACAACGGCAAAATGAATCAAGTATGTAGAAACACATTTTTTACAAGAGGCAAATGAACCACAAGTTACAAATTTAATGCCGTCTACAAATAATAGAGAAAGTACAAAGGCAATAAAAAACAAGGAAAAAATTATAAAATTATTTTACAAGAATTTAATAAATTATGTTTATACATATTATTTTATTTAAAAAACATATATAACAAGATTTTCATGCTACTTTACATTTTACATGTTAAAAATAATTATATACTATATTATGTTTATATAAAAAGTATAAAAGGGAGATACAAAACTTTTTAATATAATATGTTTGTATAAAATTACATGAACACGTATAAAAGAGAGTTACAAAACTTTTGATTTTCTACTTAAATTAGAAGGAACTTACCGTCAATATTTAACTCATTTGTAATATCTTTCCATACTTTACTAATATGGTCGCGATTATGAAGATTACGATTTTGTGGATCATAAATTTCAGAATAATTCTGAACTAGAATCATCAAACGATCGATATCTATAATTATAAACAAGGAAACAATTAAAATATGACTCTGCAGGACAGTTTATAAATTCAACTTGCTGAGTCCTTGACTCGACTTACAATTGACTGAAAGATTCGTGATGATTACAGAGAAAGGCGGAAATTAAAATCAGCAAAAACAAGATCATTAAGTGAGGTTACAGGAATTACCTTACTTTCACAATATGAAATTTTTGAATAGTACTCTTATACCTGGAGAATCATCAGGAAATGTAATAACTGAGATAGATGATATTTATATTGATGTTCCACTAGAAAATACTGATCCATAGATGTCATTAATAGAATCTGTTGACATTATTACAACAAAAATAGATCAGCCGATAGAAACACCGGTAACAAAAAAATGAAACAGAAAACCAACAGATATGGATCCAGTTGACTTATTATATTTAAAATTTAAAACAGTTAAAAACAATATCATGAAAAAAGGACGATAACAGTAATGATCAGCACTTACTGTTTCTGAGAAGTATACTTCCAGCGATGAAGCAATTATCATCGATACAAAATTTAGAATTCAAGGCAGAAATTATAGTATTTAACTAAGCGTGAAAAAAATAAAATTTGTTATTTAATATATTTTCTTTTATAATGTTTTAATGTCGTCTAGAGGAATACAATTTTTAAAGAAATGTAGTTATTATAATCCTTCACGTTGATGATAATCATATTTTGATTCACAATTTAACTCGAGGACTGATTAAATAGTTAATGTTGTTTTGTACGAATATATAATTTTTAATGAACTGTTATAAAATTACGAAGAGAAGTTTTTTATTATTCACAATAATAATAATTATTATTACTATTATTATTCACAATAAAAAAGAATTTTTATCGAAAATATTGTATTACATTAAATATATTAATTTGGCAGACAGTTTTCCAGAATGTACTGATCATACTGCTGAAAGTATTATAAAAATATTTATAAATTCTGTAACAAATATATTGTTAAACAATTATTATCATAAATTAAAAAACGTTTATCATGGAAAAGATGTAAAAGTAAACTAGATTCTGTTACATCGTGATTCAAATTTTTAAAATGATGGTATGTAGAAATAATAATGGGTAAAATATATGTAAGGATAAATTACTTTCTATGCCTTATATGTTTTCATGGTTGTTTTTATTTAGTCTATTTTAGCTGATCGCATTGTAATCTACAGTTTTACCTTTATATGTATATTTGTAAAATATAGGTAGTCTAAAACGATACTTTTTAAAGCAATAATTGAACATAATTAAACACATTGATTACTTCGTACATCTTTATATTTGTTTGCTAATGGATTTGTAAAGTTATAAATATGTGTGCTCTAATAACAATCTAGTTTGATTTTGATCGCCTTCATTGTGTGACATCACATTTAAGCCATGAGGCCTTCTATCTCGGTGGTAACAGCTAAACATGCCCTACTACCCATACTACATATTCGGAAGCAATGGTCACGGTCAATGCAGGAACTTATTTATAATGTCAGAGAAAGTTTTGATTGCCAATGTAAGTGACTGCCAGAACTCATTGTATATTAGGACACCCGAATAAGATTTGACAACATAATATTCATTCTTATGATACTACTTCTTCTTTTTCTTCTTCTTCTTGGTGTGCCATACTCTTCCCAGAACGTTGGCGATCAGATGGCAGCTAGAACTTGCGTTCTTTTGCTCCTTGGATAAGATCTTGGATAGAGCTCGTACTGGTCCAGTCCTTGATGTTTTGTATCCAGTCTGTTCTTCGTCTTCCCGCGCTTCTTTTTTCATCAATCTTCCCCTGT
This sequence comes from Coronaproctus castanopsis, assembly GCA_032883995.1. Taxonomy (NCBI): domain Eukaryota; kingdom Metazoa; phylum Arthropoda; class Insecta; order Hemiptera; family Monophlebidae; genus Coronaproctus; species Coronaproctus castanopsis. Next base: position 56,771,629 of record CM065053.1, read on the forward strand.
ATAATGAGCTTTAGGATCTCGAATTTTTCTCCTCTGATGATATGGCCAAAATACTTAATTTTCTTATCTATTATGCATTTAACTAGTTTTCTTTCGGTCTTTGCCATTTCCAGGACTCTTTTATTAGATGTTTTGGTGACCCATGAGACCTTTAGCATTCTCCTATGGAGCCACATCTCCATTGCTTCTAACCGTTTAATTTGATTTTTATTTAGCATTACTGCTTCTAAACCGTACAACAAAATTGGAAATACATATGATTGAACAATGTGTCTGATACCTAGGCATAGAGATCTGTTGCACAGTAGATTTTTCATGTTATTGAAGGCTGTTCGAGCATAGTTACATCTCATTTTGATTTCGGTATTATGATCGAGATCTTCTGTGATGTAGCATCCAAGATACTTGAACTTATTTACTCTATCAACAATTTTGTTATTAATGCTGAGTGTGGCCTGATTGAACTGTTTCTTGCTGACCACCATCCACTTTGTTTTCTTTACATTGATGTTTAGATTATACCTTTTCCCAACTAAGTTAAGTTTGTTAATGAGATGTTGGAGGTCTTGAATGTTATCTACTAAAATAGCAGCGTCATCCGCATAACGAATGTTATTAATTATTTTTCCATTTATCCGAATTCCACACGGTAAATCAGAGATAGATTCTTTGAATATTTGTTCCGCATAAAGATTGAATAATAATGGTGAAAGGATACATCCTTATTTAATACCCCATTGAACTTCAATCTTTATCTTATCTTGACCCGGTCCCAATATTAATTCTGCTTCTTGATTCCAATATAGGTTTTTAATAATTTGCATGTCATTCTTGTCAATTCCGATACTTTGAAGGATTTTAATTAGTTTATCATGTTGAATATTATCGAACGCCCGTTCGTAATCTATAAAACAAATGAATGTATCCTTATTCATCTCTATTTTTTTGCAATAAAATGTTCATTGCTGTTAGCGCTTCTCTAGTCCCAACACAAGGACGAAATCCAAATTGCATGTCTGAAAATTCAAATTTACATTTTGATCTAATTCGCTGATGAATAATCCTCAGAAAAGATTTTAATAAGTGACTCATAAGGCTAATAGTTCGATAGTCTCCACATTCTTTTGGGCGCTGTTTCTTGGGTATCAGGACGAATGAGGACATGAGCCAGTCCACTGAATCTCTCCAGAACTATATATTGGATTGAAAAGTGCAGTTAATTTCTTAATACTGTCATCATTTAACAATTTGATTATGTCTCCTGGAATTTTGTCCGGGCCAGTTGCTTTCTTCGGTTGTATCAGTCTAATTGCACATCTTACTTCCGATTCCAAAATTTGTAAGCTCTGCTCTGAGCGATTATTGCAAGGTATGGAAAATTTAAATGTAACAAAATACAATAAAAATACTTCTATACTGTATCACCACATACTTAATACAGACTATTAGTTTCACTGGCGGCATCAGCACCACCATCAAGTCTGTTTTGATCAAATACATTGTGATACGGTATACAAGTATTTTTTTCATTTTAATACTAACTAGCTACAACATCAATGGATGGGGCTATAAGTGACTAAATTGTAATCACCTATGATAACAACTACTGATAGCCTAGACAGGCTAGGCGTAGATTATAGCAGGGATATAAAAAAAAAAAAATTATGAAACTACAGAAATATCAGAAATTTTTCAGAAATACTTTTAAAAATTTTTTAAAAGAGAAGATGGGTGTGTATACAAGAAATTGTTTGTTTGTAAATAATAGTGACACTGATGGAGCTCCACGAACGCCCTTTCTTTATAAAATTAAATGACAAACAATTGTAATAGAAGTTTTTATTTTTGAACATCTATTTTATTAACAACAAATATTTTAGTTTTTGATATAATATTTTTATAATTTGCAACGTTAAACGAATACATACGTTTATATAATATTAATCGTTTATTTCATGTTTATACTAATTTTCTTATCTGTCAAGAAAGTTTCAGTTCCTATAGTGTCTTCAATTTGTGGTACAAAATTTAAACTAAAAGTTACGTTAAAAAGGTCATTAACATATTAACGTTAATTTTTAATTTTCGTTTGTAATTGATGTGAGATTGCTTATTCGCGAATTTATATTGATGAAATTTAATTTTAGTTAATTTTTTTTTTATCTTTGAAAATATGAATAACCGTAGAATTAAAGGTGATTATTTTAGTCTTGTAATTCTTTTATATTCATTTTTGTTGACAAGGTTAATATTTTGTTATTGAGCTTGTGAAATGTTGTAAACTAATATTGAAAAACCGTAGCATTCATTGGATTGTAAACGATTTATATTAAAAATTACTTTATTTGTAGATAACATTATAGTTGGAAATTATGGATTGGAGGTTGAACAGACAGTTTTAAAAAGAGAATGGAAATTGATCAGAGAAATGAAACCTTGTAAATCTTCTGTTAAGAAGCCGTTTAAAGTTGGTATTGTCCATCATACGAACCGATATGAATCATTAACTCCGGTTGCTAACGTACCACGTCATACTATAAAAGTATTTAAATATTTTTAACGATTTAATTTTTTTATAATACATTTCATTCCAGTCTCTTTTAAGAATTTTATCTCAATCCTACAATCACAGTATAATTTCCAAAGTTCGTTTTCGGAATGACAGTGTAAATTGTTTATTTAATAGTAATTTAGCTATATATATTTTACAAAATTGCAATTTGTGAACACAGTTCAGGAAGCATGATTTTTAAGTTTTATGTTAAATAGGGATATAACTGTAAACAAAATTGCAATTAAAGAATTTAGAACACCTATTTTGACAAATTTATAATTTTATATTTTATTTTTTATTGTATTTTTTTGTTTTACATTTACTAATTTGTTGTATTTCTTTAAAGACGAACCACAAAAGGCAATTATTTCCCATACTTGGCACTAATAAAAATATTATAAGGTAAGTTCATAAAGTTTTAAGTTTTTAATTTTTTAAATAAATTTAGGCATGTAACTGTAAATTAGTTTTAACATTTGCATTGTTCCAATCTGAAAATCTTTATTTTTGCCTACGATATTCTGTTTGTTTTCTAATGTACCTTCATTACGAACATTATGAAATATTATTACCAATATGATCCATTGCTTCTCTAACTGTAAAGTAGAAATTTGTTTGTAGATTCTATTAAATAAGTACTTACATACATTGATAAAAATGTTTGTATTACATACGAACATTCATTTTCAGTTCGAAATTATAATTGCGAAATCTTTGAGTTACTGTTAATATGTAAACTATTTTCCGCTGAGATTGCGCAGATATCACGATCTCTTACGTTTATTTAAATTATAAAAATTTGGTTATTTTATTTGTGTAATTGTGTTACTGGCGTGTTCATTTTTCGTAATATATTACTTTTTTACAGTCCTTATGTGAGTATTTACTTTACACGATTTTTTTTGATTATTTAAATTTACTAATTATGGCACGATCTGGTTCTGTTTAAAGTCTTTTTTATAATAGGGAGTGTGCATTGTGCGTTAAAAAATGTGGAAAGTGTAATATTAAAATCAGTATATTTGAATAAAATCAAGCAATTAAATGTAAATTTCTGGAAAATGTAATCATTCAACAGTATTAGTATTTCTTCAGAACTACAGTGCATTAAAATTTCCGAGTAATATTTGAAATTAGTGCATTACGATTGATCACATATTTAATAATGTCATTTTAATTTGTATATTCTAAAAGCAGCATGCATTTAAATAATACTATGTTCTGAATAATTAATTTAAACTGAAGGTGATTTTGTAAATATTTAAAAAAAAAGTACAACTATAATTATATAATTTTTTGAGGTTTATTTGTTTATATTATGATTATTTTATTAGGCGCTGTTATTGGTGTTCTTTGTTACTATTTAGAACGAACCAGTAAAGTAATATTTTTCAGAATTCCAAATAATCTTAATTTGATTGAGATCAACAACTAAATTATTTATAGTAATCGTGAAACAACAATGCTGTTATATAAACTAAAAAGAAAATTAATTACATTTTAAGTGATCCATTTTATATTGTTATAAACTGATTGTTTTTTTACAGTGTATTGAAGTTTTATAACATTCTTATTTTCTTAATACCGCGAAAGATAAAATATTACATTTTCGTTTGAAGATTATTGATGCAACAAAGTTTGAAAAGTATTATGTAACAAGATAGTCTATTATTTTAAGCTTCAAATTTTAACATATTGCGTACGTACTAAACATTAAATTCGACTAATTAAGAATTATTTTCACTTATCATTCTTATTCTTACAAAGATTCGTTAAAATGTTTGACTACTCTTCTAGAAAAGTAATCTACATTTAAAACTGGTTTAAAATAATAATACTCATCAGTAGTTTATACATAAATTCGTGATGGTAATGGTTGTATAAGGCAACTAAATACATTGATTTCGGTTAAATTATTTGATTTTGTTCGTTTCTTTGAAATATGAAATAAAATGTGCGTAGTAAGCAATATTTGTTGTTTGTTTTCAGTTCTACACCAGTTTATAAAAATGATAATTTTTGTTTGTCACCCGGTGTTAGCAGTATCACAACTGCACCAATCATACATAATTCTGAGCAACGATCATCGTCGAATAAAACTGATGCGACAGTGTATTCGACCGATTCTGCAACAAGTACAGAAATGTTGGATGCTAATAATGTGAAGGATGGACTGAATGATCAGTTGGTACAATCATCTGTAGAAGAGCACGGTTATATTACTACTTTATCTGATGGAACAAATGCTTCTTTATCTATTAGTTCTGATTGTACTTCCGGAAAACATGCTGACCAGTAAGATATAGTTTACAAACCCTGTTTAAGTAAAAGAAAATTTGAATATATGTTTACCGGGAAAAATAAAAATGAAATGTCGTAATGATTAGTATATTAAAATAAAAAACCAAATGCACTAAAATAATTATTTTAACAATTTAAATGTACTAAAAATACAATAATTTTTCTATGGACAACGTAACATATGAAATAGTTTTTTTTTTTTTTTTTTTTTTAATTAGACAGGATTTTTCATTCAGTTTACTAAATGCCACTTAAACAGAGATGTTAAATGTTATTATTAAATATGTTTTATATGAAATAGTAATAATATAAAAATTATTACTTTTCCCCGAATTGTAATTAATGTTTATTACGCTATTTAAGTATCATTTATGAACCTACATTAGACGTAACACATAGATGTTTAAAATAATTATTTAATGACAAATTTAATATTTTATAAATTAACATTAATACGGTTCACAAATGTGCGTTATATGTACACGTGCGTGCATGTTGTATATTTAAGTGAAGAATACTAGCCAATGTTTTGACAATGAACTTAAATGTAATATGTGATAATGGAGCCCCCTTAGTTTTAAATTTTTAATTAACATATTAGGCCAATAAATATTGTTATTGTATTTGTATTATATAAGTAAAATGAAATAATCATACTTCATCAAAAAAATTTTGATTACAGTGTACTCGATAATATTTAATTATATCAAATAATCATCAGAAATGTCCCTTTGCGTTATATATTTGTGTACATACTTCTGTGTTTATATTAATTTTAAGTTTTACGGAAATTATTCCAACATAATGATTTTCTTGTTAAACTTTTCACAAAGGTTACAACCATCAGTTGAATCCAGCAATGTGAACGAAGATGTTGAAATGCTACAGAAAGTTAGTACTACGAATGAAGATTATTTCAAAGGTTTTGCGAATGAGTAAGTAATATTTTTTTGTTTCTTATTTTTGTATGTTTAATTTATAAATAAGTTAATTATTGCATATAATTTTATCATGTTACATAATGAATTTATTTTAAACCGAGAACTATCGTTACAAACGAACATATTTATATACTACGTATCGTCAAATTTTGTTATTTTACTCTTTATTTACGAGCAATTAGGTATCGAATGACATTGTGATTGATTTAATATCTTACATCTGTCGAGAAAAAATAAGACAGTTTCTATTTTGATTTTACAAATATTTGACCTTTTCGTTTGTGTAGTCACGAGTTATATAGTGATTCAGTAGTAGCAACGTATTCATTTAATTTTATTACGACAATAATCTTAATAGATATTGGGTGCTTTTTTTAATATATATTTTTATTCGCGTCATAAAATACAACCGGCTGAAATTTTCAGTTAAATTACAATGTACGTTGCTAAATTTATAAATAATAAATTTTGTATTACAATAGTTCTCTGTCACTTTTTTTTTAAAAAATCTTCATTATTCTTATGTTAAAAAAAAGAACAACTAAAAACAATATTTATATGTCATATTAAGTTTTTTTTTTTTTTTAACTGAAGAAAACAACGCCTATAGATTATATAAATAAAAACAAGTGTGAACTATAAATAGTCTATATAAAATAACTATATCGTGTTAAACAAACGAAAACAAATTTAAAGACATTAAAAAAAAAAAATGTATAATGTCGTAAATCGGATAAAAGTTATTTCAAACAATATTTGCTCAAATTACAAATCATCAAATGTACGCAACGATCATTTTTATTAAGCATATGAAAAAAAGCTATAAATAAACAAACTTATAATCACAAAATTAATATTCCGAAAATTACGAAAACAGATTTCTCAAAGATGTATATATTACAAACTAGTTTAGATAGTAAGAACCAGAGTCAACTGGGTTTGCTATGACTGCTTCATTCATTCAACAAAAGTAGCCATGACATGACAGTCATCAGGAATTATTATTTCAGTCGCAACAATAGGTCCATGAAAGGATAGAATCAGAAATACATTTATCAGAGGAAGATTTATAAATACGGTAAACTCTGTTAATTAATGTACGAGGAAAAAGTGGGATTAGGATGAATATGTTATACCGACGGATAATAGATGGGTATGTAGGACAAAAAATTAGTATATTAGAATAGAAGAAGGGGTAGGCAATTTTTGAAATAAGGAGACGGGGTAAATAAATTTATATTTAATAAACTACGAGAGAATTACCCAGAACCGCCGGAAATTGGGCAAGGTTGTGATAGGCTCAGAATATGGTTTTTTAATTAATTATAAACAAACTACTCTCCAATATATTCAACTTTTAATAGAACCTGAATATGGTTTTTTAGTTTTAGTTATTCTTTAACTATAGGCTATTATTATTTTTTATGTTAAACATCTAATAAAGGCTTATATTTTTCAAGGCAAAATCAGAAGGAAAAATTATTTTTAAAATGCCACTTTAGCAGCACTCCGCTGATAAAATATAATATTTAAACATTGGTTTATTTTGTTATTTCCCAATTAAAAAAATCTATTTGCATTTTTTTAAAACTAGTTTTTTTTTTTTTTTTGCATTTTCACTATCGCAGTTTGCGGCAGATTATAGACAGTATACCAAGTACTTGGGTTGAAAATGACAGTGCGAATGAACTTCAGGAAGTCAGTACTACTTGTGAAGACCATGCTGAGTTCGTTAATCGGTAAGTATATTTTCATCTAAAAAATCAGTCTAGACTTCGATTTCTGTTTTACTGTTCACTATAAAAAAATGTGATTTCTGTTTACAATCACTTATTTTGTTAATAACAAAATGATTTGATACGTATATTTTAATTTTTTATTTTCAGTAATTTGATTTTTGTAAAGTAATCTGTCGTATATATTTTTACTTTCTGTGGTTTCATTTAGTCCTTTGAATTCTCGATAAGACTTCATAAGTCTTAAATAATTTAACTTGTAAAAAGCGCTCATTAGTTATCAGTTCATGAGATGAGAAGCGGGAAACCTTGCACCATGATAATAGAAGAAAACGCTCTGTAAGAGAAATACAGTTAATACAGTATTACGAATAACGCGACTAAGCTTACAACATCGCGGCCGATTATATATATATATATATTATATATATATATATATATATATATATATATATATATATATATATATATAATATATAAGATGTAGATTTAATTGAAAAGTGACCTTTTTGCTTACATTAAAAAGACTGAAAAAGCTTTGACGAGAGCACTTAACTCAATTCCGGAAAACGATTTTTTAAAGGGCATAGAAAAGTTGAAAGAATATGCAAACATGTGCATATAACGTAATAGAGAATTACTCATGGATGCATCTTATATATATTGTAACAACCATGCTTGTTACATTATTTATATTAGTGAGCAGCTAAAAGTGATAAATTGAAATTAGAATTAAAATTTATATTTGGAAGTTTAAATTTAATAATATGTACGTGAAGGTGAATTATGAGAAAAAGAAATAGTGTACTTATATATGTATGTGTGTATGTACATCCGGTCGGCGTCGCGAACGTGACTTTCCCAAAGGAAATATAATAAAAAGGAATTAGAATGGAGAGCTAGACTGATATAAGTATAGGTATATATGTATTGGGGAAAGCACACTGGCGCCCGTAAGATTAGAGTTTTAAGAGATTCATTAAAGTTAGTATAGAAAAAATACGGAGAGGAAATATATAATAAATTAAGAATTAACATGGCAAGAGCAGACAAAAAAGAGGTAAATATACCTCATAAAATGGGCTCAGTCGGTATTTTGGTCAAAGACTAAAAGAAACAGCTCCGAATTTTCTGATTGGTTATCCCAAAAGAGAAATCGGAGGGTTCCGTCGAAAACAGTCAATTTAGGGAATTTCTAATATCTATAGAATTCCTAGAAAAGCAAGTATGTTGAGTATATTTTAATTTGAAAATACAATGAATACAATCTAAAAATACATATGACATTTGTAGACTACAATAAAGCATTCGATACAGTAGAAATATGGGCATTAATAATTTAGCGAACAAAGCATAGAAAACGAGTATATGAACATAAAAAATATATGCGATTCGTCCACTTTGAAAGTACAAATTGTGGAAAAAAATAAATGAAGTACCAATAAAAAGAGGAATTAGGCAAGGAGACACAATATTACGTAAGTTATTCATAGCATCCTTTGAAAGAATGTTGAAAAATTTAAACTGGGAATCGTACGCTATTAATAGACATGTGAAATCATTTGCGTCATAGTTGTTCTAAAGGCAGTAAAACTGAAAATAAATATAAATAAAACGAAGGTCATTCACACTCGAAACTAGAAGTAAAAATGGACAGAGATTGAAGCAGGTTAATAAATATGTGTACCTGGGCAAGTAATCACATTAGACGAAGAAGCAATTTCTAAAGAAATTAAAAGACGGACGCATGTTTCATGGATGTCCTTTGGAAAACTGAATAATGTGTTGAAAAACAGCACCGAATTATTTAAAAAAGGAAGTGTATAAATAGTATATCCTTCCAGTGCTCACATACGAAGCGGAAGTGTGGTGCCTTACAAAATATGTTATCAGAAAATTGTCCGTAACGGAGATAGTCCATGAGAGAGGTATCAAAGGCTGGATCGAAAACGTAGTACGTGGATAGGAATATTAATAATTTCAACATTAATTGTTTTCATACAATCATTTACCGTGATTGATATGTAATTTCTCAATCAGTAATATTCGGTCTAAGTTATATGTCGAGAAATATCAACGATACACGAAAAGGTTTTCCTCGAATTATCAATTAGTTACCAACAAGGTTTACATTGGATTACTGTTGAATCTAAGTTTTTAAAATTAAATTAATAACTTTGTTAAATATACAGCATCTTTCACTCGCTTTTCTAGTTTCTTTAACTTGATAGTCGGTATCTTTTTTGGCGGTCTTCCAAATATATAGAAGTCGTAAGCAAGTTTAGCTTTTTTTCCGAAAATTCTTTAAGAATTCTTATTAATACTTCATGTCAGAAATGATGTTTTTGTCAGATTTTAATAGTATTTCAATTAAAATAATTCTGCCTCTTATTAATCATGTAGCGAAATATCTAACATGATATCGAATGATAATTTTTTTACATGTATATTACTAATATGACTTACGTGTAATATATACCGTAGATGATTAAAAATTTAATTTGATTATGTTTATATTTGAAGAGAAAATTTATCATTTTAGATTTTATTAATTTCTATATTTGTTCTAAAATTTGAATTAAATTCGTTTATATATTCTATTCTGAAATTTTATACTGAGTTTATTACTAAATTTACTCACGGTGTAAACTACAATTTATCGCTAAACTAAATTGTCCTTCGTAATTAATGTTAGTGTTTGATTTTAAAATTAATTTACATTATTTTGAAATATATTATGAATATATTATACTAATTTTATTGTTTTAATCGTCAACTTTCAACAAATTATTAAATGTTTTATCATTTTGTCATTAGGAATGGAAATATGAATGAACTTCATGAAGAAGTCGGTACTACGTGTGAACGTGACAATAATAATATTGGAACAAATGAGTGAGTTTTTTTTCCAAAAATGACCGTATTCTTAAACTATGTTGGTTGCAAATATATTTGTCTTCAAGCGTATTTAGGAAAAACATACTTAATTTAGTAATCCATTCGTGGCCATGTTTATGTATGCGAATATTTATCTAATCTCATTTATATTTTCAATGTTTATCTTAGTTGTGATATACGTAAGGTTTTCATATACATCAAAATTCGATTACTGAAAATATTCGCTAATTAATAAATTTTACATACACACTGCATAATAGGTTATGGTAGATGATACGTTTAGGGATTATTTTAATTCTCTCTGGATTTATCCAATGTAAGTCGTTTATGTATATTTATTGACGTTTGGTTTTAATCTGTCTAGACAATCTTTATGCCTGTTGCAATTGAATGAATGTAATTTAATTCGTGTTGTTTTATTTGAAATTTTCTATCTGTATATTTTTTCTTAACTCTTAAATTATGAAGGTTTAAAGAATAATGAAATTTTAAATTTATATCAGAATCTATCCACCTATAATACAAAACAAGCAACACGTTGAAGCTGCATCAATAATGTCAATAATTCAGAATTCGATTGCGATGCATAGTTCCAGATACTAACAAGAACGTTGACAAGAAATTGGATTAAGTATAAAACGCTAGAAGTTCACTTTGAAATTTTGACCTGGATATATTGTGCATATGCTGATACGTGTCAGAAAATTGAACTAATGCGCAAATAAGCATAATCTAAATAAAATTGTTTCATAATTATATATATATATTTATGTGTGCGTGTGAGATGTGCTGTACAGTCAGAAATTAACTCATTTAGAGTGAAACTAAACGACTAAGCGCGGTTCAACTTGCTCATCGTAAGCGTATCTATGGAAAATTTATGCTGATACTAATTCACCTTTATAATTAGTTTCTCAACGGTCGGTATAATATACAGAATAATCGCATACTTACTTGTGTCGACAGATCAGGAAAAATCGAAGAAGTTAGAAGTGCGCCATCAGATATCGAAGATGAATATGAGAATGAAAATGAACCGAATTCGCCGGTATTTTACGAAATAAATATATCGCCACAACCCCTAATGAGAGGTACAATAATTTTAACTATTTTATTTACATGACGAACGTTTAAATTAATATAATTAATTTTCAAAAATATTTCAATAATAAAATGAATCGAGTTTATATTTTTCGCGGTATGATTATTAATATTAAAAATAAAAAAACTTTCGGTCGATTTTGAAAAAAAAACAAAAACAAAAACGTTTCGGATATGATTAGACAGTTCATTATCAGGGCAGAACTCAACTGACTAAGCTATCGAAGAAACGTCTCTACACCTTTCAGTGCAAAGAGTTAGGCGATTTTTTTTAAGGGAATACCTTCAGATGAAAACTCGGATTTCTGAAGAACTTTCAAAAATTCAGCGACTTACGTTCGAAAAAGTCGTGAAGACTGAATGAATGTATTGTTGCAAATGATTGTAAGCTAATCGCTCGTTTTCCTATTTTTAAATATAATTTCATTCAAAAGTAGTTTTTGAGTCGTTTAAAAAACAACACCGTGTCCGTCTTCTCTGTGCCACCCTATAATACACAGTATTTTTTACAAATTTAAAAAAAAAAATGGACAATGAAAAAATCGGTTAAAGATAAAAAGAAGCAGCGCTGAAAAGATCGAGAGATCAGAATTTGATATGATAATAAATTTATTTATAGTAATAACAGAGGGGAATCGGTCGAGGAATAATGCTTAAAGTGTATGTGTTACATATTGACGCGATTGAGTTTTTACAACAACGCCTACCTTCAAAATATGTTCAGTTCACTTTTTGTTAGGTTTACAACTTCATCGTAATTTAATCTTTTCAGTCGAAATATCCTCTATACCGGAATATCGAGAACTTTAAATTATTTTCATAACGAGGGGGCGTATAAAATGTTTCGCTTCTAAAAATATTTATATAACATTAAAAATTGTGTTATATACAGAATATCGCTTTATATTTTCACCTCGATCATTTTATTTAATTATTTTGGATGTCAAAATGTGTAATTTTATATAGTAATGTATGACTGAGAAAGGCTGAATATCGTGCCTGGTGTTTTTGAACGAAATATGACAAAACGATTCCGTAATACATATTTAGTTATATGCCGGTTTTTACATCTGTTAAAAGGAACTTTCGCAGATAAAAATAACGTGTTAAACGAATTACAAAATATGTCAGACGTCGGCACATATTTTACTACGGAAATGAACACTCCGGATTGCGATATAATAAAACGGACGAGCAAAACTGAAATCTGTACGAAGAAACGTAATGTACATTTGAGAAGATCTTTGCGTATTCGTAAGCGATCTCAAAAACTGTGCTGTTCGATTTGTCCGGAATAACTATGTGTTATGTTATGTTATTTATTTATTTATTAGCCATAAACGTATAAACTATAACCTGTATTTATTATTTAAAATTATCGATAACTTATGTTTTAGCCCTGAAAACGAAGGCCTCCCTTAACCGAATTCAATTCTAATCTGTCCCTTTGATACCGCTTATGTCTCAACATTCTAGCGAAATCATCGTCCCATTTTATTTCAGGTTTTCCTCTTTTCCTTTTCTCGTATATAATCTAATCTGCTATTTTTTTTAGTCCATCTCGTAAAACCCATTCTCGCAACATGACCTTCCGAATCCCATTTCTTCCTTTTTATTACCCGGTTGAAGTTATATTTAACTTTTAATTTATTTTTAATTATGTTCACATTTATTTTATCCTTTAATCTAGCTCCCATTATTGATCTTTCTATTGCATTCTGGCAAGTCGAAATTTTGTTCCTGATAGTATTCAAACTTGATCATGTTTGACATATCTATAAGTTAAGGTAGATAGAACGAATACGTGTAAAATTTCTTCTTTCAGTCTATTACTGTAAAGTTTCTTTAAAATATTTTTTCCAGGTAAGTGCCATTCTACGGTCTACTTCTCTCTTTGTTTTATCCCTTAAAGTTACCAGCTGTCCTAAGTAAACTATACTCTCTACATTTTTAATTTCTTTTATTATCTAAGACTCCTGTTATACTTTTATCTGCAGACGATATTTTTGTTTTATCGAGGTTTATATTTGAACTCCCTTGTAATTCGTTAATATCTTCATATATAATCGCTACATCATCTGCAAATCTAAGATTGGTTAACCTTACTCCGTTTAAATGTTTATACCTTTATCATTCCAATCTAACTCTCGAACTATTTCTTCTAAAGCGGCTTTAAATAATAATGAAGATAATGGATCTGCTTGCCTTACGCCTTTTTCTATAGTAAAGTATTCCTCTTTTAACTCCGTAACTATTCTTGCCTTCATATGACTATACATATCTCCTATAAGTTCTTTATAGTTATGTGACATGGTTCCTCAATGCGCGGTCTAAAAATTTATGATAGTAACGAACGCTTTTTAATAATCTATAAATGCAAAATATATTTCTAATTGAAAATACTTACATATTTCTCTATAAGCAGATTTATCACATGTAGGTGATCAACTGTAGAAAATCCATTCCGAAAACAAGCTTGTTCCTGAGCTTGCTCAAAATGTTGACTAGAAAATATTTTAGATACCGTGGATCTGAGGTTTATTGGGCGATAGTTTTCTACTTTATTTTTATTTCCTTTCTTATAAATTAACACGATGTCCGCTTGTTTCCGTGAATTAGAGATTGTCCTATTCTTTAAAATCAAATTAAATAAAACCGGGGAAACCGACCATTCTTTCACCTGCAAATTTAACATGTTCATTTGTTATTCCATCCGGTCCAGATGCTTTCTTGGATTTTAATCCCTTAATCACTTTCTCTATTTCTATACCTAAACATGCAGGTTCCTTTAATACACGCTGTTTTTTTTTTAATCTTTATCATTATGTATCACTTTATTTTTATATACCTGTGAGAAATAATATTTATAATGTCCATCCTACTGTGTTTTTTCATTCATTTCTATCAGTGAGGCAAATATGCCAACTTTGTACATATAGATTCTTTTATAAGACTTTTATGTTCTTCGTTGACTCGATTATTTCTTTAATCAGCGTTTCTTCCTTTCGTTATACTCTCTTAATTCGTATTTTATTAATTTGCATAATATATTTAGTTATATTTTTTTTCGAACCAAATTTATACTTTTTATTTAATAGTTCTTAATCTCTTATCTGAGTGCTAAACAAAAGTTAATCAATTTTTCGCCTCGGTAAGTTCTTATTTCCGTAATTAGTTACTTTTTGTTTTCATCAGCCTTTCCTATTTGGCTATTAAAATCTCCCATTATTATAATTTTTTTGCTCCCTTAAAATTTCATGAATATACCTATAGATTTCATCGCACTCATATTCAGAAACCGCCGTTGGGAAGTAGACTTGTATTATTGTTAATATTTGCTTTTTATTAATTTTAATCTTAACAGTTGCTCGTCTATCTGCGTGATCTACAAATTCCGGTAAATTAAACCTCCATTTATTACTTATTAAAAAACCAACGCTTTTCATTTCTTTTTCACTTCTCTTCCAGCATAGCAATTTTCCGGATTTTAACTGAAGAACATTTTCGGCCGGTCTTCTAATCGCTATAAATCCGCTTTTATCAAATGTCTTTTCAAGTTCTAATAAATTATCATCATTTATTAAAGTTCTTACGTTTAGGCTGCCTATATCTAGATATGTTCTAACTGTATTATTATTACAGTTATTAAACTTAATTAATTTTACTTTATTAGGCTGGTTTGAGGGGATGGATCTTACACGCCCTTGCTGACTAGGATTTATTGGACGATCAATCGGTTGAGTTCGGCCTTAAATTTCATTTGTTTTTGTACGAGCACGTTTTTTTTTCTTTCTTAATATGTACCTGTACAAATAGACAATAAGCGCATGAGTTCGGTTAAACATATGTAAAAGTACGACGATATATAGCCTCTGTTTCAATTAACAGCCTGCCGCTTTTGAATTATGCTACAATAGCACAGTGTCTTGATCTGTACGACCTTATATATTAACAGCCTGCCGCTTTTGAATTATGCTACAATAGCACATTGTCTTGATCTGTACGACCTTATATCATTTTGCAGACGCAGAGTTCGTAAGTACGTCTCGGAGCATTCATCTATTTAGTCTTCGGACCGGATTATCTGGCAGTGTCGACATGTAGATTCGCCGAATTTCAGGGTTTTGATGGTTAGGGAATTTGCAAAAAAAAATGTTTGGTATTTATTCTCTTGCGTGACTGTGGGCACTTACAGATCATGGTGTAACTTATCATTACTGACGTATAGGAGCGTGTATTGCTCTCAGTATTTTAGACTGAAATTGTTGGATATGTTTGAAATTACTACTTGCTTCTGATCCCCCATAATTCTATTCCATATTTTATTTCGCCGCCAGAATAGCATTCTAGAGCAGCATCTTATTTTGTAACGAAGTTTTATCTTTTCTTCCTAAGATACAGTATAATAACCGGAATGAAGTATCTAAATTTTTCCTAAGCTGCCAGTATATGCGGTACCCAAGTAAGTTTTTTTATCCATAATAAGGCCCAGATACTATACAGTATCAGTCTAAATAATTGATTGCTGATCGTAGTAGACTGGAGGACACGAACCTCTCCGTAATGTAAAAATTACATTTGCCGATTTAATTGTGTTGATGTTATACCTGGCGTGGCGGTAAAAAACGTGATCAACATGTTTTCACGGACGAGATATTATTCGCACTAGCACTAGTATAATTATTAATCGACACTTGTCTTATCTGCCTCCGTTGCGAGTGTTGATGCTGTTCTTCGGATAGTACATCGTGTTTGTTCTCCCTAACGTTACGATCAGCTCCTACCCCGTTTATTTGATCGAGCTGTTCCCTGCTGGTTACGATGATCACTTTATCATTTTCCGATACCTTTACGAATATCTTCTCTTCTCTATTGTACGAGTGTGCTAACAAGGCACGTGTGTGACGTGCAGTGTCCTCGTTTACGAAAATGTTCGTTGATTAGCCCAATATAATTTGTCGATATTTTCTTCCTTCTTGCGTTTACAATTAATTGTGTCCTTTTATCTCTATTCTTCAATTTCATTATAACTGCTGTAACATCGTTCATTATACGTAATCTGTGTATCGCTTTAATATAATAATCTTCTAATTTGACTTCTAATTTATCCGTTATTTTAGGTATCTTCGATTTTAAGTTTTCTTCCCATCCTTCCAAAGGTATACCGTGAATTATTACGTTACCTCTCCGCGAATATTCATTAATTTTATTTATCTACGTCTTTAAATATTTATTTACTTCTTTTCTTACAACCACTTCACCTTTTCATTAGTCGACTCGTTTTCCTTCTTCGTTAACGCTATTTCGGATATTATGCCATCGAAAATTCTATTTGTTCTGTCGCATGTCGTTTTAATCGCTTCGACACTAGCGCAGAATTCGTTAAACTTATCGAAAAATACATAATTCATTATTACGATAAATTAAAACAACACCAGTAGATATAAATTGAACGTCATAACAACGTTCGTATTATCACCGAATTCTCATGTGTTGTGTGCGCGAATTAAAATTTTTCAATATAATACTAAATTAATTATATAAGAAAATTTTAATTTGCACGTTTGCGTACATCGTTATTTTTAACGATGTAATTACTCTGTTTTCGATATTTATATTTAAAATAAAAAAGAATTTAATAATAAGTCGCGAATATTTTTTGAAAGCACATTTAATTTATAGTTAAAAAATTATGTAGCACTGAATTAATAGCGATAAATGGAAATAAAATGTAAATTTTTTATGCAATACTACATTATTTTTTTTTTAACAGCACAATATTCGATTTATATATAGTTCGAAGTGAAAACAGTTATTACACATTTAAAAGGAAATATTAATAAATTGGAAATCTTTTTAATGAAATTTATCGATTAATCGGAACGATTAGTATACGTTTTTAAATTAACAGGGAAATATAAACATTTTCGAATGAATTTATATTATTAATGAATAATCCCCCCTTTTTTTAATATATATATATATATATATTACTATGATAGTAGCCGGTAAATATGTGTAGTTTGTCATTTTATATAACATTATTTCACGTATATAACGTTTCGACTTTTAATTTATATATATATATATCCTATTTTTTCCTTTATCGCTCGAGAGGGAATAGTGTTGTTAAGGAAGAACCACGTATGCTATATTACTTTATATTGCTCTGTCTTGAGCAGACGTCAACGCTTCGTGCAAGTTTAATGCAGTTGACGACTTTAATGCTTAATTTAAATAGGTATGGTCACGCTCCGGTCTCGGTCCAGTCATGCTCACATGACGTTCACACGGCCACGCTTCAGTCTTGAACCATCAATAAACAAATTCAATTGTATTCTGCTTTTAATAAAAAAAAATGTATTTGTTTGTATTTAAAATTAATTAAATATTTAATTAATTGTTTATATTTTCCGTTCTTCTTCTTCTTTCGTATGGCTGATGCGGAGTTGAACTCGTTATAGGACAATATCTAGATTTCGAATCCATGTTAGCGCTGCCGCGCTGATGCTTTGTGGCTATAATAAAAGCTCTGTCCGGACAATCACAGATGATGTGCTCGATGGTTTGGCGTTGGTAACCACAGTCACAGGCAGCGTCATTTTTAAACTGCCACCGCGTTAGCATGTTGCACCGTCCGTTTTCACTGCGTATTCGGTTTAACTGCGTCCTTCCTTGGTATGTCAAAACCACTTACCGCAACGTCTGGCAGGGTTATCAGTTTACGATTATCTGGATTTGATTTGCTCCATTGTTCACGCCAGCTTCGTTTCCCTTCAAATTTTCCTCCGATTAGGTCTTCGCCAGTTGCCCATGCCGGTCTTCACGATTTCAATCTGTGTACTTGAGGCATGTGCTTATTTATAGGGAGTTCCGGCAAGGTTTATTTTCCTACGTATGTGAGGTGGCATAATATTGCTGAGTACTGGTAGCCAATCAAGTTGCGTCGATTTAATTGTCCCTGTAATTAAATTGTATTCAGTTGCGTATCTACCTTTGCGGTATGGCGGCTGTTTAGCCAAACCGTGGGTCCTTATTCTGCTGTAGAGTATACTAGTGCCAGCGCAGCGGTTCTTAGTGTCTTGGTTGAAGCAATTTTCCGTTGAAAAATGTTCTCGATCGGCCAAAATTTCTTTTGCGAAACTTGAGCGTTGCTTATAGTGTGAATGTTTACATTGTTTCTCGTTTGAGAATATTTTACCAGAACCTGAGCGAAGCGTGCCGTATCTATAGTGTGAATCGAGCCCAACTGGTCAACCCAGCGCGTTCTAAATCTTCATTTTTTCATTTTCACAGTGATTATTAGATGCTGGTAACAATTTTTATCTCTCGTTACATGTCGGAGAAAAACAATAAATCTTTTTTCCCACACTCCAGTCTCCTACAACCAACAGAGTCAACAACTGACAAGGAAACATGTATATTAGAGAAATAATTTATAATAATATTAATGATATACGGATTAAAATTATAAGATTTTAATATACTGATAAATAATGATGACCATCTGCAACTGTCAAGGCTCCTTTGATTTCAAAAGAAATGACAACTACAGGCAACCATCCTCCATGGAATGCTTTACACCAGAGACCAGCTTGTAGAGAGTGTTCTCTGTAGAGAGACCTCTCCGAAAACCAAACTGGCTCTGATGAAAAGCACCCGTGCTGTAAGCTTCATTCAGCAGGTACTCATTAATAACTTTCTCATATACCTTTAACAGAGAAATAAGTCGATACCAAGATGAACTACTGGGATCTTTATCAGGTTTAGATAAAAGCTTAATGTTTGCCACTTTCCAACAATCTGAAAAAGTTGAAAACACAAGCATTTATTAAATAAAGTACAAAAAAAATGGCGAACTTAGATTTTATAAATTTAACAACTTTATTATTAATTTTATCGCTGCAGCAGCTTTTTTATTTACTAAATTTTTAATAATGGTTGTAACCTCATCAGATTTGACTGAAGGAGTAGCTGACCCAAGAGTTGAAATGGTAAGATTATTATCTAGGATATGGGGGAAAGAAATGATTAATGAAATCACTGCACTTGTCCGCATCATTGGAGAAGGTATCAAGAATATGAAATTGCTGATTTTTATTGAAAATATATTTATAAGGGCGACGACGTGCGATGCTATCCTGTACAAATTTCCGCCATAAATCTAATTTAGATTTGATTATTAATTTTTTGTAGTCTGAAGTTAATGCTTTAAGAATAGAATCCAGAACAAATAATCACATTATGTTTTTACATTTCTTTTTCTTTTTTTTAAGAGAAATAATAGAATCCTTCAACATTTGCAACGGGATTTCACCAATCAATTCTTGGGGTAGTCAACTCAGATTGTGACAATGTTACAATCATAGAAATATACGCATTTAATTTAAAAATAGCACTAACTCTAGTCTATCCAAAGAATCACTAATCCTAGAGTGCAAGAAATTAATATAGCCATCGTCAATATTGTGTATAAATTTCATAAGTTAGCGTGGAAAATGTGTTTTTGGAAGAACTAGACAGGTTTAATTGTAATAGAGCAAATATTTTTATGGTGTGTAAGATTAAACTAATTCCAAGTGAAAGTTACCAATGATTGAACAATCAAATAATCGATGATTCTCTTTCCATTATGATTAGAGAAAGTAGGTTTTTTGTTATGATCACCAAACCGTTGCAATGCAAAAAATCAGTAAACATGTCAGAGTTTTGGGTTGAACTAGTTTAGTCTATTTTTATTAACTCGAGAAATGAGGACTTATGTGTACTATTTAGACTTTTTTAGTCTCCTCCTGTTGGAACTGAATATGAAAGCATCATATTCCAGCTTTGATTTGAATTGTATGTACAAAGAAGGGCTTTCCATTGGGTATAAGAGAGGCGTTTAAGTAGCCTAAGTGTATTGTGACATCGCTTTTAATTTTTTTGGCGTGATTGTTCCAAGACATTCTTTTATCAAATAGTCCTAATAATTTGACATTGTATTTGGGAATTTGGTCCCCTAGATCTGCTGTAGTCTCTTTCACTAATTTATTTCCAAATTTAGATGA
The DNA here is from genome assembly GCA_032883995.1 of Coronaproctus castanopsis. Classification (NCBI taxonomy): domain Eukaryota; kingdom Metazoa; phylum Arthropoda; class Insecta; order Hemiptera; family Monophlebidae; genus Coronaproctus; species Coronaproctus castanopsis. The sequence continues at coordinate 56,792,210 of CM065053.1, forward strand.
GAATTTGAAACCTATAATTGAAGACACCATGATTATTAATTTTTTAAAAGATGGTTGTAATAATTTTATTGTTGATACCTTTTTTTTACAATTTAATCTAATATCATCTAGAAATCAATTTATTCTTGTAGGCTTAACGATTTGTGAGACAACATTATTTGTTGATAGTAAAAAAACAGGATCATTTATAACTGAGCTTGTAGGAATCCATTTTGTGTATTTGTTGAGGAGTAACTATTATTTGTTCGCACTTGAATTTTTCTATTGCACAGGAAATTTTTAAAGAAGTTGAATACGTTTCTTGAATTCGATATTGTTGTTAGATTTTTAGAATTTGATGTCTATACGCAATGTCAGGTTTTTTCAATGATGCATACTGCAAATACATGTTTATTTATAAATGTTGGATTCTAAGTTAATGAAGTGATTATAAAATTTCCTTGATTCAGGCAATCATCGTAAATGATTATTTATTAACTATTTTTTCTCTAATATTTTAGTTCATGTTAGCGATGCGGGTGTGATAGGACGGTAACTTATAAAGTAAGAGCGAGGTTTATTAGGTTTAAAATAGGGATAATTGATTTTTTCTCGCTGAGTGGTAAATATATCTTTTATCTAAATAATGTTATACATGTTTAGTAAATATTTGTGATAATTTTCAGGGAGGTTTTTAATAAAGCAATTAGAGGTATCTGGTTCTGGCCTGGGGTTTTTTGTTTATGTTTTACAGTTTGCAATTTTTGTAGTGTAAGTGTCAGTATTTTGTGTTGTTGGACTGGTTGTTGTATTCGTGAGCATGGTATTTATGGTATGGTGTTAATGTAATCGAAACTCCGGATTACACTTATTGCCGCTTGAGTTATTACTCATCTAGGATATTTATTTGCAATATCCTAATTACCTGAAATAATTTTGTCTGAGTTGATGAAACGTACCATTTAATTTTATTTTTATTATTTTGTTACATATTTTTTTATGGGTGTATTGTTATTTGTAGGATAGTTTTTTATTTTATTATTATTTTGATTTCTTGTGGTCTATTATTCGTGTAGGTTTTTAGTTGTAGGATGCTTTTTGTATAAATTGAAGGAATGTTTACTATTTGTAATATCTGTAGCGCAGTTTTCAGCCTACCATGTTATTAATAATTTATTTTCTTTAGGTCTCGTTTTTCGTATTAACATTGGTATGTGACTCAGTATTAAGCAAGATTGCATTTTTATTTTCTAAAACTTGATATAATTTTTCCTTTGTCTGATTCCCATAGCTATAACCACCGTTGTCATCGCCTAGTAAAATGCAAACTGTTGGTAACTGCTTAACTGTCAGTTTCTTTTTGGTATATATTTTGAGATATTACCAAGTATATATTAAAAATAGTAACTATGCTAGAACTCCTTTCTTGTTTCTTTTTTGATGATTTCCGTTTTGTGCTGTGATATTAGTAGATGAATTTGTCGTAATAAAGTCATTGACATTACATTGAATTATTCTAGTCATATTAGTAAATTACATGTGTATATTATGATATTTTAAGACCGCTATGTTGAATATTTACACTCGTTGGTGCTGTAGTTGGTAATGTACATTGGGGGTTATGATTAATTTTTATTTTCTTGTAGTTTGTTTATGAGACGTGTGTATTTCTTTAGGTATCCATTGAAGAACCGATTAATAGCAGTTAATTCTTCTATTAATGTGCTTGTATCGTTTGTATAATGAATACAAAATTGCGTATATCTATAGTTTTCTAACAAACTTTTGAATTCATTGTAATCTAACATGTATAGTTTACGTTTCACATTCAACATTTTTTTAATAGGTTCAATTTGGTCCCTGATTGTTTAATGTAGTTTGCCACAAGAGGAGGTACTCGGGCTGTATTTTTTACGTGCTGTACCTCTTTACTTTTATTTTATATCATTTTTACTTCTAGATGTTCCGTTTATAATTGTTTACGTTGTTTATGGTGTTCATATTTTTCACTGTCATTTAAAAATATATTGCTTATTATTTCATAATCGAATTTAATGATTTTATTTAAAATTATCGGTTATATATCCCCGAAAATTTTTATAAGGCGTAAATCGCATTTAATTGGATTCGTGTATTATGTGTGAAATTTCAGGGAATGTAAATTTGAAGTAAAATATTTTATACGCTTTTCATCGTATAATTGACACTACTCGCCATTTTGATTTGAATATATACTATAAATAAATCACAGGGAGTTGATACTAAGGGATTTAATTCGTCCAGATCTACATTTTTTTATAATTTTCATTTTTAAACATAATTTATATGATAATTTTGTTTTCTGATAAAAACAAAAATTTTAAACAACAATTATGTAACGCCCAAGATGACTCACCTCGGTGAAGTTCAAAACTCGCCCTATATTTCTGTACGGAGTTATTAATTACAAAGCAATGACAACTGATATTTCGATGATATTAAAAAAACCACGAATATATTCGTCAATCGCCAATATTTTACGTTGATTTAGTAGAACCTAATAACAATAATAAAAATATTTATGACAGCCAGCATTTGCTAAACATGAAAATAAAGAATGAACTACCGCGCAAAAGTGCAGGTATAATTCTGTGCACCAGGTGTCAATCGTTTCGGTCATACCAAAACGATTACCACATAACTGTGTCAAGTGCGGCAAACAACATGAAACAATAAAATGTAATAAATCAGACCGACTAAAAATATGTATTGTGTAGGCAGTCATGTTGCTAATTACAAGGGTGTACTATACAAGATGATACAGTGATTTTAGTCCCAAACAAACTAGAACTGACATTTCTGAAGCGAATAGAGTATTTCAGCAAGAAAGCTAATTTGATACTAAATAGTTCCAAGTGCACCATATTTACTATCGACAAGGAGGGGGGGACCGCCTGCAACATTTACGTTGGTACTTGAAATAGAGAAAAATACGGAAATTACATATCTGGGAGCGTACATCACTAATAACGAAAATTATGAAAGTGAAATCAAGCGGCGAATCGGAAAGAATATGGAAAGATCATTTTATAAAAATAACGAAAAAACGGTAAGTGGAATCACTGTTAATCTTGATAGCGTGTATGGCTCAGAGTCGTGTACATTAAAACATTATACCAAAAACTAGAAGCATTTGAAATGTGCTGCTCTCAGTATTACAGCTATCCTGAAACAACTTGGAATAGAGCAAAAAGATAGATTGCTTCCGACAATAAAAATATGTTTTAAGTTCTTTGGTCATGTTGTATGGCGCGATGGATTAAAAAAGATAATAATACAAGTAATAGCAAGAAAAAGAAGCAATGGTCTACCGCCGACCAGTTTTGTAGATTACATTTAAGACATGACGGGACTGTCAATGCGACAGCTAATGGAAACCGCGCAGAAAAGAGATAAATGACTGAATTTAAATGGAAAAATGGAAAAATTACATGGTTAGTCATAAGCGTCTCAAAAAAAAAAACCCAAGAAGGAGAAGAATATTTCACAAGGATTTATTACCAGTGGATGTTAATCCATATCCATTTTTCTTTACTCTCCACACTGTTACTTATTATATTTCTTACTCAGATTGTATGCAAAAAAAAATAAAAAAAATGAATAGATGCAATTATTAATATGGTTAAGAATAAAATGAATGCAATGAAAGAAACTTAAGCTATTTTTTAATAAATATAATCAGGTTTATAAAAAAAAATTATCATAAATTATGATAAAATTATCAACAATTAATTTTTTTCAAAGTTTTTAAAGGAAACTTTCTTAGGTTAAATGTAGTCAGTTACAGATAATTTATAATAAGAACTCCAGTAGTTGTTTTTTTTTTGAACAGATGATATTTACATATTATAACGATAAAGATATTTTTCAAATTTTAAAATAATCCGTTGAATGATAATAAAACACGTTAAAGTCAAGAATTGAGTACTACACAAGTTTTTTAGTTTGGTATGTTCTTCTAACGCTATTTTCGAATAAATACTTTAAATACAACAAATGATATGCGGAATTAGCAATAACCCAAACTTAACGGTTTATCGAGTACAATAAATCGAATGCAGCTGGCTGTGCGTGCTTTTTGTTGCATTGTGTAGAACCGTAATATTTTTGGCGGATGTTTTTATTTCATTCTTGTGTTAATGATTGTACTAGTGTGTTTTAGTTAATTGTGGTATTACCGTTTTTTATTATTTTTATCGTTTAAAATTTAATATTATTACTTTACATTTACAATATTCAACAATGCCGAAAGTTGGTAAACGTGGGAAACCAGTAGAAAAAACTGATGCTCAACAAACAATGGAAAGTAGGGAGCCTGAAATTACAGAAGTGGCACCGAAAGTTAGTAAACGTGCAAAAAATTTAACTGAAAATTCCGGAAGAAAAATTGCAGTGCCTACCGATACTGATAATGCAAAATTGAACGAAACATATAATGTGTCTGTACCGGTAAAAGAACACGTCAAACCTGATAAGCAGAATAAAGGCAGAAAAGGGACTAAAGGTAAATCACCTTCAAGTCCAAGTGACGAAAATAGCGAGCCAAAAAAAGTCGAAGAAAATGCCCTAAATGAAAATGATGAGGATGTCGCTAATTCTAGTGCAGAAAATAATGGTGAACAAGATGGAATTTCACCAAAAGGAGGCAGTAAAAGTAAAATCAAGCCGGAGCAAGAACCACCTTATAAAAAATCTCGTAATGTTGAGAAATCAGAGGAGATTAAATCTAAAGGAAGAGGAGGCCGAAAGAAGGCAGTGCCTGTTAAAATAGATGATTTGGAATCAGACGTTGAAAATGATATAAAATCAAATGAAGAGTCGCCTGAATATAAACCTAAAGCGGGAGGTCGAAAGAAAACAGCTGCGAAAAATGCCGCTAATTCGGCGCCTGAAGCTGAGAACGATGAAGAGTTAGATGAGCATGTGGTCGAAGATGGAGTTGCAGCGAAACCAAAACGTGGTAGAAAGCCAAAGGAGACAACTGCTCCAAAAGTCGGTAAAACTTCTAAGAAAGTAAATGAGAAAGAAAAGAAATCCAAGGTTGTTTCTCGTAAGAAAACCACCGCAAAGAAATAGTAAGTGATTTATGTATAGTATACAAAAATTTTCTATTTTATTATCTTGTGACGTATTTAATGGTTTAATACTTGCTATAAAAATTGTTCGTAATTGGTGTATATTGGAAATTGAAAATATTTTACGAAATACAAGTTTGATTTTATTTCTTTTGATTAAAACAAAGTAATGTGTAATAATTTGCCATACATTATAAATTTTTAAGTGCAATTTGTAGTTTTATTTATATTTCTTAAGTGAAAATGATGAAATCTGTTTCTTCTCTTTTTTGATCTGTTTCAGAAAGCCGATAAATGCACGTAAGATATTTGACGAGTTCAAATTTGTTTTTAACTAAAGTTTCATATTGGTTACATTTAATTATTTTTAAATATTATAATCTACATATTCAAATTACAAAATAATTTCTATTTAATCATTATGTAAAATAAACGCTTTTTGAAAAGATGTATTCAAGTTTTCGTACTCTAAAATAGTAAAACCGGAATATCATATTGTATTGGAAACAATTTTTTGTTTTTATTTTTATACTCTCGGATTGATGATTATCCGGAATTAATGGTTATAAATATAATCTAGCTTTATAAAGTTAAGTGTACTTGGAATTAAATGTGATTGTAAATATTAGATTAATTCTTTTGTCCTATATTTAATATCTCATTTTTAAACTATATTGAGAGTAAACTGCGTCATTTACATAACATGGGTTTTAAGTTTACGGAATATATATTATCATTGTTACTTTTAATAAAGAGTTAAAATCATTCTGCATCGTTGTTTTTTAAGGGCGTTAATAATTACAGTAAATTTCAAATGGAACAATTATTTTTTCCTCGGGGATTGTTAAATTGTATCTGTCAGTTTAAATGTTCAAGCAATGTTCTTTTATGATAGTTCTTCAAAATGCAAATTCGTAAATGTAACCGATCTATTTTTGATTTTTAATAATTTTTAACTACTATTTCTACGTTTATCTCGTACACATTTCATAGATGTCAAATTATGAAACTAAATATACAGCGAGACGATATTTTGTTTTTATAGCTTTTTTGTGTAATGTAATTATTCATTTTCGACTTTATGGTGGTTTAAATACATTTTATCGTGTGTACGAGAACCTATCAACAGTATATCTGTATTTATTCCATACTTGATCGTTGCTTTTCTGTATAATTACATTCATTCAACTATATATATACTGTTAATTATATCAGTATCATTAAAAAAAATAAATCTAAGTGATGGTGTAGAAAAATTTATTGAGTTAATTATTGAGGATAATATGTTATTTAATGGCACAAGAAATGTTATGAATATAAAGTTAAAATGAGTTTCAATTTTGCAAACGTATTTATATAATAATTTTGTATTATATGAAAGAAAATCTAAATGTTCTCACGTGGATAAGTTTATAATTAAATACAATTTAATGTTGATTTAATTTCCCATGTTTATTCTAAAGTTTTCTCGCAAATATATTTTTAAATTTTTTTTTGTTTAAAAAGTAAAAAAAAAGTTAGGTAAGGCTTAGAAGAGTTTGCTGTAAAAGATCGATTATAACGATGAAGAATCAATAATACATTATATGGTTTGAATACTTCAAGGAAGAATATATCTTTTTTGTAGAATGTGGAATGTAGTGATTTTTATTAAGATAAACAACAACAAAAAAGTGTAAATTAATAAAAGTTTTTTCTTATGAAAAATAATTCATTCAACAGATATTTCTTAGTTCTACAAAAGAATCATTTATTATATTTTACTATATAAAATATAATTCTGTGTTATGTAGGATTGTAGTTAGGATAACGTATATGAAAATGTAAAATAATTGTTCTCGAAACTTATTATTCATTTATTGATATTATTAGGTATCAATCAAAAGTATGAAGTTTCAGTTTTAAAGTAATATAAAATTGAATCAAATAAAAAAGCAACCTAATTTTTAGTCAGTGTTATTTATTTACGGATACACTGAGGGTAGTTCTACTGTAAAGACAATAAAATCTTTATTAGAACTCCTTGTTTGTATTTTATATTATATATTATAACATACATGTAAAAAAATAAAATTATATACCTACGTATGAATAAAAAACATCCTAATACCAGGTTTAAAACTAAAAGAAAAAAAAAATAAAGAAATGGATGTAGATTGGAACCTAAAATAACGATGCAAAATATAATTAGGATTGTAACTGTTATTGTTATTTTGCAGCTCTCAAAAATTACTATTATCGTAATTAATGTATAAAAATTTATTTTACCATTTTAGTTTAACCAAATATCGTAGTTTGCGGTAATATTTTTATTAACCATATTAGGAACAGTGCTTGTATAAAACGCTAACTTATTGTTTACAACGGATACTTTGTTAGTTTATAAGTAGTTCATCACAAAATCGGTTTCTTCTAACAACTAGTTAATTTTCTCGACATGTCGTTTTTTATTCTATATTAAATCATATCAAAAGATAATCGTCTACAGCTATTTATCAATTTAACTCTGCAAAATTGTTTTTTTTTTATTTTTCTTCTACTTCTTTTTTCAACCAACAGTTTTCCAGAGTGTATCTAATTATTTGCATTTTTAACTTTTATCTCTTGGCTGTATTTTAATTTTTCCAAACTTTGAGTAATTGCCGAATTTGTGGACAAGTGAATTTCAAGTACTCAGCTGCTCACGAGCGTTTTCATTTTTACATCTGTAACAGCGTTCACGAAAAAAGCTACATAATGAGAAATATTTCTGTTGAATGGAAATATTCCAGTTTTGGAAAAGTTGTCAGTAATATTCTTTGATATAATCACATTGTCATATGCGCTTTTAGTATAAATTAGGATATAATAAATAGTTACAGATTTATCGAAAAATCGCAATATCTGTGAGCCAATGGCAACATTATAATAATGTTTGATACAAAAACTTATATATCCAATGGTTGGAAATGACGACTAATGTGGCGGCATAGTAATCATGGTTATATAATAGTTTCAAGTCCTATATATTATTTCAAGTGAAGTTTGACTTTTATGATTACCTTATATATATATATATAATAGGAATTTTTTTATGCATGGGTATTTTTTAAAACATATTCGATCATGCTAACATGCGCAATGCCATAACTACTTGCACACATTACCATTAAAACACCTCTTTCACCACCAGTGATTTCATTCAACTGTTTCTCATTTTCCTGAATGGTTACTTTTTTTGTTTTTTGTACGGGTGTTTTTTTTTTAATGGGGGTGCCTTTACAGCCTACCCAACGTGATACTGTGGGGACCATCTACATCTTAATCAAGCATGCTGACTTCTCTAAAAACGTCGCTATATGGGGGAACAATTGTAGGTTATCCAGATGTAAAAGGGACGATACATTATACGGAGGTGTAATAGAAGAACGCAACAAGATAAGGTAAAGCTCCGAGCGCAACGGTGCTACAGCAGAACATTCAAAAAAGACATGATCGGGGCTGCAGACTACCTGTTCAGAATGGAGGGGACAGAACGGACTTTCTCTAAGCTGCATACGGAAAAGACGGTCAGGCAACAAATGATGTCCAAATCGCAATCTGCTGATGAGTACAATTCCCTTACGACTAATCTTTTTAAAAAGATAGAACCACGGGAGTTTTGAAAGAGACGGCTGGAGGTGATAGTAATAAGTCAGAGGTGATTGACTAATGCTCTTAGTGTACATTAGCTTGATCCCTATGCGCTAGCTGAATAAAGTGAATGATATCTTTGTGAGTTATTAAGGAGACCTCTACACCACTAGACGACGCGTCTTTAGCCAATGAGTCAACAAATTCGTTGTCTGGAATACCTCTATGACCCGGTATCCACAAGAAAGACACAGATATTCCCACACGTTCCAAATTATTAAGTTTTAGCAAAACTAAACCAATTAATGTATCTGACAGGCTACGTTTATTGTCTACAGCCGTCACCACGCTTTTGGAATCGGTAATAATAAGGTAATTTCCACGAAGATTTAAGTCCGGTAGAATTGGCAAGGCTTGTAGTACTGCTACACCTTCTGCAGTAAATACTGAACATTCTTGGCATAATTTGTACATGTTACTAATATTGAGAGCTGGAATGAACACTGCTGCTCCCGTTCCTCGAGTTGACTTGGATCCATCGGTGTAAACAAGGATGTGTAGTGGGAACATTTCTGAGATAATACTATTGAAAGTGGCACGGATTAGTGTAGGAGGATACAGACTACAGTTTTCAGGGAAAAAGGATGAATTTTGTTTGTTGAAGAAGTAAAAATATGGTACCATAAATTGAAAAGGAGCTTGCATGCACGTGAGACGTGCACGAAACTCCTCCAACCTTGTTATAACGGAACAGAGCAGGGGCATTTTTCTATTTGAAAAACGCCAGTTAGAATGGATATGACTGAACATGATAAACAAAAGGAAGCGATCATTATTCATTCTATGTATCAACAGTTTCAGGGCTAAATAACTTCGTCTAATTTGTAAGGGTGGAACTTTGCACTCTGTCATTAGTGCTGATACCGGAGTGCTTTTAACACCACCAATACACAGCCTAATGCATTCATTTTGCACACGATCCAACTTGCCTAACAATACTGTTGACGCGGTTCCATAGAACATGGAACCATATTCCAGTTTAGATCGGATTAGTGATTTGAAGAGTAGTAATAGAATAAAAGGGTCACCACCCCATCGTGTATTATGCAAAATACGTAAAATGTTAATAGTGCGATTGATAGTTAATAGTTTATCAATATGTGGGCGCCATGTTAATCGAGAATCCAGAATAATTCTTAAATAGCGAAATGATGAGCAGAAAGGAATAGCGCCCCTTTCCGTTATAATGAAAAGGTCATTTGGGTCATATCGGCGATATGAAAAAACTACTGCTGCACACTTTTCAACACTAAGGTTTAACTTTAAGTCAGAAAGACAATGTTCTATTGTAGCAACATCAGCATTAATATTGGACATGGCAACAGAAAAGCTCGAATTTGATGTAAACACAGCTATATCATCTGCATAGAGTAATATCCTAGAGCGCATGTGGAGCTGCGACAGATTCAAAATATAAAGATTAAAAAGGATCGGGCTTAGAGAAGACCCCTGGGGTAAACCTTTGTATACTGTACATTGATAATTAACGAACCTTGTACTTAATGATATACAACGCTGCAGAAATAATCTACAAATAAAGTGGCAACAGTGGTCAGGAACACCTATGGATAATAACTTACACTGCAAGATAGGCAAATGGACACTACCATAAGCATCCATTATATCTAGAAAAACAGTAATGTTAAAATGTTTTTCAATAAGACTATTGTATATATTGCTTAGCAGGTCACCCACGCAGTCCAAAGTGCTCGTATTACTGCGGAAGCCGTACATATTAGGAGGAAGGATTTGATTGTGTTCTAACCACCAATTAAGATGTAACGTTAAAACTGATTCACATATCTTCCTGAAACAAGAGGCCAAAGAAATAGGTCGAAATTTTCCATTTTTCTTAGGGATGGGAACAACAACAAATACCATCCAAGAATTGGGGATCAATTTGGACTGCCAAACTTTATTAAGAATGTCCACAAAGATTGTGAAAAAGTTATCCGATAGTTTCTGTAGTACTTCGAAAGACACGCCATCATGACCAGGTGCAGTCGATTTTTTGTTTCCTAAGACATAAGCAACTTCATTCTTAGTAAAGGGAGAATCTAAAAAGTGGTTAGAAGGACTACTGAGAGGTTGCATGACCTCTTCCAGTTCAGGTACATGAGAAGGGGCCATTGTTTCGATGAAGGAATACATATTATCATCACTTAATTGATTAACCCGGCTATAGGTGGAACATCTGAAGGCTTTTGATAACCCCCCACACCTTTGAAATTGGGGTTTGCCGATTAAACTGTGTACAAAGCTGTTGCCATGCTTTCCTTTTTGCCAGTTTAAATTCACGCTTGGCTAACGCGTTAGCTTTCTTCCAATGTAGGTAATTTTCAATAGTGCTATTACTTCTATATTGTAGAAAGGCTTCTTCTATCCAATGCTACAGAAATGATCCTGAAAGTATGACGTGTTTGTTGTTCGAATCGAAGTTTGTGTCTTTCGCGTTTAATTTAACACCGATTAATATATTGTGTTCGTGTGTGTTTGTGGGAGGCGGTGTGGTAGGTTTCGCGCTACTATGAACCACACTCTCCCCACCAATTCAAAAGCTGCTTGCTCGTCTCATAGCGAGATAGAACAGCAGCAGGCTCATGCTAGCTGGGTTGATCAAATGGCTATTGAAGATTATGATAATTACGACGACTACGATAATAACGTGGATATGAATAACAGAGAAATGACGGTGTCGTGGCGGCAACAAGGGGCTAGAAAAGGAAAGAGTAATACAGCTCGTAAAGCGCCGGTTACGTCGTTCGTAACAGGAACAAAGAAACTTAAAATAGAAGAAAGCAGTTCTACGATAAACTATGATAACGATAACAGGTACGCTGCACTCCAAGTCGACGAAGCTGTTGTACATCATGCTGTGCATCAACAACAGCAATCGATAACATTTCCACCGATTACAATACTTAATCTTCCGTTGGTCGATTATTGTACGATTGTAGAACAATTCAATTCGAACAAGGAATTCAGCATTAAAATTCGAGGTAATCGTACTTTAATTTTTACGAATGAAGATGGTGATTACGACAAATTGTTAAAATATTTGAGAGAAAAAAGTATACAATATTACACGCACCTGCCCAAACATAGGAAGCCTGTTAAGTTGATATTAAAAGGTCTCCCGTTCGGTATAAACGAAAACGATGTCAAACGAGAACTCGTAAATTTTCCCGACGTAAAGGTTGATAATATTGTGCAATTTAAAAAAAATAATCATAACGTATCAAATGTTGAACAAATTTCATTACCAATATTTCTTGTTTATTTCCCTAATAATATAAACATTCGAAAAATCTTTGAGATAAAAAAAATTCTTCACTGTATGATTACATGGGAAAAATATAGACCTAAACGAAATATTCTGCAATGTTTTAACTGTCAAAGGTTCAATCACGTGTCATTAAACTGCACCTTAACTCCTAGATGTTTAATTTGCGCTAAGAATCACAGTACTAAAGAATGTAAAAAAAATGATAAAGTCTGTTGCGCTAACTGTGGTCAAGAACATATTGCAAGTTCAAATGACTGTCCTAAAATACAAAGTTTTGTCCAACGTACATCACATCGGGCGAGTGTAATACGTAACGTAGGTAATAATCAGTTACCTAATCGCACCAAATTTTCTGGACCGAGTAGAGGTACTTTTGCTGATGTCGTACGTGGTACAAATAACACGCAGCAAGATAATACTGAAGAATTTAATGAGAATTCCTCTGACATATCGTTAATATTTAGCTTATTTAAGGTCATTAATTTAAGAAAATTTTTGAATGTTGCTAAAATTATAGTAAATCAACTGAGAACATGTAATACTAACGATGTTTTTGGCAAATTAATGTTAGCGATAGAAATATTCGCTCAACATTACTTTTAATTAAATTATTAATGAATGTGTAATGTACCTGGTATTAAACTAGTTGCTTGGAACTGTTGTTCTCTAATCAATAAACATCAGGAACTACATAATTTTATAATTAACAACCAAATTGATATCATAGCCTTGTCGGAAACCAAGCTAGATGGATCTTGTAGACTTAACTTTCCTGGGTACCACATTTATCGAAACGATAAATGTCGCAAGAGTGGAGGAGTTGCCTTATTAGTAAGACGTGGTACACCGCATAATTTGCTTCCTATACCTTCTTTAAACTGTATGCAAGCAATTGGTATATATTTCCATACTAATGATAATAATAATATAATTATATATGCAGTATACAAACCCCCAAGAATGATGTGCAAATTTAGCAATGATATTCGGTTTTTAACTAATTCTAACAACAAAACTATTCTTGTAGGAGATCTGAATGCTAGAAATAAAATATGGAATTGTTTTAGCAATAACTCTGCAGGTAATCTTCTTTATCAAGTTTGTATGCGTAACAATCTTCAGATCGTTGCCCCGCGGGAACCTACTTACATTCCTTGTCCCCAAAATTTCAAACCTAGCGTTTTAGATTTAGCTGTGGTTAAGAATGTGAATATTATGCCTGTTGTGTCACTTAATTGCTTATCTTCTGACCATAATCCAATATATACTGTTATTTATATCAATAATAGTTATCAATTCGTTCAGGATAAGTTCTCTTATAATTATCGTAATGCTAATTGGAATGACTTCAAAAGATATGTTTCTGAACATGTAAATTTGAATCAGTCTATTAGAAATCAAAAAGATATTGATGATCACATCTCTGAGTTTACAAATTTAATTTCTGAAGCCACTGATCTATTTGTACCTAAAAATATGCATACTAATTTGGCCGCATTACATTGTTACCATTATTAAATTTAAAAATTATGTGAGAAGAATTTATATAAATAACCGCAACACTCATCGCCGTGGCAATATTAAGAAATTTCTTAACTTTTTAAATAGATTAGTACGGGCGATGTTAAAATACCACAATAATAATAAGTTTAATAAGTTTCTAACTACACTAAATACTAAAAACAACAGTCTGTGGAAAGTGTGCAAATACTATCATAAACCGCACGAAGCTTTTCCTCCACTTTATGACACTGTTACAAATAATTATGCTTACAAAGACTTTGATAAGGTAGAATTACTTGCTAACCATTATTTTAAAGTGCATGCCCAGAACGCACTCATGGGGACTAGTTATCATTCTAAGAAAGTTAAAAGTACAATCTGTAAGTTTATGAAGTATAATCAAATTTCATCTGGTATTAATTATATAAAACCTAGGGAGGTTCATGCTAGTATAAAACTGTTAAAAAATAAAACTTCAGTAGGTAACGACAATATTTCCTCTATATTAATTAAAAGATTTCCTGTGAAAGCTATTGTTAAGATTACTAATATTATAAATGCTATGATTAAATATGGATACTATCCACGTACTTGGAAAATTGGTAAAATTATAGCGCTTCCAAATTCTTCTAACATCAATAATATACGACCTATTACATTACTCAGTAATCTAAATAAATTGTGCGAAAAAATAATTTTAAAGAGGTTATATGAGTACGCTATTTGCCACGATATTATTCCTAAAGTACAATTTGGATTCAGGCCAGCTCATTCTACTACTCATCAAATCGCGAGAATCGCAGAACACATTACAGATAATTTCAACCGTAATAAGCGTACTGGATTGGTTATGTTTGACATCGCTAAAGCATTCGATACTACTTGGCACAATGGCATTATATACAAAATGATTGTCTGTAATTTTCCATTGTATTTGGTTAAACTTGTACAAAGCTACCTAAGTAACAGGATATTTTATGTTGAAATTAATGAAGCGCGTTCTTCCAGCAAGACTTGTCTAGCTGGTGTACCTCAGGGTAGCGTCTTAGGACCGTTTCTATTTTCGCTTTATTTTTACGATTTTCCCAAATTAAACAACATCGAAGTTGCCCTTTATGCTGATGATACAGCTTTATTCTGTAGTTCCTTTATACCACGCGCAATTAGTAATAGATTACAACAAGGATCTTCACGAGTTTTGAAATATTTCACTAAATGGAAAATTGTCATTAATCCTTTAAAAACAGAATCGATACTTTTTACTCGAAGACGACCTTTCTTACCCGAAAAAATTAATATTAATGGCGATCTTATCGAGTGGTCTGATCATGTTCGTTACTTAGGCGTAATTTTCGATAAAAAATTGACATTTACTAAACACATTAATGCTGCTATTACAAAAGCGAATAAAACTATATGTTCAATTTATCCGCTTTTTAAAGGTAAATCTCACCTGAATATTGATAATAAGTTAATTTTATATAAAACTATTATCCGTCCAACAATGACTTATTCTTGTCCGGTTTGGTGCTCTGTATCTAATTCTAATTTTAAGAAACTGCAACTTGTACAAAATCAATGTTTAAGATGCATTTTAAATGCATCTCGTTATACGAGAATATCAGATATGCACCACATGTTAAATATTCCATATATTAAAGAACATATATTTAAATTAGCGAACAAATTTTTTCAAAACTGCAGTGTACATAGCAATGAACTAATAACGACTATTGGCAACTATGATTCCAGGCAGCTTATGTTCATGTATACCAGGTACAAACATCGTCGTATTAAACATAATTTGTTGTAAATTAATATATTTGTAATATGTTCAATCGTTATTATTCGTAATTATATAGTTAAGTTATTTTAACACTTATTTATACCTCTGTACGCTTTATCTTTCATGCGCTTCGAAAAGAGTTTATTTTGTTTTGTATTTTTTCTTTTCTCCGCTGTATATATATGTGTATATATGTATATATAATTTTTATTTATTTTTTTTTTTTTTATTTTTTGTTTTGTTTTAACTTTTATGTGTGTTGTTACAATTTTTACCTTTGTATCGTTTTAAGTTATATGTGTATATGTGTATGCATGTACGTATATATTTGTATGTATATTTATGTATATATATATATGTAATTTTTTTTTTTTTTTTTATTTGTTTGCGGGTTTTATAAATTTTCCCCTGCTTATCATACTTACGTTTAAACTATAGTGTTGTTATTTTAATTTTAATACTGCGGTCGAGGTGAGGCTCATGCCGGAACTCTACTATGTAAATATTTGTGTGTACACGTTGTAATTTGATAAAATACATTTTTCTTCTTCTTCTTCTATCCAATGCATCACGTTGACAGGAATCTGATCACCAAAGGTGTGAGTTGCATTTATATTTCTTATTAGATATATTATGATGTAGTGGTGGTGTTGAGATAGAGAGAGCATCACTGATAGCTTTATAGAACATTTCAAACTGAATTCTCGGGTCAGTTTCACTGCATATGGTGAAATCAGTCATCTGAAGATGATCTGAGAACTGATTCCAGTTAGTACGTTTATAATTCCACTTAGGTGTTGAGGAGGGTCCTAGAACCTTGTGATCGTACGCGCCATTTATATTTATTTGGGTGAGTATGGGGCAATGGTCACCTCCTGCAGTGTCTGATATGTTCTTCCAATAAGCTAGGAAACCGAATGAAGGCGAGCAAAACGTTAAATCTAATGGGTTAGCGGCAGTTCCAGGCCTTGAGTAGGGCTGCCGTCATTTAATATACAACAGTCTGCTTCTAGGAAAGCATTACTAATATTACTACCACTAGTACTCGTATGAACGCTGCTATCACCAATATTATCATTACTATTTGTATCGTTATTATTATTAATACTTTGATTACTACTACTATTTCTGTTATTACCATTATTATTGTGACTATTACTACCAGCATTATTATTATTCCTATTTTTATTATTGCTATTATCATTATTACTACTACTACTATTACTATTACTATTATTATTACGTCTCTTAGTAAACAACTTATAGAATTGCAGTCAGCTGTTTCTTCGAATAATGAAAAATTAGATAAGGCGTTATTATTAATAAATAAACTAAGAGAAGAGAACGGCGTTTTGAAAACTCCTTATTAAAATCGCAACTGTCGGATCTTTATTTTGAGCAACGTACCGGTTGTTGCTAGTGAAAATGTTACTGATATTGTGTGTAAAATTGGAAAATTAGTTGGAACTAGTATTGTGGAAACTGACATAGATTGTTGTCATCGATTACGCAAAACGCAAAAACAACTGTATCCGGACATAATAGTTAAGTTCTGTAGGCGTAATATTAAACAATCACTATTTCGTAATAGACGCTCATCACGATTAACGCATCGCGAATTAGGATTTGCTGATACAGGACCTAATTCAAAAATGTTTATTAACGAACATTTAACAGTGCAAAATGTGAAGTTGTTAAATGCAACTAGGACATTAAAAAATCATGGTTATAAGTACGTTTGGAGTAGGAATGGGAAAATATTCGTTCGCCAGCAGGAGAATACGGCGGTTATTCTGATTCACACGTCTGCTAACATCACCGATCTACTGAAAAATACCGGCTCTACAGTTCTTGGATCAGCTATATTATTACGACTTTATTTTTTGTGTGTTGATATGGTACCGGGTGGTTTTTTTATATATGGTGAGTGTTTCTTACGAATTATAATAAGTTATTGTTACTGTTCAAAGCGCAGAGAATGTTTTTGTTGTATATTATTCATTCATTTTGATTATGTTATCGATTATCTTTTAGGTTTTATCGCAATTTTAATTTTTATGTTAATAGGGTTTCGGATCGTTATGAATTTTATTCGTAGTTTGTGCTTGTTCTGTGGTCAGTGTTTTTACGCGGGTCTACTATTTCTCAGGTTTAACTTGTTTTAATTTTGTTTTTGAAAAAATGTTCTTTCTTATTATTCTGATTACTATGTTAAAGAAGTTATTTATTTTTTCCGTCTTTCATCCACTATGACATCTTATAAAATTAAAACTTTTACCTTAAATATCCAAAGTTTACGTAAACACTATGATGAATTTATGATATATCTTCATCAACTAAGTGAAGATTTTGACTTTATAATTTTATGCGAAACCTGGATATATACGGATGAAGTACATCGTTATAATATTCCTGGATATAGTATGATCGCCCAGTGTAGAGATACTCAGAGATCTGGAGGAATAGTGATTTATATTAAAGAAGGATTAGTTTATTGTAATATGAATTGCGTGATATCTACAGGAAATTTAATTCATTTGCATTTTAAATTAGTAAATGGGAAAATTTTATCCCTAGTGGGCATTTATCGATTTTGTGACTCGTCTTTATCAGATTTTCTTTTTGAGTTCGATAATATGTTGCGTGATGTGACTGACTTAGCGATAGTAATCGGAGATTTAAATATCGATTTGTTTAAAACCAATATAAGCAATGATTATTTAAATTTAATGTACGGTAATGGTTTCAGTAGTATAGTAAATCAAGCTACTTTTTTTCGAGATAAGGGAAATTATGTATCATGTTTAGATCATATTTTTGTAAGAGGCCGATTAAATATATTTGTAAATTACGATATTGTTAGTGTTACTTTCTCCAGTCACGTTGGATTAAATGCTTCGTTTGGGTTTGCATCTAAAGTTACATCAAAAGATAATGGCCATAAACATTATTTTAATAAAATGATTTTTCGCGAAAATTTGTGTAAGTTAGAATATATGTATTCTAGTCCTGCATCTATAGATGAAAAGTTTGAGTGGTTTATTACAAATATAACTGATCTTGTGAATAAGTCTATGTGCATGCGCAGATGAAATGATTTTATTCATAAAAAGTGCGATTGGATAAATCCTACCGTAATCGATATGACTAATCGAAAAAATACCTTGTTTAATCTTTCTAAACTATTTCCATTCGATTTTAAGGTTCGAAATGCATATCGGGAGATGTGTAAAAAAGTACAGAATTTTACACGTAAAGCAAAATTTGCGTATTACACGTCCATGTTAAATAAATGTAAGAATAAACAAAAGGATTATTGGACGCTTATAAAACAAGTTACTGGAAAGGAAGCCTTTAAGATCAAAGAAATCTCAATTAAGGATAAAAACATCGTTAGTACTGATGGAAATGAGAGATTTGTTTCAAATTATTTTAACGAGTATTTTCGGGATAGCGTGAACGAAATAGTAGATTATTGTAATCTAAATATGCGGAGTGCGAATATTAGCGATATGTCATCAGTGTCCCCTCTTGGAAGTCATTTGTTTTCTTGAATTTTTCGACTGAGGGTATTAAAAAAGCCATGCTCTCGCTACCTAGTAAGCCGTCTTTTGGTCATGATAGAATCTCTATAATACTAATCAAAGAAAATATGCATTTATTTTTAAAACCCTTAACTTACTTATTTAATGAATCCGTAGATATTGGTAGGTTCCCAGATATACGTAAACTGGGCATAATAACTCCGGTATATAAGAGCGGTGACAAAACTAATGTATCTAACTACAGGCCTGTGTGTATATTATCAACATTCTCAAAAATTTTTGAGAAATGCATGAAAGAAATTATATTAAATTATTTATTAAAATTTAAGATTTTTAGTCCCAATCAATTTGGTTTTATTCCGGGAAAAGGCACAGATGATGCTTTATTTGAACACATATCTTATATTTCTAGATGTCTTGAAGAAGGGAGGTCGGTTATTTCAGTATATTTTGATATAAGAAAAGCATTTGATACCGTAGACCATCCCATTTTATTGGGAAAATTTTGTACAATTATGGATTTAGGGGAAACATATTTAATTGGTTTAAGACTTATCTCTGTCAAAGAAGGTACGTTGTAAAAATAAATAATGTATGTGGTGATAGTGTAATGCAAAGTACTGGTGTGCCACAAGGCAGTATACTGGGTCCTTACCTTTTTCTATTATATGTAAATGATTTGTGCAATTTAAATGTAAGAGGACGTTTATTTAGTTATGCAGACGATACGGTACTTGCAATTGACTCCCGTTTTCCGCATATACTTCAAAAATTACTTCAAGATGATGTTAGTTGTGTTCTAGATTGGTTAACTAATAATAGATTAATTTTAAATGAAGGCAAAACTAAGTACATGATTTATACAAATCAAGCGTTATATCAACCAGTCCTATCATATGGAATAATACATTGGGGGGTATGGCTGATTGTTACGTAACACCTATTCAAGTTTTGCAGAATTCAATTTTTCGGCACCTAGGTTTTAGCCATATAATTGGCAGTCAAAAATTTATAACGGTGCGAGAGTTGTATAAATTGCGTTTACTTAATTTTGTATTGAAAAATGGGACTAAATTTAATATATTACATAATGAGGGTATTACTAGGTCTCGGGGTGTCTGTCAAGCTAAAGTGCCACCTTTTAAGAAAACAAGGATTCGTAAACAATCTGCTTATGCCGGGGCTATGGCGTTTAATGTGTTGCCTAGGCAACTTATAATTGATCTGATAAATTATAAACGGCGAAGGAAAAAATTGTTGATGGAATTTCTGTTAAGTTATAGAATTTCAAGTAAATATTAAACGAATAAGTTACTTTAAGTATTGATGTTGCGTGTGTATATCCATGTATATGTATATATTTATGTATGTATATGTATGTGTATATTTGTTTGTGGTATGTACGAGCTTGTTTATATATGTTTCGTATGCTTATATGATTATGTATATAAAATTTAAAATTTATAAAATTTACTAATGTATTCTTCTTTTAATATACTTTTTATATAAAATTAATGCGTGTTTATGATGTTTGTATGTTTCATGGGTATGTGAATAATATTTATAATTTTGAATATTTTATTTTGCGTTATTTTATTTTACACTGCTATTTCATGTTACGTTTATGTTTGCGGTATTTACACATTAAGTTTGTATATATTTTGTTTTTCGGGCGTTCTACATAAAGTTATCGATTAACCTATTAATAATTACCTGATACTAGCGCATTTGTGCGCATAACGGGTTCTTCGGCTATAATTGTTGTGTGAATGTTATAAAGTACTATTATTATTATTACATTACAGAATGTATTATTTTGTTTAATTTGTACGTTATAGCATTTACATTTTGAATTATCTTAAAAAATATATTTGATTTGATTTGATTTGATTATTGCTAGTGTTATCGTTAACATTATCGTTAACATTATTATTATTATTACCGCCGCTATTCTTATTATTATTACGTGCATTAGTACCGCTACGACGAGCGGCGTTTACCTGTGGGGCAGGGGAGAGTGTATCGCCCCTGCCCGCCGACGACTGCGACATTTAACGACTATTCTCTATAATCGATAAGATAACGAGTTAAGGAATTCTTTGCTTTCTTCTCGACTTCGAAAATTACCGAAATATACAATCGACGAATGAACGATATCGAACACAGAAAGTTAAACAACTTCACTATCGTATTAAACGGAACGAACCCTAGTTTTATCAAGGTTTAGATTCTTAAGCCATTTCCAAATTCTGATTATTTTTTCATAGTAGTTTGGAACTAAAAGGTATCTTAACATGTTTTATTAAGGAAGTTGGTTGGAACAATCTACAGATTTCTGGTACTCTGTAGCTTAACTCTGCGTGTCTATACAGAAAATTACTTATCCATTCATTTCCTTTTATCTTCGAACAACACAAAATGATCACAGCATTTTAATTTGTGTCATCTGTATGCTGCTTTCCATTCATCTCTGTCCATATGTTCTTTTAATAGTCTGAATTAAATATTCAGTTAACTTCCTTTCTTGTTTGTCTATATGCACCGAATGACATTCAGAGTTTGATTTTGTGCACTACCTTAGAGATTTTTTTCATCCAGTAGGATTAACATTCCTATTTAGTTATCGGTGGCACATTATCCTAATATTTACGTTGTTTTTTTTTTTATATATTCTTAAATATTTTTATTTAGTTATAGTCATAATTAACATAATACTGTTTTAAAAAGAGATACACAAAGGATTATTTAATTTTTAATGTAATAAGAACTTACAAGCAGCTCATTTTGTATTTAATATGTATTAATTAAATGGTTCGTTTTTTCTTATTTAAACTCTATTCTCTTCAATGTTAAATTTGCCTTTATTTAATAACCCAATTTACACTAATCTAGTTTTTCTAAAGGTGATGGAAACCCCCATATTGATTTGTATATGAAGTACATATTTCTTATTCATTTATGACTTTTATGACTGAGTTAATGTAAGTTTTGAGTTGATGGTATTTCTTTAATTAGTTTTTTCTCATATATATTGCATTACACTACTTGTGCTGTTCAATACACTCCTTTGAGGGTTAAATGTAGATAATTTTCCCGGTTGCACCCAACTTGTAAAATAATGCTACGAAAGGAGAGAAAATTTTTCATGTATCACATTGTTATCATTTTAAAATCAGAATTTTCTATCTTTTATTAAATTTGCCCCCACAAAGGTTAGTGAAATTATATTATGATGATCGTTTATATAAACTAATTTATTAAAAAAATAGATTAATTAGAATTTTTATATGATAATTAATCATTAAAGCTTTAATTTTATTATAAAACATTCGAGAAGGCATATGAATGGTGTGTATTATATAAGGATGTATGCGTGTGTGAATATGTAGAAAATCGAATAGACAGTGTGTAAAAGCTTGTTAAAATAGTGCTATATAAAGTACTTGTCAAATGGAGAGAATATGATTAAGCGCACGCGTAAGATTGCGCACGTGTCTTTGAGAAAAACGTAAGAGTCAGTTATCGTAAAGATAGACTTGGTTAGTGCTAGTTTTGGTCCTGGTGTTGGAAGAACAAAGAAACTGATGGTTATATTTAGAGAAAAGACTCGAAAAATTAATTAAAGTGATAACGTTTTTAGTAAGGTGTTCAGATATATATACATACATAAATATATATATATATATATATATATATATATATATATATATATATATATATAATTACGCAAAATTTAAAATAAGCCGAAACGACAATGCGAGTAATTAATAGGTAATAAATATAATATGCGCATATTGCACCTTCTATTCGATATTTTTATTCTAATTTTCTTATTAAAATTATCACATTTCTTCACGTACTGTGTATATAACCATTCATTAAATAACATATGTTTTAAATAATATATAATTTGAAGTCTATTTAAATTAAATAATTTATTACGAAGTATATTATATAATTATAAAACAAATCATTTAATTTATACGAGTTGCTTCTAAAAACACAACACAAAGTCTGAATATTATAGAGAGCTCCTTACATAGGATTATATTATAGATGGATAAATATCTGATTTCTGTAGTCACCATTTTATCATTAGTCGTCATAATCGTAACTCTTGGAACAAGAAACAGCGTGCAAATCATATAATCTGATTTATTGCATTAGTTACCGTTTCTTTGAGAGTTTTGTTTGATAAAGTCGACGTTATCATTTTCAGTCTTCTTCTAGAGCTTCGCTTGCATTTTCCCTCGTGACGCTTTTTTTCGTATCCCATGAGATATGTACTTCACTTTCCTTTTCTGAATGCTATCGACTAATATTGTTTTCCCTTCGTCTACTCGGGTTGTCGGGTTAGAATTATTTTATTAGTGACCAAGTTTGTCCAACGAATTTTTAATAATCTGCGGGAGCATCACATTTCAAAACAATAATTTATTCCATTTTAGCTATTCTATCGCAGTATTGACCGAATATAACTCATTATTTTAAGTTTTAAACTTAATCTTGAATTCTTTATTGCATAAGTCAGGTTGTTAAATGACTGTTACGCCTTGGTAATTAATTTCAGTTTATCTTCTCTCTCTATCAGTGTTAATATATAAATATTTATTTTTAACTTTTGCGAATTTAATGGTTTTTGTTGTTTTATTATTAATTTTCATCTCATATTTCAAACAGGTTTTATTTATTTCGTCCACGACTTTTTGTAGTTGTGCTTATGTTTCAGTCAGTAATACTTCATCATCAGCGCAACTAATTTCATTTATATGTTGTCCATTTATTTTCAGTCCCATTTGCTTAATCTCTTCTGCATATATATTTTGAATAACACGAGCGAGGTCGTACATTCCCCTTCATACTACTTTTGGTAAGTGAGAATTCTGTATTTATTTTAATTTTTTGCACTTTGTTCTCAGTGTAGATGTTTAAAATCTCTGTTATCGATATTATATTTTTGCAATTTGTTATGGGTTGTTCATGTTTATAAATTAGTCATACGCTTTCTCATAGACTACAAACCGTGCGTAAACTTCTTTGTTTGCATTCAAGGTTCTTTGTATTATTACTTTGAGTAAAGTTATTGCACCTCTAGTTCCTTTTTTTGGGACAAAGCCAAACTACATTGCCAGTTTTCACTCTATTTTGTTAGTTATTATTGAAAGAAGTAGCTTCAGCATTCAGCCCTATTGATCTGTATTCAGAACAAATTTGCGAACTATTCTGTTTGAATAAAATTTATGCGTTTAAAATCTTCTGAAAAGGTGCCTTCCTTATATATTTTATTAAATAGATTTAAAAGTTGTTTTTTTAACTCTTGTATCAAATCAACCGGTAGAATATCATCTTCAGCTGATTTGTTATTTCCGGCTTCCTATATAATAATCTCCAATTCCCACATTTCAATACTTCGTGCTTTTTCGTTTATTGTTTTATCAGTACATTTCAATACTTCGTGCTTTTTCGTTTATTGTTTTATCAGTTTGTTCTGTTTTCCCTCCTTAGTTCGACAATATTCCCAAAATTGTACAATTTATGTTATCTTAATATTACTATCCTAATAATGATACAACCTTATCGTTTGTCATCTTTTTCAATGAGGATAAGATAGTAAACACGGACAATGTATTTTTCGAATGCTCTAACAGGTTTTCAACAATGCTTCTGATATAATTAAATAATTTCTACTTCAGTTCTTATAATTACGAGTAACGTTATTAAACATAGTTTTGTATATTTAAATGTACACCAGTTTATTTCAACAGTTAATATATCATAATGTATAAATGATGTGGATAGAATTTTCTAGTCACATTCATTTAATAATTTTATTCAGAGTAGATTGTGATCTTTCAGTTGTAGTTTCAAGGGAATTGCTGGCAGACAGAATAATTGCATTATTTTCAAGTATAGCAATGTTAGTGTCGACTAAAGTTGAGATACTGGATCTTCCTTTGTTTTGAATAACAATAATTTTGGCTACATTGAAACACTTTGGTATGTATTTCATACTTAAGTATGCTCTTGCATGGTGAATATTTTACATATAATTTCTGTATTGTTTTGGGATTATTTTTATAAATTTTAGTCACCCTTTTAGGATTGTTAATGAAAATTTATTTTGCTATTTGCCCCATAAACTTTCAATTGACTGGGTATGAGTCAATGTGACTGGATATACGAAATTAACACTGTGATTAATCTGATGATTATAATTATTGGCTACATTTTGGTATGCTCGCCATTCATCGCTTATAATTGTCGTTCCAGCAGCAAAGAAACATTCTTTTGTTTCTTTACAAATTCCTCCAAAAACCCATTGATTGGGTAAAATCCTTCCTCGATTATATTTTAGTTTTTAAAAGCGTGTTCGTCGATTTCTACATGTAGATTCGGTCCTCCTATTCGTACTCTGTTGTTCAACATGTATGTTCACAAATTTCATGTAGATACAAATTCCATTCAACAGCAGTATGGTCACTCATATTCAATTCGTCTTTTTGCAATATTGGAGGGTGGTATATTCCTTACTCCATAAACATAATTATGGTACGGTAATTTAATTCGATATAAATGTACCAGATCGTAGAGATTTTTCTACACGACATGTAGATTTACAACACATCCATCTATCCCGAGAACCAGTACATCACTTCATATCGTGATTATTCCTACATTTTTTTTTTTATTATGTAGTAAACCTTTTTGTTGTAAAACGGATGTAGCACGATCCTTATTAATATTTATTTCTTCAGCCAATTCCGAAAAATTCATATTTATTAAATATTAAATAACTACAGACGTGGAATAAGATTAAAATGAATATTTAAAAATAAAACTACTATGAACGATTTTTTTTTCATATGTTTGCTGTTTTATAACTAGCCAAGAGTAAGGCTATCCAATAAATGATATCATACAATATATAAATATAATATATATAATCACGTGCAGGGGGAGTATACAATGATACGTCCCCTCAAAACGATTATAGGATTAAGTTCCTCATTTTGGTTTGTTTGAGTCTTGATGACGGTTCAGTGTTTGATAGTTCGGCTACCAGCTGATTTGGGTGGTTTTGTAACTGCATCAGATGTTTTTGTGCGATCCTCCGGATAACTTCATCCACTGAATCGATTTTCAGATCCCGATGTATAACGTCGTTAGACACGTACCATGATATACGGTATATTAAAGCGCTGAATAATCAGTCTGTTCGACGTTTTTGCACAACCCCAGAGTTGCGCTACGTACGACCATACTGGACGTAATATTATTTTATATATTAACAGACGATTCTGTAGCGATAGCTTAGAGTGATAACCTAATATCCAGTAATGTTGTTTCATCCAGATGTTGAGTTCATTTCTTTTCTTTTGTAAATGCGACCTCCACGTTAGCTGTTGATCTAGATAAACTCCTAGATATTTCACTTCATTGGTCCTTGGAATCGCTTTATTGTCGATTAGTACCTGTTTGCTGTGCGGCTTTCTGTTGGAGAACGTGATGTGTGATGATTTATCTGAATTAATGCTGATTTTCCACTGTTCGGCCCACTGATAAACCTGATTTATACTATTCTGCAATTTTGTGATGGCAATGTCACATTTTTATCTGATACAATTATCGCAGTACCATCTGCGAACGTTGCTACCTGAGCAGATTCAATCATCGGAAAATCTGCTGTATAAATATTGTATAGCGGGGGTCCCAGGACACTGCCTTGTGGGACTCCAACTAAAATTGGATGTACATCTGAAAGATTGTCCTCATGTTTGACATGGAATTGCCTGTTGTTTAGGTATGATTGCGTTAACTGGTAGAGTCTTTCTTGCAGAAAGGATTTCATCTTGTATAGCAGGCCCTCTGCCAGATTTTATCAAAGGCCTTAGTTATGTCTATAAAACCGCTTCATTATATTTCCTATGATCTATTCCAACTTGAATAAAAATTACTACTCTATGCAGCTGCTGGACAGTGGAGTGCCTAGATCGAAATCCAAACTGATGTTTGGGAATGATAGATTATTCATAAATTATTTTATTAATCTGCACATAAATTAGTTTTTCAAGTAACTTAGTGTCGATAATAGAGAGATTGATTTGTAGGATCCTAATTTACTACCATCTTTGCCTGGTTTTAGAACCGTCAGAATTTGGGAAAATTTCTATTTGGGGAAATACGATGTTCGTAATATTGCATTGAATATGTGAGTAATTAGCATTATTACCTTCCTAGGTAGCTCCTTTAACATCCTTGGTATTATCAAGTCAAAACCAGGAGATTTTTTGTTATTCCAAAGTTTTATATGTTTGATAACGTTCGCCGAAGAAATCACTTATTCGGTTCTGGGTCAGTTCGGAGCCTTTTTATCATCCTGTAGATTTTTGTCCCGTAAGTAGTTGGCAAATGCATTTACTTTTTCCTTACCACTTCTTGTCCAGGATCCATCGTTTTGTAATATTGGCGGACTGCTCATCACTGGTCTTTTTATTCTTTTGGCAGCTTATTTGTTCTGTAAATTTGTATACAGCATATTCAATCTGTTCCTGACTTTTCAACGGTATTGATATTTTGATGGTATCTTGAAGGAGTGATCTATACCAGTTCCAATCTGTGTTTCTATTGTGTAGTAGCTTGCACTGTTGCTTTGTTAGTATTTCAGTACTTAAAGTAGCTATTATTGGTGTGTGATCGCTAAAAATATTTCCAGGGTCTGATTCAATAGACATATGATTCGGTGATATGCCCTTGACTACAAACAAATCTAGCAGATCTGGTGTACGATTGGGGTCAGTAGGCCAGTAACTGGGTCCACCGGTAGAAAGAAAGGTGCTTCTCATATCATGAACTGCTTTATACAGGTTCCTACTTCTAGTTGTTGTTAGTCTTGATCATAGTAAATGTACTTTGCGTTGACATTTCCACCTATGATGCATTTAGAACCTAGTTGGGAGAAGAAAACTTTCAGTTGATTAAACATTTAAAAGTAAGAATTAAAATGATTACTATTAACAATTCAACACGTAAAAAAATAAAATTATATTTTTCATTTAAAATGAACATTCGAAAATTAGAATTCAAATGATTTATAAATAAGCTTTCCACGTTCCTCACAATATGTGTAATAATCGAGAAAAATTGGATGAAATATGTGAACGTTGCCATTTCATCACATTTTGTTTGTTTGCTGGCAAATACTACAGAAGGTCCTAACTTTCTAATCTGAAATCTTATGTTATGTTTTTTAATTCAAATATTCATAGCATAACATAATTAGAAAAGTGTTTTGCAAATACATTATGAATGTCACTAACCATTATATGAAATTTGTGAATATATAATACTTATTGAAAATTAATGTTATGTAATAGCATATCAAAATATTGCACTTCAAAATATATTGCAAAGATAATTTTAAAAATATCAAACAAAATATTTTGTTATTTAAAACAGTTTCTTCAACGGTTTCTATGTTTAAATCCTGATGTATAGCCTTGTTGGACACGTACCAAGTCATTCGATAAATCAAGCGTTACGCCTTGTTCGGGAAGCGCTGGATTATCACTTTGTTCGATTTCTTTGCGCATCCCCAAATTTGTGCACTATAGCTCCAGATTGGTTTTAATACAACTTTATACACTAGTAATCGATTTTGCAAGGATAATTCAGAATTGTACCCTATGAGCCAGTATAACCTTTTAAACTTTAGGTCCAGTTCTTTCCTTTTCTTCTGTATTTACAACATAAGGAGACATGTGTCTAGTTTATATGTATGCTAGGAGTCTGCTTTCTCTAACAAAAGTCAGAATTTTACTTATTGATTGAAGGTTGTTTGAGAGGATTTTGTGTATCGGGCCCTGTATTTTATGTTTTAACCTCTGTGGTGTGAGTGTTTGGCAGTTGTAGATTAAGTGTGTGACTGTTGGTTCTGTTAAATGTCCGCATAGGGGCAGTTTGTTGGTGAAGGGCTTTTGGTATACAAATAACAGTGTGATACGGCTGTATGATCCACACGTACACGGTTTAGGGTATCATATTCTTTTCCGCTTGTGTCATCTGGAGGCCAGCAGGGTTGTATGGTTGATTTTATGCTCCTCAGGAAGGTTGTTTGTGAGGTCCAGTCGGTAGTCCATTCCTGTTTAGTGTTGTTCATGAATACATGTGCTAATGTTGGTGGCGGTGGTGAGTATTCTGTTACTGGTGAAAGTACCATAGACCGAGCTTCAAGGTCTACTCTATCACTACCGTGCATCCCAATGTGACTTGGGATCCATAGAAATCGGATTTTCCTTATGTAGTGCGAGTAGATTGTGTTGGATTTCTAATATTATGGTATTCTTATTATCTTGACGGCATATTAGTTGTAGAGAGGAGAGGAAGTCTGTTGTAACCAATGCTTTTCGATGTGGAAGCACAGCTGATCTGATGTACTAATTCCGTACAACTCGCGTCCACGGAAGTGCAGCCATCGCTAAGTCGGATTGAGTGTAGTGTGTTATCAATTTGGTAAGAGCAAGCTGATGGCGAATTGTCACCGCCTGCTGTAGATTTGAGTGCTTAATACTATTTCTTTTATATTTGTATGGTGTGTAGATTTATTGTGATGTGTGAGAGATAAATGTGTTTTTATATCGGAAGGGTCCCAAGGAGGTATCATTACATTGTAATTCAATGTTGATTTTGGAATGAAGCTTATGTGATATATTGATAGTATTCTAAGTAGGTTTGGTATAGGGTTATTTGGAAAATGGGGGTTAGGGGATGTACATTCGAAGTTCAGCATGGTGTATCTAATGTTCTTAATATAGATTTACTGGCTATTGAGTATACCTGTCACCCATAGTTGATTCGTGATCGGATTATAGATTTATAGATATTTAAGAGTATTTGGGTATTTATAATATATTTTGTGTTGTATACAAGTTTTAAGCACCTACACTTGACTTCAGTTATGTGGTAACGCCAGCTTAATTTGGAGTCGAACAATAAACCAAGGAATTTTACTCTTGTTTTGGCTGTTAAGGGAGAGTTATTTATACTTAAAGAAAAACTGGAGGATGATAGACGCCTCTTATGGAAAGTAATTTGTAGGATTTTTTGTGCATTGGAAGGAATACTGGATGACAAGGATGTATTAAGATCGTCAATGTAAAGCCGAGCAGTAACAGGTTGCGAGATATAATTTGCTATAATCGATATATAACATGAGCAAGGTTGCACTAAGTGCAGAGCCTTGTGGTTGATACTTCTTTATCGTGATCTTTTTTATTATAAAATGATACATTTATGGATTTTTCCGGATTTATATGCAGTTTCCATTTTTGGGTCCACTGGTACAATCTGTCTGTGTTTTTTTGTAGAGCGGTGATAGCAACTTCAGCATTAGAGTCTGATGCAATCAGTAAGGTATCACCTGCAAACGTTGCTATATGTACTATATCATCTGTCGGCAGATCTGCTGTCGCTTCCTTGTGTAACACCAGCCATGATATACCTCGGATCGATCGGTATCATACTTGACCTGAAATTTCCTATTACTTAAGTATGATTTAAGTATTAAATAGTATTGTATAGGCAACATTGGCTTAATTTTGTCTAGAAGACCGTCGTGCCAAATTTTGTCGAATGGCTTAGTAATATCAATGAATACTGCTTCATTGTATTTTTTACCCTCGAGGCCGTCTTCAAACTACTCTATGTATTTGCTGCTCAGTAGAGTGCCTATTTCTGAAACCAAATTGATGCTGAGGGATAGCCGACTGATAATTATTTTATTTAGTCGTACAATAATTAATTTTTCAAATAATTTGGCTATCATAGGTAGTAGCGATATCGGCCTGTATGATCCCAGGTTTGTGCCATCTTTGCCCGGTTTTAGTATCATTAATATTTGCGATAGTTTCCACTGGTTTGGGAAGTACGATGTTCGCAGTACAACATTAAATATAAACGTAATCATCATAATTCCCTCCTAGGTAGTTCTTTTAACATTTTTGCTGTTATCATATCAAACCCGGGAGATTTTCTAATATTTAGAAGTTTTATATGTTTTTTAACCTCTGCTGGAGAGAACATTTTTATACCATTCGGATGTGAGTTCTGCTTAGTGCTATGTTCTAAACCATATATTGTTTGAATGTATCGCTTAGATATCTTGCAAATGTATTAGCTTTTTGCTTGCCACTTCTTGCCCATGTTCCATCGTCTAGTCTTAATGGAGGATTACATATTACTGGTCTCTTTAATTGTATTATTTTTATTGTGTGGGAGACAAGTTAGCTACATATGTTTTGAAGCTTTCATTTTTGAGATTATTCAATAATGTTTTTAGTTTTTTTGTTACCATGTTTAGCTGGATTTTAATTTAGGGTAGTCTGCATTTTTGCCATGGTCTTCGTAAACGTTTTTTTTCAAGTATTTCTTCCGTTATATGTTTTGGACAGTCATTTTGGAGTACATATTTTTTTCTCGTGTGGTCGAGTTCCATACTGCCACCTGCATCTGCTCAGTAAAAGTACGAACACTTTTTTCAATTTGTTCTTCTGTTTTTAATGGAATTGATAAATTTATGTTTTCCTCGAGAAGTGTTCTATACCAGTTCCAATCTGTACTTGTATTGTGCAATATTTTCTGTTGTTATTCCATTCTTATTTTTGTAGATATTGTAGCTATTATTGGGGTATGATCGCTAAAATGTTATCAAAACTTGATCGAACTCTGATATAACTGGTTGATATGCCTTTAACAGGCCTGGTAAATCTGGTGTACAGTTGGCATCTGATTGCCAGTAAGTTGGTTCACCTGTTGACATGAAGACACACTTCTATTCTTGAGCTGCTCTGTACAAGTTTCTACCTCTAGTATTCTGGATCCATAATATTCATTTTTAGCATTAATATTTCCTCCTATAATATATTTCATACCGAGTTTCATAAGAAACGTTTTGAATTGATCAATTCCTATTACTGGTCTTTGAGGACAGTATGCTGCAGCTAAGGTAAGAGTACTTGACACTTGCTCGATAGTAACAACTGTAGCTTGAATTTCAGTTGTTTTGTAATTCTCGTTTATGTAAGGTTTAATATTTTTTTTTATAATTACAGAAGATCCACCCTGAGCTATACCACATGATTGTGTGGTAGCATTTATATCCTGCAATGTGAACAAAACTTCTATTAGTAAAGTGGGTTCTGAGATGAGTAACACATCAATATTTTCTTCTTTTAGGAAATATATGATTTCTTGTACATGGTTTAATAAACCGTTAGCATTCCACTGAGCTACACGTAACATTTTTTGACTCATTTGACTAATTTAGTAATGACCTGTGTCAACATATTGACTATTGCGTTATTTTGCGCTATTAGTTGACTAAACATTCCTTCAAATCGGGATAAGGAGGAATTTAGTAATTATGTTTGTGCCATCGTCAACAGATTTACTTACTGATGCCACCTGTGCATATGATCTTCTGGATCAGGAAGTCTGTTGAGATCATATAATGGTTCGTTTAAAGTAGTAGTGGAATGCTGGTTGATATAATCTACTATGCGTTTCTTGAATTGCCCCTTACTATTCGCGGTGACATTTTTTTTGATAAGGTTTTTATACACCTCACATCTCTTATAGTTGGCGGGATGATTACCATCGCAGTGCGCATATAGCTGGAACTTGCCGTTTTCTTGAACAAAACTCTTAGTATCATGTCTTTCTCCACATTTTTGTATAAAGAGTTGATAGGGAGGATGAGATAAAAACGTTTTAATAATATATGACATAGGCACATGAAATGAGAGGGGAGAGAAATTAATTGAATTCTGTAATGAAAATCAACTGATAATTTGGAATACAATATTTCAGCACCATAAAAGATGTTTATATACATTGACCTCACCAGATGATAATTACACAAAATCAAATAGATCATATTCTCACACCAAGGATTGGCGCTCATCAACTAAAGATGTAAAAATATGTGTGTAGCTTTAAAACTAAAGTTGTTAACAAATCTGTTTAATATGTTTAGGTGCTATGTGGTCATTGCCTATACAGATATGAAATTCTGAGGTAGCTGAATGTCCACTCAAATATATATATATATATATATATATATATATATATATATATATATATATATATATTCATCTCTTATTTCCACTCGCTCGCTCGTTTTGCGGTTAACTCCCCATATAAAACACGACAATAGAAGTTCCACTTCAAAAATAATTATTGAACAAATGAACGTTACCATCTCTTCTTTGTAAACACAATAATCTGATCTCAATCGAAATTATTCAAAGTGTTGTTCTTTCAATCTATAATTTTTCATTTCAAAATTAATTTTTTACATGAGGTATTCATTTATACGATTTCTAAAATAGTATTTCAAAGATATGTTTCACTGTTGTTAATAATGCTTCATTTTTAAAAACCAATCAAGATTTCATTCATCTTAAAATCACATATATAAGGGTGGATCAGTTGATAGTTCATGAGAATAGTATACATCAGCTTTATATTATCTGAAGAGAACTTATTTATGAAGTTATACAAGTTATTATTAAGCATATAAGGGAAAAGAAGTTTATAACTGTTACTTGTATTTTTCAAATGACTAATATAGAAGTGGGTGCATTTTTGGCAATGAACCAAATATACACTAATGCATAAGAAAACATTATGTGAAATTGGAAAGATATATAAAAGATTAAATAACTTCATTATTATTGTTTGTAGATTAGTGTTCAAAACAAACTGCTCGACTATATTGTATAACTTTTCAAATTTCCGACTTTGTTGTTATTTCACTGATCTTTTGACAAGATTGCCAATTCAAGTCATGTCATATCTAAAATATTAAAAATATTCTGTACATCCAAGTGAATTAAAAAATTGTCCATTTACTGTCAAGCTCACTTTTTCATTAATATTATTCACTACTTGCTATGAACAATTTTAAAGTCTATTTGATATTATATATGTTTGCGACACTAGTTCAAAACAAAAAATAATACTTCGTACAATTAATTATGTATTTATTAATTAAAATACAAATACAAGTATTCAAATGCAATTTACATTAGAGGTGCACTTGTTGCTTAACATAGCTTTATAAAAAATATGATAAATTAACAAATAAAACTTAATATTAAAAAAATGTACGGTGCTAAACATTTCCATCTATTTGATATTGTTTCACTGAATTTTTATGAACATATTTCTGCAGAGTTGAAAAATTTTCTTGCTATAACAAAATTTGAAAAGCATATAGAATAACGATGAAAATATGAAATGTAAATTTTAAAATGGTGTTAATATCACACTTTTCTACAAAAACCATAAAATATCATTGATAATTTTTGTTTTGACATTTTGTTTCATTACTTTGACTACGAGTATAATACACTACTTCCCATGCTAATAATGCAGGTTTTGGTGGTGGTTTTTCCTGTGATTTTATCTTGTTCTTTATTATATCTGACTTTATATACTAGCCTTTATATTATACGGAGTAAGAATCATGTTTTCGGTATCCGTGATATATTTTGTAGCAGTGTAACTATTATGTTTTTAAAAATTGATAAATACACCTTTATTTATTTATTTACTACTTTCCATCTATCTCAAAATTATTACACGATCTGTATTGAGTGTAAATATTAATTCACAAAAAAAAAACCAACTAAAATGGATCATTTATACCTGGAAAAATGTAAATAAATTCCACTTTTTTAAGATGGAAGCTGCTTAACAGATCGCGGCAGGTTGAATATCATGTTCACAACTTCATCGTTTCGTTTTTGATATACTTTTTTGAACTCGTCGCTAGTTTCGGACCAAATTAACAGCCGATTTTTGATATCAGTCTAAAAGTTAATAAACACATTATTCATTAATGCATTATAATTGTACGAGACAATGGAATGTTAACCTGAAGATTAAGGAGTTACTTGTTATTAATACACTAGAACCCCTTATATATATAGTAGTACCTGTCTAATTGGTTACAATTGGGCTAAGGATATGGATGGAATGCAAAAAAAAGATTATATTATCAGAAAATAGAGAAAAGTATAGATTTACAGTAATGTAAACAATCTTGGAAACCAAAACTTATTGCATTGTTCTCCACAATAAAAAATTGCAATCTGCCACTATTATTGAAAAATAAAAATATCGTATGTATTATACATGTAGTAAAAACTTACTTAGAAAAAAGTTAGTTACAGATTTTTGTTTAGCAGATGAAATTCTGGACTTATCCGCAATGTTCCTCTATGTTGAGGTTAGGTTCTGCTTGATGTATCAAAGGGCAATATCAAAAGGGTTCTTGGAATCAGTGTGTGAAACCTGGGTAGGGTTTTGTCATCAACACCATCTGAGTATCATTCAGAGTTACTTCACCATTATTTTCTAAAATAATGTCAATAATCTAGTTTTTATTGAGCTGTTGGTTGGTTTTATAGTCTTTTTCATATAGAGTAAACCACTCTTCAACTTCATTGGCAGGATATTTCATTGTATAGTTTCTAGATCTTTTTGATTTTATTGTTTTGCTTGTTTTCGATTTGGTCGCTTTCAGTCAAAAGTGCAAACAAATAACAGGTGCTAAAAGTTATGTGAAACATTACTTTTTTAAATTAAAATATAACAGTTCAAAAAATATTTAAATTAACTAATAAGTTAAATGATTTAGAATAATAAACTAGAACTACTTAAAAATAGTTATAATTGATTACACAGCTCATCCAAGTTAACAGCATTGGATCAGTAGTTGGTTAGAGTACATTTAGATTGCTCTTGCAGAATACTCAAGGAGGGCTACATGGTTTTTTTTTTTTGTTATCAAGGGTAAGTGGAGTTATATATTATAAATTTTATAAAATTCAGAGAAGACCGGCCAATTAAATAGAACATGTTTTATATCAACAATTACATTTGATGCATATAGTGAACATTTAGATACACTAACAAGCTTAAACCTAAATAAATTGGACTGAAACGCTGTGCCTGGAGAGTACATATACATTATATTTTTCATTTTTAATCTCACAGAAGCATACTAAAATTCAAGTTTTTCTGCTAGTACTGTCTACGTCCCATAATTTCTGTCACTCGTTCATTATCAGATCATTGACATTTTTTTAAGACCATTTGAAACAGGCGAGGAACAATCAAAGTTGTTTTCTAGTAGTCTTACTTATTTCATAGGTGTAATATCATCCACCAGTCTGTTTCCAATAATCATTGCTCTACCTTCTTCTTCTTTCTCTCTTCAACCTTGCGGTTGGTGGGTGAGTAACACATAGCACATTAGATCCTTCTACGGGAGCATACTCGTGCGTTTTTATAACGACATAACTTTCGCCATTTTTAATTTGGTGTTAGGCAATGGGCGATCCTAAAGGATTTGAGTTCCCCTGTACCAATTGTAGTACAGAACTCTGCAGGAGAGAACACACATGCATTGGGGAAATATGGCATTGCTCTACTAATAGGATGTAAATCTATTGGCAGTACATATAAGACACTCAGTCCTGTATTGTCAATATTTTGTAAAGAAAAACCATTCTTAATAGGATTTTTTTACTTTAAATGATTTATTTCACTCAGTCCTGTATTGTCAATTATCATATGTTTGTACGGTCCATTTCTCTCTGATTTATAATTGTTTAAATTAACATATTGCAATTGAATTATTGAATACTATTTTCTTGTAGTGAATTTTGCACACAGCAGCATTCAGAATAATCGATGAATCATATTTCTTATTTATATGTTAATTTTAATTATTTTAATCAAGCTTTTTCTAACAGTGTTGATGTCAAAATTTTGTTTATATTGTTTCAGTGTACAAATTGTATCATTGACATTAAATTAAGTTAATCTAATTTTTAATCGTGTATTTTTGGTAAAAATAACATTTTCACGATTGTCTAAAATTATTTAAAACAAAACAGTAGATGTTTTAGGACATATATAAACAGTTATAGATTTTCTATTATGAACATTGTGGAGCAGTTTATGAACGATTTTGGGTATTTCAGCTGATTCAAATATATAATTAACAAAATAAACTGTATTTAAAAATGATACAAGTAGTAGCTCGAACATATGATATCGCTAATGTGATAAAAATTAACATGAAGGTGTCCGGAACAAAATGTAGCAGTTATATAAAAATGCTCATTGTGTTCATTACTATGAAGCATATAATATCATCAATTAAATCAGTAAGATTATAATTTAACTGGAATAGCTACATTCTTTTCTAAATCACCACACATATTAACAATATTAGATAAATATTCAAGTTATTCTAAGGGTATCAAATACACATTGAAATTTTAAAGATAGATTGTTTAATATCAGTTCTGGAATTTAGTACTTCTAAACGTATGGAGTTCAAAGAAATTTTCGACAATATTTTTACAGAACCAAAAGACAGATTACATATACTAAATATAATAACAGCTAAATTATTTTATAAAGAAAATGTTGAAACTTTTAGCAAGAAACTACTAATGCTCTTTGAAGGAAAAATAATGAAATTATTTAACTTATAAAATTTTAATAAAAACTATAGAACCAGAGAAATTTTTCCGCCTTAAAGTAATATCATATTTAAAAAGCACTATAGATAAAAAAGATTAACAGCACATAGCGTGAGTTCAACTTAAAATAAATTAATTTCAGAGCTTGATAGTGTCAATGATAAAGTCATAGAAAAATGTTGCAACGGGACAAACAAAAAAGTGAATTCAATTTATTGCAAGTATTATTTACTGTTTATTACATTAATTTTTTTTTTTTGTAGGACCTCTAATTAAAATTTCCATAAGCAAGTGGGGATGAATGAATCCTCGTGGAACATCACATGTAGCCTTCCTTGAGGATAAGCCAATTTTGAACCTGGAATTCTACAAAATAATAAATAATAATTAAATATTGATATAGTAGAGGCGAAATAATTGTGTTCTGAAAAGAATACCAAGTTCCAAATTATGTAGAATAATTTTATATTAAAACCTTTTCTAACAAATTAAATGATAAAGTAATCACAATGATTCAACATAGCGTATAATGTTGATGTATCAGAGATTAATGATTTTACAAAATTAATAAAACAAAATAAAAACGAAATTAATTACTATAAAAAATTTCGTCAACGCAAATTTTTTCGACAATCATATCATTATCAAGCATATACAATAAACGTTACATATAAATTAACCGTAATATTATATATCGATTTACATTAAATAGCGTAGATGTAATAACAAGCTACTATCTTAGTTATATAGAGAGAAAACCACATCCGATTGGTTCTCAATTTACCAATAACCGTTCTCCAGGCTGGATCAAGTCGGAAGCCATTCTCTTTGTCGAAGTTCTTGAATTTTTCAATCTGTAACGCTTCCCTAACAATTATTTCACCCAACCTATCTACTTTGGCAAGAGCTGATGTTTCCTCAAACCTTATTACACGTCCTGTAACCGTTTGATGTTCCGACATAGCCGACTACACGCCCATACTTGCAGTCCGCTATATGTTCCTTAATCCTTACAGCAACAGTTCTGCCTGTTTGTCCCACATAGCTAATACTACAAGAGCATGGTATTCTGTACACATCCGCTGCTTCCCTCCATGGTATAACATTCTTTATATTTTTCAGCATATTACGCAATTTTATGCACGTGCGAGGAGTATCGTAGCTAATATTTCTTTGTCCTAGAACTCTTTACGTTCAACTTTCTTCCGCTAAATTTGTTAACCAGAAGGTGTTACCATACCCGTTGCAAACCATCACTTGCTCTATTCTGTTCAATTCGTTTACTAAATTTTCCTCGTTGGATACTATTTTAGTGGTAATTAATGTTTTAAAAACTCCTAACTTTTGGCTCGGGTGATTTAGCTTTTCTGGAGGTTCTGGTGAAAAGAAACAATGACAAGAAGTTATCTACGTCAGTGTATATTAAGAGCACGAGGATCCACACCATCACCTAATTATTGTTAAGAGTTTTCTTGACCCTTCTGTGACATATTTTTAATATTATTTCATTAAGAATTAAATGTCAGTACTTGAATACAAATATTATCAACTCACGACTCATCGAGTTTAACATCATTAAAACACGTTTATTTACCTTTGTAGATTATATTTAACTGCGTGTACGATAATTTTTGTGGAGGACATATATGTGAATTAGGGAATAATAGTGGAAAAATTTAACGTCACGTAATAATAGTCAAGAATATAATAAAGTATAAGGCGTCAATAATAAAAGAAACAATTTCACACATTTCGATCGGGTAATAACGGACACACTGTTCGAAATAGACGGATGCGTGCAAGATTTAAACCGTTCATGAAGGATTTCGCTATTTTTATCAACGAGAGAATTTTAGCGAATTTCATCAGACCAATGAGGGATGTTGAATGTTTCATTTTCCCATAGACTTGTAAGGATAAATGTAAAATGTAAAAACGCGTACATTTGGCATTATATTAAAAAAAGTTATAATAATATTTAATAAATGTACCGGAACAAACGCCCTCCCCATTTATGAAAATAAAACTTATAATAATATAAACTGGTAAATAATAAATATACAAGATATAAATTGGAAAAATCAGACAAAAAACCATCACAAATGAAAAGCGGTAATTTAAAAAATAATAATTTTTAAGTATATAACGAATATGTAATATCATTTATAAGTAATGAAACGAAAGCAAATTCAAACGTTATGAGAATAATACATTATGTTTAATGCGTCGATGCTTATACTTAATATAATACTTAGTTCCTTGGAATCGTAATTTCCTATTGCTGGAAATAAATTACGGTGCGCACTCTGGGGCAACAATTTTTTGCGATAGTTTGAGGATGTAGTCTTTTTGGTACCTGCAGAGCACTATGCACATATGAAATTTTAGTGCATACGGGGACATTGAGGATACATCTAAAACATCGATTTTGGACTAACTGCAGTCTATTAAAACTAGCATTTAAGACTGAAGACCAAACTGGACAAGAATATGTTAAAATAGGCCTAACGATTGACTCGTAGATTATTAGTTTATTATTAATATTTAAGTGAGATTTACGATTGAAAATGGGGTAGATTGAACAGATTGCTCTGTTTGTCTTCAATGATGCATGGTCAATATGCTTGGAAAAGGTTAGCCCTTTGTCTAAAATGACACCAAGATATATCTGATCAGACCATCCTATATCAACGCCACTGACGTGAAGTCTGGCCGGTAAAAACGGTCTTCGACGAATGAAGAAAATTGCTTTCGTTTTGGAAGGATTAAGAGCAATTTGCCAAAAATACTTAATTACACGATCAACACCGGATTGTAACATATTGCTGACAGTACTTGGCCTGTAGGAACTGCAGAACAACGCTGTGTCATCAGCGTATAAGGCAGTGGTATCCGTTTAGAAATACTGGGGGTGTACTAAATGAACTAAATTCGAAATTTCTTTTGATGTCGTTAACTGTAACTAAATATTTATAGTGTTAAATAATTACATATACACATACTCATATATCCATATATTACGTACACATAAGCACTTAGTGATAAAATACTAGTTAAATTGTTAAAATAATATTAGATTTATAATATGTATTATTTATTTAATTATTAATAAATAAATCGATTAATTTACTTACCGTGTACTTTTCACATAATCAACAGGTGATTTATATTAACTTCTAACATCGCCCAAAATAACTGTCGATGACAACCTCGTTTCAAAATTTGCTAGTAAAAATTTTAAGCAGTATCTATACACATCCAACTCCTAGATTTCGTTAGGGATTGCTGGTCACCGCTGGTGCTTCACGGTTTGTCTTGTTGAAATACTTCGTAACGAGGCGGAATTAATTGAATAATCGTTTCCTTTTCGTTGTGTGTGGGGGGTAAAACGAAAAATTTATGTCTAACGACTAACTCGTTACCATTCAAACACACCGCTATTCTCGCATTCGATTTATCCTGTGTCCAACGGATTACGGACCTATATAATGCAAACGAAGTTCACGAGTCTAATTCAACGGTGTGATGATCAACCGTACGATAAAATTCCCGTATATTCCGAATTTGTTCGGTGTTAAACCATGTCATTATTTTTTCCTCGTAAGGTTTCGAAAATATTTTCAGTTTTTATTTCGAACTTATTATACGTTTAGAAGAACGCAACCTCGACTTAATGTTGTGTACCTATTTGTTTGTCGATGTCTTCATCATCATCATCATTATTATTGTTTATTGCGTCGGAAGTTGTTTTTATATTAATGTGTGTTTTTTTTTTTTTTTTTTTATTCTCGAGGCAATGACCCAATTTCGCTGATATTCATCCACTTTGTTAAAATTTGAAAATTTCAATTACTTTGTCAACAATTCTGGAGCGATTCGTTTTGGACAAAATTTCGAAATTGTTACATTTCA
This sequence comes from Coronaproctus castanopsis, assembly GCA_032883995.1. Classification (NCBI taxonomy): domain Eukaryota; kingdom Metazoa; phylum Arthropoda; class Insecta; order Hemiptera; family Monophlebidae; genus Coronaproctus; species Coronaproctus castanopsis. The sequence goes on from CM065053.1 coordinate 56,833,564, forward strand.
TCGTTTCCAGGGGATACTGATGCTAAGCAAAACTTTTTCAATTATCTTTACGGTCTGTTTGGTATCCTTTTTAATCTCTGTTTTATGCTCCTCCTACTAGTCTGTCCAATTGAGCCTATACGAGCGTGTAATTTCAGGTAATATTATTATTTAGGGAGCGCATATCTTATACACGTTGTGTACATTGTTTGATTTTTCGACAGGTATTCTAATTTTGTCTTTTCATAAATACTGTAAATTATGTCCGTAATATCTTTTATATAACGTACAATGGCTACGTCTTCGAGACTGATTTATTCCTGTCATAGCTATTTATGATCGTATCGTTATTAATATTCTTTCTTTCTTTAAGATAGTACTATTTCACATGACTTTAGCTCTGTGCAACAGTGTCTTTTAAATCCTCACTTTTTTTTGACGCTCAGAGTGGTGTGACTGCTTACGCGCACAGACTAGTTTGTGGGTGTCGATTTTTTAAACGCGGAGGTACTTAATTTACAAAGCTTTTCGGCATTTACGCCATTATCAAGTGAAACATTTTAAAACATCATAATTTTAAAAATATAAATTAAATATAATTACTTAAAAATATGTGATGGTGCTTTTGAAAATATACTCCAAAAATGCTGTTCCGCTTCTGTTCTGTCTATTTTTTGTGATTTGTTAAAATTTAATATCAATATAACCATTCTATCAATACGTTTTAATCTGTTCCGCGTGTTATTTTGTTCGGTCGGGTTGCATTTTTACATTTCCACCGCCATCGTGTAACGTAGCAGTTTTGACGAAATTCTTTTCCGGTCTGCTTGTTCAACGTGTTCATCATCCACCTGTAGTGCGTTGTGTAGGTTCTACTTATATTTCGCGTACTTCTTCTTACGACTATTTACCGATAATACGCGTTGATTATACAACTTTCATCCAAGACATATTTTCTTTATAGACTATAATACGCTGATTGATTTCACGATTGCTACCGATATAACGATTATTTATCCGTTAACTCTTTCAATCGTACGTTAGAAAATGTGTTATAAATCTTATACGCAGGTATTTATTATACAATATCGCTTCTTAGGTGAACTGTAGATAATTTTCAACGTATTTATGTAAATATTTTTAAAATTGAGATATTTCACGTCGACCAGAAAATGAAAAATTCTGTTAGCGTTAAAATTTCATCTACTATATAGTGGACATTTCCATAAATATCTGATTATTTGTTGTAATTCTTTTCTTTCAAATATATTATATATATATATATATATATATATATATATATATATATATATATATATATATATATATTACTCCTTCATTTTTTAATTTGTTCTTTTTCTCGGTATTTATTGCTATTATTTATTCATTATCGATATATTTTTAAACGTACCGGTGTTAATCGATTATATTTCTTACGGTGGTAAACTAATTCGTTAAACATTGTTTATTAGAAGAATTTTTACTACCTACTGTTCAGAAACGCGATAATCTTCACCGTAAAGAAAAATAATTAAATTCAAAGCATCGCATTTGATAAACAGTCGAGATAGTTTTCGAGGGCAATTTGAAATTAAAGGTGCCCTACACATTTTATCGACGCGCTTTAAAGTCGAATATAATTTTGCATATTTTCCAAGAGGGTGACGTGGGATAACTGTATAATTCGCTATCGTTGCAACATCGCTTTGGTATTCAGTTTTGTTATATCGATACTTAAAGTCAAAAGTTTTATTTAAATAATGGAAATATATTAGATTTTAAGTGAATTTCCAGAAAACGGTTCTGAGTGGAATTTTTATTAAACGAACTTTAATAGTAACTGAAGCGATTGTTTAGGCGGTTCCCGGCAGCGTGTAGCCAAACGATTTAGCCGCGCATCATATAGAGTATAATGAATTTCAATTATGTATTACTTTATTCGACCATTTCTATATACCATCTTAGGAAATTGGTATATGTTGCACGATATCGATAGTTCTGACAATGTCGATAATTACGTACTTCAGAAGTGTACTATCAACGTGTCAAACCGGCGTTATTGAAATAATTTAACCGAAATTAAGTAGCGAACTAATACAGTTACGATGTGATTTTGATCATTCGATCAGACTTTAAATTCATAGTTTTGCGAATGTGCATAAAATCGAATCGTTAAAACGGGAACTGATTTCCTCGTAATTTTTAATAGTAATCGTAGTAGTGTGATATTAGTACGGCAATGATACGAGTACGAATGTAATAATAGTAGCGCAAAATGAAATAGTGTATTTGTTGTATTTAAATTCTGATTTAGGGTTGTTTTATGGACGGATCAGATCTGTAAGCGAAAGAAATAATCCGTCTAGATAAAAAATTCAAGGAAAATATTTTAGTTCTGGTGATAACTCGACGACTTTCATGAATACTAAAATTCATATCATCGGTTACACGCTGCAACAGTTTAAAACAATTATTTGTTAACGATGCCAGCTTTGTATTTTTTTTTTTTTTCTCAATAATATAGTTATATAAAATATACTCAAGCGTATCATATATATATATATAATGAAATATGTACGCACAAGTTTTATAATTAAGAAATTCTTATTCATGCAAGCAGTCAACCCCACAAAACCCAGTATGCAGAACTTGTTTATTAGTAAATAAATAATTAGAACTGGAGGTCGGGGATTTTTATTGGATTTTAAGATATATTTTCCGTTATTTAAATAGAAAAAAACAACCCTGAAAATAATTGAAAAATTATTTACGCCACATAATGTCTCAAGTGCGATTATCAGCTAATAGCTAAATCCAAAAAATATAAAAGAACGAAAAAACTCGATATATCAATTTAGTTATTGGAAGAGTTGGCTAATAAAAATGCTAAAAGACCCTTGTACGATTCTATAATTACATATAAACTTAATTCTAATATTCATTTCTTGTTGTTTTAATAAATATGAATAAAATCAGCTGTATTCGAATAAATTTTATTTTGTTAATTAAAAAAAAACTTTTTTTTTTAAACATTATTTTTGTTTTTGTTTGGAGAAAGATTCGTAAGGGATGACGACCATTTACGTTAAATCAAATTATTCAAAATTTAATATAATTTAAAAAATGTGCTGCCTCAGTTTCGTGAATATTTGAAAAATATTATATCAAATTTTAATTTAAAAAAGGTGGCCTCATCAAGATTTTTGCGGGGGTGGGCCTCTGAATTCTCAGGTATATATATATATATATATATATATATATATATATATATATATATATATATATATATATATATGTATGGATATATAATATACTCCTGTAAAACTGTTTCCAAAATGGCATTTCACCAATTTCCTTCTATAATTACAAAATCGTTATCGTGAAATAAATTAGTAAATAATTTTCTACACGTCACCGAAAAAAAACTCTGTACTGTGGGCGGAAGATAATATTGCTCTCTGTCATCTCTCATGATCAAGTAAAAGTATCTTAATTAAATGAATAGATCGGGCTGTTATGTTTAGATCAATCCGAACGGTTTAAAGCATACATGTTTTACCCAATCTGTATTCGTTTTAAATTGATAGTTTGATACATTTCAACTTAACAACGTACAAATTAAAACATATCCTAGTGTATGTAGACTAGTGCAAGGTAGAGAAAAATAGATTTTTATTTATTAAAATTATAATTATTTAATAACCTCGTAAAATTTTGCATTCATTTTTTTTCATTAAAAATTAGAACTCGTTACATGTTCAAACTTAAAAACAGTTACTTTTATTTTAAAAATGAAATCTCGTGTTAAATATTTTAAAATTGTGCTGAAGTATCTGTGAGCTGTTTCAGAACATCGGTTAAAGGACCGGCATAACTTTTGCAAATTGAAGTAGCGTGTAAAAAAGTTCTCGTAACATATTTGTAAATTTAAGTTGTTAAAAAATTGAAATAATATTCGAACACGTCAAAATTGTAACAATAGCTTTCAATTGTTAAAAATTTTCGTTATAGTGTCAGAATTGTAACAGCGCATTTGAGTAGTTATTAGTATAATTTTCAGAACCGCGCGTTTCAGTTGTTAATATTTTGGTATAACATTTAACACGTTTAAAAAATTATTTAATAACCCCGATAAGGTAATGTATCTAAAATTCTATTTTGTTCTGGTAAAATTCGTCTTTTATCATATAATTAGAATTCTCTTTACGTACATTTTTATTCGTTCGTTTTTTGTATCTTATTAAAATTTATTTTATCAATAATTTTATTAACGATATTCTTCGTTGTATTTTTATTTTATACTTTTGAATTTTCATAATTTAGCGTAAATCCTTTATAACTTTTCTTTATTCCGTTGTAAATGCATAACTTTCAGGTATGCATGTATGTGCGCCGCCCCGTAAGTAATGAAACTGTCGCTATAATATTAAGGGCGTCACTTTTATGAAATTTTAGACGTATACTGGTACAACTTTCCTCTCTAGCCGTACTAAATTTCAGACCATTTGTCACGATTCGGCTCAACTTCGAAATCGAAAAAACATCCAGCAAAAGATTTTATTCTAATGTCGTCGAAACGATTAAAATGTTAAAAGTCGATGTACGGTGTGATCACGTGGTAGGGCGTTTTCTAGATATAACTGATTTTCATCGGATAGAGAGTCGAAAAGTGACGAAGAAAAAGGCGGTAAAAATAGACAAAAACATTGCTAGTGTCGCACTGTGTCGACAGTTCATCCTAATGCCGAGGTTAGTGAAAGAGCTAATTTTAAAAACGACCGTTAGACAATTACTTATTGAACGACATTGCACTTGCTGATTCTGAATTTTTCTAAAAGAAAGACGGATCCGGTAATCAGCCACCCTACTCGCCAGATTTAAAGTCCTCAAATCGATTGTTTTCTTTTTCGTTGTTAGCTGAAGATTCGAGTTGAAATCGATTGAAGAGATTCGAGAGATACGGGACAATGAATTCAATCTTGAAAGATGATTTTTCAAAGGGCTGGAAGAGCCAACATGTTTATACAATGCGATAATAGAGAATAATTTGAATAAAAAGTTTGTTCAAAAAACTGTCGTCAATTTTTACGTGTTCTATAACGCCGATCTCATTAATCATTTGAAGCACCGTTATTTGAACACACAGCATACACGTAGGGTTTTGTTATTTTCAAAAGGGAACGCCGGTTTCGAAAATAGGAATTACGTTGTTTAATTAGCTTGTTTTAATTCTTAAACGATAATATACCGGTGTAGTAGTACCTTGAAATGTAATCCTCGTTCATTGTTACTTTCATAAATGGCACTGTTCGGAATGGAAAATGCCGTTAAACTGTTAAATATCATCGGCATAAATAAAACCATCACCAGTACAACTTTTCTGTAAACGAAAAAAAAAAAAAAAAAAAAAAAAACAAAAAACGAAGCAATAAAAACAAAATAGCTCCAAATTTGAAAAAATATAATAAACCGTACTGTAAAATAAACACTTGTAAACGTTCTCTCCGGTAAACTATTAACGCTAAATTATAGTCTTTTTTTTAATATAATGCGGAATGTAGAGTGATTTTTTATAAAAAATCAATTGAAAATTAGTTAAATCACTAATATTTATTTTCTTACGGAAAAACACAAAAAGCTTTTCGGCATTTACGCCATTATCGAGTGAACAAAATTTAAAAAAAAAATCATAATTTTAAAAGTATAAATTAATAATAATTACTTAAAAATATTTGATGGTGAAAATATATTCCATAAAATGTTGTTCCGCTTCTGTTCTGTTTATTTTTTGAATTGTCGAAATTTAACATCGATATATTTGTTTAATGATTTTGTTTTTTTATATTTATTTTTTCTTCAATATTATTTTCTGAATTCTGAAAAAGTTGTATACTGGTGGAATTTTAAATTTTCATTTACCGTTGCGATGTATGATGTCCAAAAGTAAAATATAAATTATAAAAATATACAAACACAAAATTAAAAAAACAAAAAAAAAAAACAAAACAATTTTACAATTAAAATGAAAATAAGTATTTGAAAGAACAGAAGCCGAACAATATTTTATGGAATATATGTTCACCATCACCATCATATATTTTTAAGTAATTATTTTTAATTTATACTTTTAAAATTATGATTTTTTAAACAAATTTTCGTTCACTCGATAATGGCGTAAATGCCGAAAAGCTTTTTGTGTTTTTCCGTAAGAAAATAAATATTAGTGATTTAACTAATTTTCAATTGATTTGCTATATTATAGGCTTAATAGATTATAAAAATAGAATGAAAATTCGGTAAAATACGAAGAACGTAACCCATAATAATAATAATAATAATAATAATTAATTTTTAAAAAATGACGGATAAAAAATATTTCTCATCTTTATGAAAATGGGAATTTACACATTAATACGAACGTCTTATTATTAAGATTATAAAAATGATAACAAAAATACGCCTAATTATTAATAATACGGATTTAAATTTATTTAATAGCGTATATTTTCGCACAATAACGATGACGACGATAGTTATAATAATTCAGTTTTAATTCGAATCAACTAAATTCAGTTTAGAATGAATTAATTTTCGAACGATTTAATTTCAAATCAATTTATTTTATAATAAGAATGAACTTACAATACTAGTTACAAGAGTAAATGAAGAATACCGAGTAATGATAAAACAAAATAAAATAAAATAAAAACTTGTCACTACGTTTACGACGATAGACACTGAAACTCAAAAATTCTTTGCTACCCTTTTTTTTTTTTTTTTTTTTTTGTAATATTGCACATCTAAATTAATCTTACATTTTATTTTTTTGTTTTTATATTTTTAATAAAAATTGTATATGTTATATATTTTTACAATTTACTTTTTCACGTCCACTCGATAATGGTGTTTAATAGTCTCGAAAGCTTAAAAAGTTTTCTCGATTTGATGTTTTTTTTTTTTTTTTTTTAAATCACTATATTCCACGCTGTTTGGAATACTGAAAGACTACCGAGTACAATTTGTTTTATAAATATTCGTCAAAGTCGAGATATTTAATGATATTATACGTCTTACGTTATTGAAATAACAATTTCGCCGTTAAATGTTCGTTTACCGTATTTAGTCGCTGGTTATCAAAAATTTTCGACGAAAATTCTAAATTTTATTTAAGTATTTATTAGACGGATTGCGCTGATAATTTTTTTAAATATTTTAAAAATTCAGACATTTCGCACAATTTCGGCAGCGTTAGAATTTCACACGCCGGTGGTACCTTATTTATGCGATTGAAAAGGTTAAAAAAAAATCTTATTCGATAGGAAAAAATTCAATAAAATAACTCACGTATTAAACATCGTATATGGCGGATGTATGAAATTCCGTTCGTGAGAATATAAACATGCACGCACAAACCGATACGTCGTAAGAGATTGAGCAATAATCGACGATTTGTTTGAATATAATCGGTAAACGCGTTCGTATTTATACTCGAAAAATTTCTTCCCCGAAAGAGATGCGACGAACGGGAGGGTGAAAAAATAAAACAAAATATAATGAAATAAAGAAAAAAAAAATAGGAGTAAACAAAAAAAATGTTTTCTTATCTTTTTCCACATTTTTTAACCCGTCAAATAAGAAACCAACCCCTACCGCATCCGTCATTTCTCAACCGGATAAATTACTTAGCCGGAAGATGATCGTAATTATTTATCCATCCGAAATGAATTTACTACAGTTTCCTAAATCGCGTCTGCGTTCGTTCCGCATAGTTTTGCCATTTTGTTTTCTGTTTACTTTTAATTCGCTTTTCTCATTCTCAACATCTCGTTAAATTTTTCCGACGAATTTCTCGGAGCGTATTTTCCGCACCGTTGCATCCTCGAAACGCCTTTTAATTATCCGGGCGAGTTTTCTGATCGATTTATTTACTTCTTTTCGGTTTCGGTAAGCGAAAGTAAAGAAAAAAAATTAACGGTCGATTCATTAAAAAAACAATACACATATATATCTCACGATCACGATGCGCTTATATATATCCACTACTGGATTTCAACTTTTTCAGCTTGTATCTATTGCAGGCACCGTTCATCCGTTTTACTTCGGCGAACTTTTGTATATCATTCTGTCCTCGAAAATCCTAGAGCCTTCTTTCGTTATCTGTAGCGTTATTATTTTTGTCTATCTATTATCTGTTCTTCTAAAAATTTATATATATATATACATATATATATATATATATATATATATATATATATATGTGTATATATATATATATATATATATATATATATATATATATATATATATATATATATATATATACTAGAACTTACCCACGGCGTCGTCTGTATAAGTTTTTAAATACAATATTGCTTACTTTTTAAACTATATACATATCCGTCCGTTATTTTGACTATTCCCATTAAACAACAAAATGTGGTTTGTATTGTGGGTTTTGGTAGTGAAGATTCGAACCGGAAAACGTGTTAAATTTTAAACGATTTGACATCGCTGTCTCCTACTAATTTCTGCCCTATTTATGATGTCAATGTGAAAGAAAGCTTAGAATGAATTCGATAACATAGGCTATAAGCTGTGCGAATTTCATCATTATTGCTTTAATAGATTTTGAGTTAAATCGGAACAGACAGACAAAATTTAAAAGAAAATGATTTTCTGTTTATGCGATAAAATAAGCACGATGCAGTGATTGTAATGAAGATATTCGCAAATCACAAACACTACAGTTTTATATATTAGCGGACGCGGTTCTATTGGATTATGACACGCTTTCAGCTTTCCAGCCGGAACACTGAAATAACAGAAGGATGGACTAATTCTGATTCCGTTAACATCTACCGTAACGGAATCCATCCATTTCTTCTTCCCGCCTATTCTAAGTCCATCGCAGAGGCTTGTTTCTGCATGTTTACGTATCTCAATCAGATCACGCATCAGAGCGACTCGCACCTGGATAAGATAATTTTTTATATGATCTGCGATAATCGCACGAGAAAGACCGCCTTAACGGCCGCATTTCCATAAGCGTGAACGCTGACCTGTAGAGAATCATTTGTATTATCAGTTAACGCACGATATCAACTGCACATAGCGATGACCACCGAATTGGTGTTTTGTATATTCCGTGTGTGGAAAATATCAGACCAAAAGGTCTTTAACCGTTTCAGCCACGATGTCCACTATTTGATGCTAGCACGATTATGTTGGTCGTGAAATATCTCAATTATGATAATATTTATATAAACACATTGAAAATCGTCTAGAGCCATCTAAAAAACAGTATTGTGTAATAAACACGGTGTATAAAATTCCAATTGTTTTGTTAAAATTTCATGTGACTAAAAGAGTTAAAGAAAGTCAGTCAATGTTTAAGTTGCAAAAGTCAGTTTAAGTTGCAAGTTTAAGAATTGCTAGTTGGTCAGTTGCCTCGTGAAAAAAAAGGGAGTTAGAAAATGTTTAAGTTTTCAAAGTAGAAGTAAAGGATGGTCAGCAAATTCGATTTTAGAAATTAGATAGAAACGATAATGATCGTAAAGGGTATCAATGAGAAGATTGCTGAACCCATCATTGAACCGAATATCTCAAACCGGGTTAGTTTACCGTTTAAATTTATAGTTAATATTTATAAATCGATTTATTATTAAACGTTTTTTTTTTTTATACTTTTATTTTCTTAAATATTGAAGTATATCGTTCAAATTATTCAAAATCGAAATAGATTTCTTTGCGTATAAGTGTTGTCTCGATAAAATCGGAAATAAAGTAAAAAATAAAATAAAATAAAATTGTTATTCATATGTATATTTACCCCCCTTGGGGGTACACATATATGTGTAACCGAAGACCCCGAGCTCAGGGGAAGGGGCGCGTTCACAGGTGGTGGATAGTGGAACGGCCTTCAGATATGGAGGTTAGTTGCGAATAAGTCTTTGACAAATAAGCAACCGCGAACCGTGAGCAGCGATGTACCAGGGTGCAGTGGGAAAGTCTTGGGAAAGCTTTCCTTATAAAATACTGCATAAACCCGTTGAAGGCATCGCGACAAAGCGAGTATGGCCGCTATAAGCCTATCCCACCCCAAATCCAAAAGCGTCTGTTCCATATTGGACGGCTCCCTGGTCGGCGTCTGTTTTCATGTTAGGAGAACGGCTGTTTAAAACTGGCGGAAGGCAAGGAGAAACCACCGCTGTTGTATCTTTTTCTCAAACATCTACAATGGAAAGCAAAAATAGATCAATGGCCCTTAAATCGGGGCACCCCTTAAGTGGGGCGAGATTGCTAAGAATCCACCCTGTTGTATTTCACAGTGGATAACAAACAACATTATGAACGCATAAATACATTCCATAAACCTATTCACATACGTGGAATGTTAAAAGTTTATTACAATCAGGAAAATTCTTAAACACAGTTAGAGAAATGAAAAAAAGGTTGAATATTGATATAATTGGCATCAGTGAAGTCAGATAGCCTGAATCTGGAAGGAGTCCACATGTATTATTCTGGAAGTATCGATGGTTCAAGAGCAAAAACGGAGTTGCTGTTTTAGTTCCAGAAAATTTATCAATGGTTGAATTTATACCAATAAACAATCGCATTGCTATCCTTATCTTAGAAACATCGTATCGTCGAATGAACATCATCCAAGTGTAAGTCCCAACAGCCGATAAATCAGATGAAGAAATTGAAGAGTTCTATAGTGAAAATACGATCGTTATGGGAGATTTTAATGCCAAAATTGGCGAAGGAGTGGATGGTAAATTCATCGGAAAATATGGTCTTGGTAACAGAAATCAGAGAGGTTATCGCAGTTCTATACTGAAGTAGAACTAATGATTGCTAACACTTTTATAAAGCACCTTCCGAGACGACTATATACATGGATATATTCAGCTGACAGGGAAGGTAATGTAGTACGTAATCAAATTGATTATACTTTATTACGCCGAACATTTTGGAGATATGTGCAGTTTGTTAAAACATATTCCGGAGCTGACATAAACTCCGATCGTAACCCAGTTGTTATGAAGTTAAAAATGGAAAAAGAAAATTCGTTAAAATCAAAACGGAGAGGAAAAGAAAAATTGACGTGAATAAACTGAAAAACAAAACTTTTCAATCCGAAATTGGAAATATAATACAGAAAAAGATAGAACACGAAAAGGAAAGTAGCATGAACAATTGGGATGATTTCAATAAAGTGATACTAGATGTCCAGAAGGAACATATCGGTTATGTTAAGAACAGGAAAAAACAAAGATGGATGACGGACGAAATTCTGGAATTGACGGAAAAACGAAGAAGCGCCAAGAATAATCCGGATGAATATAGAAGAATGAATAAATTAATTAGGAGATCCTGTCGAGAAGCAAAAGAAGTGTATTGGAGTAAAAAATGTACAGAAATTGAAGGGTACCAGATTAAACACGATTTACTTAATGTTCATAAATCGGTGTTAAAGACATTTGAAAGTACTCATTATAAGCGAAATTTAGGAGTCTTGCTGGGCTCAGATAAAAAGTATGTGATAGGTGCTGAAGACAAGCTAAAAGTCTGAAAGGAATATATTGAAAATCTTTTCGATGATGACAGAAACAATGTACCCCGAATGAATATCATGATTTCCATGAGGAAGGACCACCTATAAATGGGGGACGAAATACGGCGTGCCATTAAAATGCAGAAAATTGGAAAAGCAGTCGGGTCTGATAATATACACGCACGGAAATGTTGAAAATAATAGCTGAATATAGCGAAAATGGCGTACAAAAAATGAAGGAAGTTTTCAACAAGATTTACAATCCTGAAGAATGGTTAAGAGCAACTTTCGTAACCATCCCCCCAAAAAAGTAATGTACGCCATTGTGATGATTACCGACTAATTAGCTTAATGTCGCACGTCTTAAAAGTATTCCTTCGAATAGTTCATACAAGAATTTACAATCGTTACGAAGAACAAATGAGTAACACTCAATTTGGATTCAGAAACGGATTGAGTACGCGAGAGGCCTTATTTGCAATATTTGCAATATTTGCAATACGGACGTTAACATAACGTTGTCGCGATGTTAATGTTGATGTCTATGCATGTGCCATCGATTATCACAAAGCTTTTGCGTAAACCATTACAAATTGACGGATATATTAAAGAAAATATCTATAGATACAAAAAGATTTCAGGATAATTAGTGGTCTATATCGGAACCAAGCACCAGTAGTTCGTGTAGATAATGCGTCATCGGCAGAAAACAGCTATCAAGAGAGGAGTACGTCAAGGCTGCGTCCTATCCTACTGTTTAATATATATGCGAAGCTTTATTGAAAGATACATTAGAAGAAAGTGATGGAAAACTGAAAATAAATGTTGTTAAATTGAATAACCTCCGATACGAGGATGAGATTGTATAATTACAGTAGATAGTAAAAAGAGCTTCAACGAATCTTAGACAGGATCGTAGAAAACCGTTCTGAATATGAAACTGAATATATCGAAAACAAAAGTAATTGTACTTTCAAAGAAACCGATTACATGTAAAATCGAAATAAACAATAAGAATATTGAGTCTCATTAAGTATTTAGGAAGCATACTAAAAGAGAATCGTACTTCCAAACGTGAAATACATAGTAGAATTAAACAAGCCAGAAGTACATTAATCAAAATGAAGAATCTTTTTACACGACAAGAGATAAAATTGGAACTATAGACTTCTGAGATGTTACATCTTCTCTATTCTGCTATATAAAAAAGATCAACCCGTTTGAAATGTATTATTACCGTCGGATGCTGAAAATACCGTGGGTAGAAAAAGTCAAAAACATCGAAGTGCTTAATAGATTGGGGGAAAAAAGGGAAATTATGGAAACTATCAAAAGAAGAGAATTGCAATACTATATTATGAGAGGAGAAAAATATACTATATAAATTACTTGAAGGGAAAATTAATGGGAAAAGACCTACAAGAAGACCTCACAAAATGTGGATTAACAACCTCAAGAAGTGGTTCCGATGTTCATCATTAGAACTTTTCCGGTCGGTCGCCGATAGAAATTGCTTTCGATTGTGGATCGCCAACCTTCGAAATGGAGATGGCGAATGAAGAAGAAGAATGTATATTTAAATGTGTACATATATACCTATGTATATATAGCTGTTAGTATTTCCGTGACTTGTATAAGGAAGATGAAAGGGGAAATTAAGAGGGTCTATTTATAAAGAAAGTGAGAAAGCTAAGTAGAGAACGAAATAAGTGAATATATATTAATTACACTAGGGTTCTAAACGTATAGTAACGAAGTCCGGTAGACAGCCATTAGGAGTGTATTAGGGCCCTCGCAATATATATATATATATATATATATATATATATATACTAATTTGGCTTACTTCTGATAATTCTTCAACTAGGATGATAGAAGGAAAAACTTATTAAGATCGGGTTGCTTGATAGAGCTCGTCATACTTCTCGATTAAAGAGTTACAATTCCAAGCAGCTAGTTTAATTCCTGGGGTGGACGACAACTAATACGTATTAATAATAGTTTCAATTATGTGGATACCGGGTCATAGAGGTATTCCAGACAACGAATTTGTTGACTCATTGGCTAAAGACGCTTCGTCTAGTGGTGTAGAGGTCTCCTTAATAACTCACAAAGATATCATTCACTTTATTCAGCTAGCGCATAGGGATCAAGCTAATGTACACTAAGAGCATTAGTCAATCACCTCTGACTTATTACTATCACCTCCAGTCGTCTCTTCCCAAACTCCCGTGGTTCTATCTTTTTAAAAAGATTAGTCGTAAGGGAATTGTACTCATCAGCAGATTGCGATTTGGACATCATTTGTTGCCTGACCGTCTTTTCCGTATGCAGCTTAGAGAAAGTCCGTTCTGTCCCCTCCATTCTGAACAGGTAGTCTGCAGCAACAATCATGTCTTTTTTGAATGTTCTGCTGTAGCATCGTTGCGCTCGGAGCTTTACCTTATCTTGTTGCATTGTTGCATTCTTCGAGTATTACACCTCCGTATAATGTATCGTCCCTTTTACATCTGGATAACCTACAATTGTTCCCCCATATAGCGACGTTTTTAGAGAAGTCAGCATGCTTGATTAAGATGTAGATAGTCAGGGGCGTATTACCCCCAATGCCAAGAATGCCATGGCATAGGGCGGCAAATTTTGGGAGGGCGGCATGTAGGACCAAAAATAAATTTTGTTAACAAAAAAAATTAATTTTTTTAGTTTTAAATCAGATATATTTATCACAAAAAATACAAGTAATTATTTTATAGTACAATTTTTCTTGACTTTCTTAAGGCGAATTCTTCGATCAAATTTTCAAAATTTATTCGTCGATTCAAATCATTTTCGATGCACAACAATGCTAATTGGACGGACATCATTAACTTTGCTAATAAACATCATGACTTTTTTCTATCAACTATAATTATTGAAACAGTGTAAAGTTTTCAAATTGTAAATTAACAGTAAATACAAAAATGGATTATTTTTAAAAAGTTTTTATTTTACTCATACCATAGACTTTAAATTTTTTATTTTTGTGTTTAAGAATAGTAAAACACTTTTCAGAAAATAAAATTTTGTAACCGAACCAACATATTTGAGTAACAAAATTTTGGAAAATCGATGGCCTTACATGGGGCGGCACCACTTGTGTGGCGTAGGGGCGACAAAAGTTGAAATACGCCCCTGTAGATAGTCCCCCACAGTATCACGTTGGGTAGGCTGTAAAGGCACCCCCATTATAATAATAATAAAAAATAATAATAAATAAATAATACCTGTAGCATACTTAAAACAACCTTATTTTTAGGCGATTTAAGATTATTAAATATAGCTTTAATTACATTAAAAATATGACTTAAGTTAAATATATGAATATGTGAGGAAATAGAAACAAAAGAACTTAGTGACCTCTTCGAGATAGTTAAATGGTTAATTAACACTTTTAAAATTTGAATTTTACCAGTAAACAATCAGAATGGATTAAAATTAACGATTAAGTTAAGTTAAAAAAAAAACCCGGCTTACATAGCCCATAAAAATATGTTTACGTCGTAAATTTCGAGTACTGAGAACTGAAGTAAAGATAGTAAAACACTACAGTAATACGAAATTACGGATTTATTAATGTCGATTTGAGAAACGCTTAATAAAAGATCACCTATTTTAGGAAATAAAGTAAACAAAAATTAAAATATCTTACGAATAATAGTTAAAAAAATTAAATTTAAAATATAAGCGCGACATAACTTTATTTAGAAAAAAAAAAAACAGGTATCAAAAGTTAACAGTAACAACATGGAAAAAAAATTAAAAATTAAAATAAACGGCAAAAGTAAAATGGCGGTTCACACGATTTATCATTCTAGGCACAGACGTAAAATATGTTATAGATACCTTAAAAATTTTTTTACTTTTAAATGGATATATGTTTTTTTTGTAATATGCAAAAAAAAGTACAAATTATCATTTGCGGCATTTATTTTTGTTTTCGGCAAAATCAGTTTGATTTGCCAGTGAGAACGCCAATTCGAATTTGTCTGTGGTCAGATCATGTGTAGCGAGTAGTAACAAATAAGTCCGCACTATAGTTATCACCAATTAGAAAATAACCAGACGTAATTATTTCAAATGTCATATTTCCATCACGTCGCTAACACAATATACGTTCTACTTCGCAAAAGATCGTGTTTAATTATTCGTACGATAATAGACCTTGGTTGTTTTCAATAATATAACAATTTCCCCGTCTTTATAGCAGACTATTACAGTTCGCCTTAATGAGTGTGCGGTGTGAGATAAATTTCCATTTTATACCTTCCACAGTAACCAATTTAGAAACACCGGGTCGGGTGCGTTGTATCATTTTTTTTTCTTTACATCGTCACTATAAAATAGATCTGTGCGAGAGATGAATCGTCTTAGATATGAAATTTTCTGTAGTCTGAAACAATTTCTACGTGGGCGGCTCTTGCATTGAAACAAACGAAAAATACTCCATAGACCTATGTTTCGAACATTTTATTTCAAAATGACCAGCGATATCAACAGCTATGTGATATTCAAAACGTCGGAAATCGACCAAGAAATTTAATACAAAGAACACATTTGTATATATATATATATATATATATATATATATATATATATATATAACACGTTTAATTAGTAACGATGTTCAGTGATGTATGGACCATACGGAATATTGTAATTTTGCAGAAGTTTCAATTCACTTCGATAATCATGGAATTCATTACTGAACATTTCTCCAACTGGATCATCGCATTTTGCTTCTTCTCGCCGTAAATCTTGGATCATTATTTTCGCTCCGATAGTTATCGAAACTGGTATAAGTAATACATCGAAAGTTCGTGATATATATATATATATATACAAATACAGGACGTGCCCTTAAATATGTAACGCTACGCAAAAATGATCTAATTCAGTGTACTAAACGATTCGAAGTGTATCATTTCATTTTCGAGCGATCGTGGTTTGACCCCTTCGATTAATATAACGTAAGAATTCAGACGAATTGCTTCGATATTTTCCGAGTCATACCGGCAGATAAGCATTCTCCACTATAATTGAACTGCATTTTCTATACAATCCGCTCCAGTAATCAAAATCGTATATGTAGAAATCGTTTCGAATGGCATTGGCTGCGACGAGTTCTTTCAATTCCAATTCGCTTCCTAATACAGGAATTTTGTTCAAGATATATCACATTCCCATGCTAAATCGGCTATCAAAAATCGCTCGAAAAATTTTTCAAAATAAAAAATCAAATTTTAAACTCGCGATTTCTCGTTACCGGTTAATTTTGGTAAAATTTATGCTATTACATCCACGTCTACTTTCGTTTAACGTTAACCCGAACTCGCTATCTACCATAGAGGCCTTAAAAATGGTCCCAACCCCTAAACCATTTAATTATAATTTTCTTATTTAGTGTAAAAATACGATTTTACTATCGTTAGACGCGTATTTCAATGCCGCATAAATTTTGTTTAAAATATTTTCCTCGATTTCGAATTGTTCGCAATTTATTGCGTGAAATTTGAAGTGTTTGAAATTTTCGGGTCTGTTTTGAATTTTTTTTCACAGTTTTTTCGCTTTATACGATAGATCTTATATAGAAACTGCTATTTCAAGAATTAAAAATATTTACGTCGTGCGCTATGCTCTGCCAAAGGTGGCAAGTCGGCAATTTTTACAAATTCGTACCAATAATCAATTTAAATTGGACCGAATTGTAGATCTAAACTATTCTCGAATCCACCTGAAGACGTACAAAAAATTTCATTCAAATCGGTCCAGCCGTTTAGGAGGAGTTCAGCGACATTATATATCATCATCATCATCATCATCATCGTATTCCCCTTTACAATAGATTGCGTACATCCTTTCTCATATGCTGCGATTTCTGGCGTCTTTAATGATCTCCGTCAGGGTTCTGCTTGGTGAGTCATCCGGCGGATTTGCCGTCATCAACTCCATCCGCTTCCTCTTGCTGGCTTTCCTTGTATTTTTCCTTAAACTGCCAGCAGAAAAACTTCACCTTCACGGATTTTATGTGCTATGTATTTCCTTTTTCTGTTCTTAACATCATCTACCGTGTTTTTCCGTTTTTCTCCTATTTTTGATAAAACAGCCACATTGGTTATGTAATCTTTCCATGAAATCCGGAACAGTCTTCGGCAACACCACATCTCAAAAGCAGCAAGTTTCTCTTCGCACTTCGCGCTCATAGTCCATCACAGGCATATTTCAAAACGGACCATACATAACATTTCATTATCCGCTTTCGTAGGGCGAGGTTCGTCGTTCGATTTCCAAGAACTTTGCTTAGGTTATTGAAGGCTTTTTTCGCCATACCAATTCGTGTCTTTATTTCCTTGTGGTCTCGACCATCGTTATTTATCAGCGTGCCGAGATATCTGAATTCATTTACATTTTCAATTTCATGTGTTCCAATTTTGATTATAAACTTTTTGTAGTCATTCTTTGTAAATTTCATAACTTTTGTTTTAAATATAATTAATTTTAATTCCGTATCTCAAGCCGGCGCTATTTATTCGGTCGATCATCTTCTGCGCTTGCGTTTCTGTTTCAGCAATTATTACCTTATCGTCTGCGTAACTAATTTCATTTATTCGTTCACCATTAATCTTCAATCCCATTTTTCTAATTCGCGCTTCTTTAATCAGTTCGTCTGCATTTTTGTTGAACAGCCTTGGCGAGAGAGGACAGCCTTGCTTGACGACTCCTTTCTGTATATCGCATTTATTCTTCGAGTACTCCGTTCCGATCTTTAAATTAGCGCTTTGACTCCAGTACAGATTATTGATAATTTTTAGGTCCTTATCATCGATATTGTATTTCTTCAGGATTCTCATCAATTTCTCGTGATTGACACGATCAAATGCTTTTTCATAATCAATGAAGCACACAATGAGTTCTCTATTAGCATTTAATGTTCGTTGAATGATTACTTTCAGAAGGGCTATTGCATCTCTCGTTCCTTTTTCTCCTACAAATCCGTACTAGGTTTCACTTAGATTTTCATCTAACTTTCTTCCAATTCTCGCATTAATGATTGACAGTAACAATTTAAGCACATGACTCATTAGCGCGATGGTTCTATATTCTGAACATTTCTGCGCATTATTTTTCTTTGGTAATGTCACGAGGTTTATTGAAGTCCTCGGGCAGCGTTCCTTCATCATATATTTTGTTCAGTATCTGCAAAATCCCTTTTTCATACGTCGGTGTTATGTGTTTGATTAAATTTACAGGAATAAGATCTTCCCCCTCCCCATCTTTATGGTTTTTGGCTTTTGTAACAGCGTTTTTCAGCTCACACATTTCAATTCGTGGTGATTTTTCTGCAGTTGAAGTTTTAATTTGAACAGGCCGTGTATCGTCCCTGTACAGTTCATCTATGTATTTTATCCAGATATCTTCCTTTTCTTGATTATTGACACTATACTATACATGCTATCCCACTTCTTCTTTTTTTTGTGTGTGTGTCCATCATTTGTTTTATTTTGGTATGCATTTCTCGGTCATTGTGTTTCTTTTCAAGTTCTTCAATTTCTCGACATTTCTTAGCATACCATTCACTTTTTGCCTTCGTGCACATTTTTTTAATATCTTTGTTTATTATCGTGTATTCAGTACTAGTTCGGTTTACTTCTCTTCTTTTCTCCATTATATCCAATATGTCTTGGTTCATTCCCACTTTGTGAATTTTCTTCCCTTTGAGTGGGATCGTATTTTCTGCTGCTGTTTTAACCTTTCGCTTCCATTTTTGCCACATCGTTTCGATGCTTTGATCCTCATTCTGCTTCGTGTTACATTTTGAAATATTTTAATTTGTCCCTTAGTTGTTTTTATTTTTACTACTGTTCGATTGTTTTATTGTTCTCGGGTATTCTCTTCTACCCACTTTTATATTTTCAAGCTTTCATTGTTTGACGGTTTACTTGTTACTTTGACTGATTTCTGGCTTCGAGTTATCTCAATCGTATTACTATTTTGATTATTATCATCGTACTATTTTTGTTATTTATTACGCGCTTGGGAAATATAAAGGGATCGTATTCCCCCCCCCTTTTTTTTAATGTTTCACCATACTACAATGGACTTGGGGTGATTTATCGTGTGTACGTTTATTTACTCTATAAATCTAGAGAGTCTTTCTTTTGAGAAGGCATGTTCTCTGTTTTCTGTTGTTTGAATATATCTAAATTTCGATAAGGGAGAATTTTAATAATTAGGGATATCGTTCCTTTTCTGAAAATTATTGATGTTCACGATCCTAGACAACGGGGGAAATCTTTTTTATTTTGTAATACGTTAAATCTGTTAAATAAATTACGTTCGTGAGTTGTGTCATACGGGTCATTAGTAGATGCTCGTCGCGCTTTACTTTATAAAGCTCGCCGGAAGAGCAACGCATGTATACTTTTTTGTTAGCGTTGAAATTTTTGGTGGAATAAGAGTAGCGAAAGTAATTGAAACGCTTACTTAAGCTGAATATAAGATTCTGTTAGAAATCATACTTTGTTAATATAGTAGTATTGCTTTGATGGAATGTATATATCGTTACCATACTGTACCATTGTTCCGTTAGGTCTAATAATTTTATGTATGGAGATGCTTTGACTATTCCGTATCCGACATCTCTGAAAAGAATGACGATATGTACGCGGTTAATTCGTTATTTCTTAATTCTATTATCTAAAACTAAATTGTTAATCGGATCAATATCTATTCGACAATTATTTTAAAGCGACCAGATTTTTGACAATATTCCGGATATAATTTAAATTCTTTAAAACTTTTTCTCTACGATGACAAAATATCGATTTAGATTTATTTATGTCTACCGATTGCAAAATTATTTTATATTCCAAAATTTTCATAATAATTTTTAGTTATATCGCTTTGGGTATTTCGGCATCTATTTTATTAACGTAATTCTAATGCATCATAATTTTTATCTAACTGTTCTCTCGTCTACTTCGATTTATAATTATTACCACTTACGATATTCGAACAGAAAGAAATGTATCTCTCCTCTATGTCATAGCTGAGGTTAATTTTAAGTTATTTCGACTGCTATAATGTGTTTACGTGAGTAATATAAATTGGAATGTACTAACCAGATATGATTTAAACTTCTATAAAGGTAGATAAGATAATTATAAGTTGCCTTATCAGAACAGTAAAGACACGATTTTTGAAAGAATAATCTGCGATATAACTCGAATTACGTATAACTTAATCCGCATATAATGCGTAAGTAATATAAATACATTCTAAGAGGAGTGCGATGATTTGTCGATGTTTTAAAGTCGGAGGGTGATAATAAAATCGGTGACGCTAATACATGGTCGAGTTCAAATGAAAATAATACAGGTTGCTGAGGCGAATGGAATGTATTAAAAAACAGAGTGAGTTTAACTTTTTTAGTTTCTTTAGTTTATTATTATTATTATTTTGCAAAATGACGAAATGTCGGTTATTTCGGACAAAGTCGAATTGATAAGAACACGAATGAATTGATAAAGAATACGTATAAAAAAAAGATTATCAGTAGTTTTGACAATTCATCATTATCACAAACTCAAAAATTATTTGTTTCGGGCGCATGTAAAGGATTTTTGCTAAACTTCCGCAGTCCACAAGTGGTAAAAATTCAGCAAACTTTCACCTAGTTGCAATTTGCAATCAATTATAGCGCTACGAAGGTTTGCAATATTTTGAAAGAAATGACATCCGTATAATCAATTTTTTTTTTTTAATCGCTGAAAGAAATTAATTTAAACACATATATTCCTAGTAACTAGTTATACACCAATTTAAAGTTATCCGCTGTCTACCCATTGAATTTACAAAAGATGAAAAACAAAGCCAATTCGAAAGCAAAAAAGGTGTTCGTCGTATCAAACGATTATAGGCCATTCGAATATTCGTCATATGATTTTTAGGTAGTATTTCGTCATAAATTAAGATTTTTAGTACACTTAAGTATTTGTCCATCTAGATAATGTAACAACTGTCTAAGATTTGGTCACTCTACTGAGCGATGTCAATCTAGATCACGCTGAAAGTAATGTCCAAGTAGTGGTATTTCATCAGATGTTCAACATATATGTAAACTGTAATGGTAAATCACGCCTTCATCGATGAAATGTGCCCTGTTTACAATAACAGAATATGCAAAAACTTGTGGACAAAATCCATCAGAAGAAAAAGTATTTTGTGATTAGCGAAGCTTTCTATTATTAAAATGCGGCTTGGAACAAGAATGGTCATCCGCCTAATTCATTTTCTAGTAAACGATTTACAGTTGATGGTTATACGTGCAACTCATTAAATTTAATAAAAAAAATATTTTTTCAACTATACACACCTGATGAATTTCTTTTCAGGCCATCATCTTCCTCTGCGAATTTCATCTCAGTCCCATTCAAATATTTCATTGCACTGCCATCTCAGCCATCGACTTGAAAAGAGCGTTAGTTATTTTTTTGTCATCATCTGTTTCAATCTGTACATCAATACAAATTACAACATCAACTTAATCTCTTCGGGTGCATTAGCAGAAGATGAAACAGTTTGTCCTGAAACACTGACACAACACTCAATGAACACCAAACTAAATAATATAAGGTGTATTATATTTTTTCATACTTTATCTAAATAATTTTTTTCTTTCTCTATCCTTTTCTCTTTATCACTTAGTTTTTTTATTTTGTTATGGTGTGTTTTTCTAGAGTTTTGCATATATATATGATGTGTATGTTTATGTTTGTATGTATGTGGATGTTTATATATGCATAGGTAAAACTGTAGAATAATATAGCACAACAAAATAAAAACCGAGGAAAAGAAATAGAGAGAAAAGGATTGCGAGAAAAAAAAAGATAAAGTGCGAAGAAATAAAAAATACTTTGTATTATTTTAGTATTTATTGAGTGTTGGTATATCAATGATCATAATATAGTAACCAAATTCTACATATTTTCCATCCTATTAATCACACCATGTAAAATAGCAATTGTAATGGGGTATATTTGTCAATATCATATTTTAAGAAAAATATTTTTCTCTATTTTTTTTTCTAGTATCGTCTAAATCACTTTGTGAAAAAAAAATATTTTCATCAGCTTTATTAATGCGCTTACTATTCATTCATCAGTGATATGTAGAAGTAACTTTAATCAGTATTGAAGTTGCAATTAAATTAATTGGACAGATCCGTGTATAATGGACATTTTAATATTACCATATTACTTCGAATTTAAGACGCACTCTGGTTTTTGGTTTTCAACGTGAAGAAAAAAAATTTAAGCGAATTTAAGACGCATTAAAATTACAAGGTTTTAGGAAAGGAAGTTTTGGAAGAAATAAAAATAATTAAGATACTAATAGTCAATACCCGTATACTTATGCATTCAATATACAGCACTTCAAAAAGGATTTGATGATTATACAGGGCGGTAAATCTTTCCAAGCTTTTGAAATCCATCCTACAATCGTACCTGCTGAGGCTCGTTTGATTTTGCCAGTTGGTGTGAGAGGATGATTATTTTCAGTCAACCATTGATTGTATTGCGCACGAATACGATCTTTAAAGGCTTTATTAACACCGACATCAAGAGGTTGTAACTGACTTGTCATACCTCCAGGAATGACTACTAAATCGCATTTTCCATTTGCCAATCTGGTTTTAATGTCGTCAGATAAATGACCGCGACATCCATCACTAACACGCTGTCACATTTGAGAAGTCCACCTGGTGTTCGCTCCCATATACACTCCAACCAACCTTACATAAGTTTACTTGTCATCCAGGCATTTTGTTGGGCTCGAACAATAACCCCATCCAAGAAGATTTCCTTTGGCACAGTTTTTCTGTTCAGGATTACATACGGCGGTAACTTATTGCCATCCGCAGTAGCACTGAGCATAACAGTTACTCTTAATTTTTCGTAGCCGGTTGTTTCTGTTACTTGTTTTTGCCCCTTCTCACTGACCGTGTAATTTCTTGGCATGTCAAAGAAAACAGCAGTTTCATCAGCGTTAACTAAGATGGTATTGTTTTTCTTTAACCTTAGTTGTATTACATGACGTTGATATTGCACCAATTTATCCTCATAATCAGATAATAGTTTCTGGCAAATTGTGGTTCTACGATGTAATGATAGACATTGTCTTTTCATGAATTTTTCACACCATCCACAACTAGCTTTAAATTGAAGAGTTTTATCGCTGGCAATTTCTCTGGCTTTTAACATTAATGCTTCTCGCATTACTGGAAGACCTTTCATGGGAAGTTCTTTAAAATAAGTTAAAACAGCAGCATCGATTTCCAGATATCTTCCATGTTTTGGTCCCAAAAATGATTTTTTTTGTTCATTTACACGCGAATAACTTATTTTTCATTTCACGCCAACGGCAAACATTCACTTCGTTAATCGAGAACTGTTTACTGGCGGCATGATTTCCAATATTTTCGGCGCATAAAATAACCTTATGCTTAAATTATGTAAAATGCTTTTCCATAATAAAAAGAAAAAGTACCGTATTAACAAAACAACAATGAGTTAGTAACTGCAATGTTTGGGAGAGCAACACTGACTGATGAGCAACGACTGTGACCAGAAATGGGAATAGGTTTACAAGTCACTTTTATAAACATCATTAATCAACTCCTACAGCTAGTGTAATATATCAATAGCATTAATGTAGCAAATACAATAGGACTACTACCACTATTCCACATATAATAGGAGATTTTAGTACATATAATAGGTAGTTTTACTCTTATACATGTGTCAATTTAGAAAGTACATCGAATTTAAGATGCACCCTTGATTTTAGACCTTGAATTGTGAAAAAAAAAAGTGCATCTTAAATTCGAAGTAATACGGTATTTTTTATCAATTGGTCATTATGGCATTCAGATCACTATTTTCAAGCAATATCAAATTGAAAACAGACTGAAATTAATACCCGCTCCCATAGGCGGTAATAATGTCCATGTTTTATTGTCAGTTGAATTTCATTGACAGTCAGCTGTGTATTTTAATACTTTCCCCCTATACCTCACCCAACCAACTAACCATAATATTTCCAATAGTCTCTACTCCACTAAATGTGCTTACCTTTACTTTCACATTTCTCACTTTATATTACTACATAGAATAATATAACTCTCGAATGATTTATTTTCAAGCATTAAATAGTACGAATTACACCACCTTCAGTACAATGGCGGGATTCAAAGGGTTATCATTACTAAAAGTTTTCTATCATTCTTTTTAAACGTTTCCGACTAGATTATCACGCTTATAAAAGGCAAAACGTTATTACTCGCCAATACATCTTGTTGAAAAAAGAGATGCTTGGAAGGAATCGGTTTCCTCCATAAATTGTAGTTAATCATCATTGTTATGGATTAAAACAAGATACTTTGCTGCAAAATCTATAGATCAATTGTTCAGTAATTTTGTTGATACAGTCGCTTCAGCTTATGTTCTACACTATTCTGTATCTTTCTTCCTACTTTCACATCTATTTTTTTTTTTTTTTTTTTTTTTAATAATTCATTTTTGTGTAAAATTGTAAACTTAGTTTTAAATTAATATTTTATGATTTTATATAATTAATTTTAATTGTATATAGCTTGACAATGGCGTAAATGCTGAAAAGCTTCGCATAATTAAATAAATTTAGTGATTTCAACCATTTTTAGTAATCAAGTATAAATAAAATCACTACATTCCACAATCTAAACTTATGGAATTGCGACTTATCCCAATATAATCCTCATGTTTGCGCGAAACATGCGAAAGAATTTTAAAAAGTAGGTGAATTTGGTAGTTACCAAATCAGAGTTTGATTTTTTTGAGGATGTGGGCTTCCAGAATAATATTGGATCCCTCAGCTATATTTCTCATTTAGCGGCTAATAAATATCGATATGTTTTTTCATGCAGAAATACACGTTTACTTGTTTTATTGATACCGAAAAATACACTGATTCAGTTCCTATTCCTTTTTTTTTACACCAGTCATTTATAACTTCAGATCATCCTTCTTTCTTCGTAATATCTTCATTAATGATCACTTCTTTTCAAATATTCCTCTTCTGATTCCATCAGATATTCTTCTTATTTAGGTGTCACTTATGATTGAAGTCCTAAGCCCCATCCTGTCAACATATACCTACTATACTTTTTTAATGCTACTTCTGTATATTAACATGCTATCCTATGCCGATTATATTTTCATTTACTGTATCGATTCTCACGCTGTCCGAAATCTAATCACACATCATTCATTGTTAATATAATTTTCAATACAAATTCTCATCGTTATTCAGGCATTATTCTTGATACTGAGTTACTTGGTGAAAGCATATTATTATTCCACATGGGAAGGTGATCCTCTCACCTTACTTCTGTTGTATAAATTTTTATTTATATATATAGTTTATTATGCCAGTTATTTTTTTTTAACAGTACTTCGACTAGACATCATTCCTTTCTCAATACTTTCCGTAATTAGAGGTTTTGAATTAATTAATGTCCGTCCTTGTGCATATATCTCTGTTTTCTAGACATATATGAAAATCCACTTATTCCTTAATTTCTTTCGCTCTATTTTGATTTGCTTTATCGTCATAATAATTTTAGTTATTATGGTTATTTTAGATTCCTTTGTATCCTTCAAAAAACGTATATCAATTGCAAACTTCGCCTTCATGTCCTTCATAACCCAGGGATTTACTTGTTTACACTGACGAATTAAAAAACGTGTTGGTTGCTTCTCTACTTCATTTCTTAATATCATTCAAATGTTCTGTCTTCTTTGTTATCATCCATTTTTACTGCAGAATCGGTAGCCGTTATTTATATTTTTAGATATCTGTTACTGAATCAGACGTCACATTATACAAATTATTTTTTCTAACTCCTGAAGCTGCCTTACCGCTCTCCTAAGTCTTCTTATTTTAACCCCCGTTCTTCTCATATGGTACGCATAATTAAATATATTGTCGAGTTAATTGATGCTGAAGTCTCTGTAAAGTTTGAATTGCAGATCATACGGATATTATGAAGAATTCCACAGCTGATTTGCCAGGAACATCATATCGATATGTACATGTTTAGATCTTATTTCTGTCATAAAAAACATCGCATAAAGAATACTGGCCTTCTTTCAGTATAATCATTATATATATTGCTACAATCAAATATTATTCACCTTCCATGGTTTATTAATATTCTTCTTCCTTCTTAACTTACATTTTTTTCAGATAAATTGCATTCTAGCTGAAACAGCTAATAAGCAATTGAGATGTGAGACATAATAAAACGGATCACGACGCGTGTGTGGAATGATCGTCCACTGGTGACATTCCATACTATCACTACCAGTTAACGATTATAGTGTATGAGATAGAGACCATTCGGCCCACTGATTCGTCTGTACTATCTAGCAAATTAATATACGGAATAAAGTATCTATTCTTTTCAAGTATACTGAGCGCTGTACATTCGTATTTCATATTCGACCTCTGGTAACTTCATCTGTGAAGATGATAATTTCTAATAACGCACCCGGGTGTGTTAACTAGGGATCATTGCAGTCTGTAAGTTCATACCGGTTTGTGCATGGTGTTATAAAGAAGCTCAGATTTCCTTGCTAAAAGCGAATGTATCTTGTTGAACCTGAGTCTTAGTTCTTTACTTTTCTTCATAATATGATCTTTTCAACACAAGCGGCGGTTTAACCACATTCTAAGGTACTTGACTTTTGTCTCTTGTGGTAGAGGTCTATCAAAGTCTAAAGGAGCATAGGTGTCGCGTCTAGTCGTAAAAGTCATCGGCACCGATTTAGAAATATTGATATTAATTCTCCACTTGCGGGTCCAATCCCATAAACAGTCTGAGCTAGAATTCAACTGGTCGGATACTTCAATTGTTTTTGATAGGAAAACTGTGTCATCCACAAATGTCGCCACTTCAACATCTTCCTGAAGTGGCATGTCGTGGGCGTATATAAGTTAAAGAAGCGGACTTAAGACAGATCCCTGTGGCACACCTGCATAAATGGAGTGAAAGTTGTATGTTCATTCGCCATGTTTTATTTGAAAATATCTGTCCGCTAGATATGACTGAAAGAAATGGAAACCAGCATGCCATACACGATCAAACGCACGGCTCTAAAAGTGACGATTTTGGAAACAGTCGATGATCTGGACACGATGTATCTGGCCAAACTGAAAATCAGGTATTATGTTAGAGTTTTTAATTATCGGAAAGAGTTTTGACAGTAGTAACCTTTCAACGGCTTTAGACAAAACAGGTAACATACTAATGTCCGGTTGTTTTCGAGGGGCTTCAACTTTAACACTCATATTCAAGAAATATTTTAACATAAAAATTTTCGCAATTTCAGAATTTGGTTCCAACTACATAAAATAAAGTGGGAATGGCTTTTTGTTTTTTGGCCTGTGATACTGACTGCATATCTTACAACGCATTCTTCTTCAGCAATCGCTTTTTTGACAGATTCTCGTCGACGGATGGATGAACACCTAGTAAAACCACTCGAAATGATTTGTCTTTTTTTTTACCCGATGTGTGCTGTATTCTGCTTTATGATTATCCGAAATTTTTATTATAGATCTCATATATCGATATGTTTACGTATTTCAAAAATCTATAGGGAAAATTCATGCTATTACTATAAACTCCCACTAACTACCAATTTCATATGCTTCGATCATTTAAATTACTATTATTCTCTAAAAAGATCTTTAATGTTATCATTTACCATAGAGATTCAGATTCATCTTTTGATTAGTTGTAAATTCGATAGAGCGATTAACGGTGGTTAATGGTAAGAACACATTCTGCAAGTGAACCTTCCACCGTTTTAGCAGCTTGTTGCGATTGAATTACACCTTTTCTAATCAGTGCTAAGCAACCATTTCGCACGATGTGGACGTAAAAAACTCACCTGGTTGTTTGGTTTCTTCGCTGTTAGAATTAGCATCGGATCAGTAACTACTTACTAAAGAAGACAGTTATAGTTACAGAGGCGTGTCATCATCATTAGTACAATCCTAAGACTAGTTCATTGCCATGATAGTAAACTAGCATCTTTCCCGATCTTCCGCAGCTCTTTTTAATTCGGCGGAGTTTTTATTTTTTTATTTATTTTTTAACACGCTGTCTTTTAACAGCGTTGTTATCAATGCGTTTCTCGGTCTACCTCGTGTTCTTTTTCATCGTGTTTTACCCTCGAGAATAGTACCCCGTGTCGAAGTACACGACCCGTCTGAGGTAATTGTGTTATCCGATTTAGTAACGACCTTTTCTCTTCAATTTGTCGTAGTAATTGTTCATTTTTCATTTCGGATTTTTTTCTACACAATTTATCCGTTCGATTTTCCCGTAAGACCGCATCTATATAGATCGCTTGTAACTTATTCATATTCGCTTTATTTAATGGCCAGATTTCTGCACCGTGAAAAGCTACAAACCACCGCGCGTACATACATCTTCAATATTCTTTTTCGCAGCTTCAACGGTATTGACTTTTGTCCCTTAAATATTCCTCGTTTTTCTTGAAACGCACATTTCGCTCTAAATATTTAATTTTTAATTTGTTGACTTCTTATGCGGACAAGTACTTTCAATCGAAATTTCGGACTTGTTTTTACCTTCTCGCTTCGGTTACTCTTCACTTTTTCGAACAGTCCGTCACTAACAGTTTAATCGTATTATTTCAACTTGTTCGCAACGATACGTTAAATCGTGTAAAATCGAATTTGAAATTCATCGCGCATTGAAGCGTGAATTTATAATCGTTTATTATTTCTTCACTGATATGTTTCATTTTCCGTCGTTCCCTTTGAATTAAGTCCTTCCATTTTCTCTCTCTCTCTCTCTCTTTTGTCAGCGATACACTTGATTAGGTAAAAATTTTTCGTCTAATTTCCTTTGTCTTCACTAACTCTAGTTATCAGAACAAAAAAAAATATGTTTTGTTTAATAATCGGATCCCTCAGACGGTATTCGTTCGGTTCGATAATTTTTCCTTTTTTTTTTTTTAAATATTTTTTTATTTATTTTTTATTATTTATCTTTTTTTTGTGTATTTCCAAAAAATTCTTTCACTGTTAAAATGAATAACGAGCCAGAGGAATTATCACTGTACTTTTAACGCTTATAGGTGGGTCCCTCTTCCAGTCTACAAGTTCGTTCCAAAAATCACTATTACGGTTGCGTTTTTACTACGGTAATCATCTTTAATTGAACATAGATGTCGACTTTTTTTTTTTAAATAAATAAAGATACAATCTTAACCTACTAAGTTAAATAAGCATCAACTTTTACAAACTGTAGCTTAATCTAACAAAACCTAATTAATTTTATTAGTAAATCCTATATGTTTAAAGTCAATGTCGACCATAACTTTGACATAATCATTTAAGGTATAATTGGTTTTATACAATTATACAATTAGATCCGCTGGTTGGCGCCGCTTAAGACGCCCGACGTCATGTATCGAGCAACTGGATTGCTTCCACGTTGATATGTCGCTCCAACCTCTTTTTATGAGTAGTATCTTCAAATCTCTTCGTTCACGAATGGAATCCATACATCTCGATGCACATCGTCGTTTCTAGAATAGCGGTACGCATCGACTATTGCTCTAGTTTTAACTGCAACTTCTAACGGACTCTGCAAAAGTTCTTTTATATATATATATATATATATATATATATATATATATATATATATATTTGAATTACGCTTGTTGTCGATAAATGGACACACTATTACGACGCTATTTTCAATTTTCATATCGCGCGTTTTCATTATATTGTAATACGATAGGTTAACAAGTTTTATACAAATTAATAATATTCTTATCGAAGAATATTTGAATATCGGGATCACTGGCGTGCATTCCAGGTAAGCGAGGTAAGCGCCGCTTACCCAGAAAAATCCCAAGAAAATATTTTTTTAATCTTAACTTATAAAAGTATTAAAATAGGAAGCGATCACATTTCCGCTTATTGCTTCAACAATTGCACGGAACGCGTGGCGCTACATACAGTTGCTGGTTGACACATATATACAGTTAAAACAGAATGTTAGTATTATAAGTGTTCTGTTTATCCAAATGCAGCCGCGTCATGTTAGTTGGTTATACATACACACAGAAGGATTTGTTCAATACGTGTTGCAAACGGTTCTGAAAACTGAAGAGGGGCGAGGTCTGTCAAACTGGTTGAACAGGGCAGCGATTAGAACTTCGCTTATTACTTACTACCTCCCTTCTGCGGATAATTTACCAACACAAAGACATACTAGCAAACGTAAACGTGATGAAAACGTGCCTATGGTAAGCGACTGTAATATCGCTTTTCGCTGGATAGTTTAATAACTAATAACGCGGTTTTTGTGTATCTGCTGCGTGCTCCCATCTTTTTTGAAAGCAAAATGCGTGTTCGGGAATTGATTGAAAAACCTTTTTCACGATTTAATTTTAATGAACAGTTAGAAATTATAAATTGTGGTAAGCCAAAACCAGAATTACCTTCTTTAAAAACTGAACAAAAAAAAAAGGTGGTACACCTTTTACCAGAAATTTCAATATATCGCAATATGAAAAAATTTTGTGGTTAACTGGTTGTGAAGATGGTGGAAAATTGTTTTGTTGGCCGTGTCTATTATTTTGTACTGAAAAAGAAAAATGTGTGTGGAATGATCCTACTCAAGGGTACGATAACTTGAATAATTTGATCAATGCGGTTAAAAAACATGAACGTTCCCAGATTCATATTTTTTCCTCCATGAAGCTGAAAAAATTTGGTAAGTCACGCATAGATTTACAATTAAACGATAACGTACGAATTGAAGTGATAAAACATAATGAAGTTGTACTACAAAATAGAAACATTTTAAAAAGATTAATCGATGCAGTATGTTATCTCGGTGTTCATGAGCTTGCTTTCCATGGTCACTCTGAAAATACTGATTCGGATAATCGTGGGAATTATGTAGACCTTCTTCAATTACTTTCTAAATATGATATAATTCTAAAAACACACCTAGAAACATCTACAACGTTCTGTGGGACCTCAAATCGTATTCAGAATGATTTAATTTATTCGGTACACGCTGTTGTTCAAGGTAAGATAAAAGAAGAAATCAAAAACGCGAAGTACGTTGCTATATTACTGGATGAAACGTCGGACGTTTCAAATAAATCGCAACTGTCTGTAGTTTTACGTTATATATGCAGTCACACTGGAAAAGCTCGAGAGAGATTTATTAAATTTATTGATGTTAGTGCAGATCGATCTGCTGATGGTATACTTGAGTATGTTAAAAGTATCATCGAAGAATACGATTTAGCTAAGAAACTCGTGGCGCAAACATACGATGGGGCAGCGGTGATGGCAGGACAAGTAGGAGGTTTACGCACAAAACTCCAAAAATTGTATCCGAAAGTATTATTTGTCCATTGTTTTAGCCATTCGTTGAATTTAGTTTTATCACAATCCGCTTCAAATATAAAATAATGTAGAATTTTTTTTCAGACATTATCTGGATTGGGTGCTTTTTTTAGCAAATCAACCAAACGCGCACATGCACTTAGTGAATTTACTACTAAAAAAATGCCAAGAAACGCACCAACCAGATGGAATTTCTCTTCCAGATTGATAAGCACGGTTAAAGAATATCATCATTGTTTCACTGAGTTTTTTCAAACTGTTATTGAAAATTCGGAACAGTGGGATACTGAAACCGTAATATCAGCCCATGGGTTCCTAAAATTTTTCAGCGAAGTTCGAACTTTATTCTTCATCGAAATTTTTTCCAAAATATTTGCGCTAACTGATGTCTTATACGATATTTTGCAAAAAAAAACAACTAGATATTTTATGTTGTATGAAAAAAATTCAAGAAATTCAAATGGAAATCCAAAAATATAGGAACGACGCGATCTTCAAAAGCATATGGAATTATGCAAAGTCAAAAGAAAATGAACAATTTGTTGTGAGAAAAAGACGAAAACTATCAGAACCAGAAGATGAGGAAATACACACACGTGCACTGTTCAATGAAATCTTTGACAATGTTCTAACTCAGCTGAGTGAACGTTTTGGAAATCTTGATCAATTGAAATTTTTATCGCTTCTAGATACAAGTAAATATGAAGAGTATAAAAAAAAATTTCCAAACGAAATTTTTTCAAATTTAAAAGAATGCTATGGGGAGTTTTTCGACGATGCAAAGCTGAAAAACCAATTGCTCTCGGTGTATATGGATGGCGACCTTAATAAAATGAATACGCATGAATTAGTGGAAGCAATGAAGGCGTCTGAGTTCGATGAGATCTTGTCCGAAGTTTATAAATTAGGTCAATTAATATTGACAATACCTAGTACAACTGCTAGTGTAGAGAGGTCGTTTTCAGCATTGAAACGAATAAAATCATACCAGAGATCGACACAGGGACAGGAACGATTAAGTGGCTTATCTTTGATATCCATTGAAAAACCGTTGTTAAATCAGCTCCAAAATGAACCTATGAGTACGTTTTACGATCTTGTTGTAACCGACTTTATTAAATTAGATCGCCGAATGGATTTTGTATTTAAATAAGTATTAAATAAACGTATTATCACGTGTTTCTTGTAAATAAATTTTCGTTTGATGTAACACTCCATATGGTCATCGCTTACCCTCTAGAAAAACTCACCGCACGCCACTGATCGGGATAAATATACAATTAGCGAGGATTGCAGATTCTATAACAGACGGTTTTAATCGAAATAAACGTACTGCCTTCCTTTTTTTAGACATAGAGAAAGAATTTGATAATACGTGACATCTCGGCTTGATATACGAACTATTTAACTTAAATTTACTAATTATATTATCATATAAAAGATTTTAATTTTTTATATAATGTGGAATGTAGTGATTTTTTTATAAAAAATCAATTGAAAATTAGTTAAATCACTAATATTTATTTTCTTAAGGAAAACACAAAGCTTTTCGGCATTTACGCCATTATCAAGTGAAAAATTTAAAAAATCATAATTTTAAAAATATAAATTAAATATAATTACTTAAAAATATGTGATGGTAATCGTGAAAATATGATCCAAAAACGATGTCTGCTTCTGTCGGTCTATTTTTTTGATTTGTTGAAATTTAATATCAATATATTTGTTTATTAATTTCGTTTTTTTATATTAATTTTTTTCTTTTTTTTTTTTTTTCTTCAATATTATTTTCTTGATTCTGTAAAAGTTGTATACTGTTGGAATTTTAAATTTTTCATTTACTATTGCGATGTATGTTGTCCAAATGTAAAATATAAAATATAAAAATATACAACCACAAAATTTTTTAAAAAAACACAATTTTACAAATAAAATGAAAATAAATATTAAAAATCTGATAATCTAATGTATCCTTCGTATTTATAGATAATGACTTCTTTTTATATATTTCTCCGGTTACATTGAATGCTTGTTCCATCTTGTGTACTCTGGTTAGATTCGCTTCTTTATCTAAACCATTTGGTTGAATTATTTCACCTAGATATTTAAATTAGATTTTTAATATTTATTTTCATTTTATTTGTAAAATTGTGTTTTTTTAAAAAATTTTGTGGTTGTATATTTTTATATTTTATATTTTACATTTGGACAACATACATCGCAATAGTAAATGAAAAATTTAAAATTCCAACAGTATACAACTTTTACAGAATCAAGAAAATAATATTGAAGAAAAAAATTAATATAAAAAAACTAAATTAATAAACAAATATATTGATATTAAATTTCAACAAATCAAAAAAATAGACCGACAGAAGCAGACATCGTTTTTGGATCATATTTTCACGATTACCATCACATATTTTTAAGTAATTATATTTAATTTATATTTTTGAAATTATGATTTTTTAAATTTTTCACTTGATAATGGCGTAAATGCCGAAAAGCTTTGTGTTTTCCTTAAGAAAATAAATATTAGTGATTTAACTAATTTTCAATTGATTTTTTATATAAAAGATTATTTAACATATAGGAATTTTACGGTTAAAACTAATAACATTAATTCTACTTCCAGATCTATCCTAGCTGAAGTATCGTAGGACAGTATACTTGGTTTCTATCTTTTTCAGTTATTTGTTAACGATATTCTTAAAATTAAAAATCTGCAAAGATGACGTTGTATGCGGACGATACGGCTGTTTTTAAGCCGAACAACCCGTTTTCACAAATTAAAATCATACTTCGATAAATGGCGAATTAACATAAATTCTAATAAAACGCAGTGATATTATTATTCACTAAAAGGAGCTATCTGATTCCTATAATAGTTGATAATACACTCGTAGAATGGAAGAGCCAAGTTAAATACCTCGGTGTTATCCTAGATATAGGTTTCACATTTTCCGAACACATTGATCGTATTCCTAATAAAATCAATGCGATATCTTTTAACCTATTCCCGATTTTTAATAGGAGATGCCGCGTTAATAGAGCTAGTAAATTAATTATCTACAAAAATATCTTACGTCCGATAACGTTATACGAATGTCCCATTTGGTCTTATACAATTCGCTCTAATTTGAATAAATTGCAACACTTCTGAAACAAATGCTGCAGAATTATTCTGCAATCTCCATTTTATACTAGGACAGATCGAACGCATAAGGATTTAAAATTACTTTATGCACAGCTAGTAATAAATAAACTGCAAGCTAAACACTCCCGTTATAAATAAAATAGATTATACACGTACTATAGCAATTAAAATATAGGAGATATAAACGTTTTTAAACACACGTTGTTATATACCTTAATTTTCGATTATACTACCGAAGCCTCATTTTATTAAATTTAAATTAATATATTTATTATATCTCATCATCATCTTCATCATCATTACCCAAGTAACGGCGTTTCACCTGAGAAATAAGGATGCAAGACGCAAATAGGGATATCCCTGAAACACTGTAACACCCTAAAGTATTAGGCGTTAAATTTTTCTTTTTTTCTTTTTTTTGTCCCCCATTCCGGACATTTCGCCGGTGGGGGATGTTTATTGCTTAATAACTAGGTGTAATATTGTAGAGGGGCCGAGGACTAGAGTGCTAAAATGAAAAATTATAATTATATAGAAAAGTGAAGGTGTATCTGAAAATAAAAGAAAAACATGGTGTGTGTCATAGTCCCGTCGTCCACCATGTGCGTATGTGTGTGCAAAGGCGAATTTGTGATAGAAATTAGAACAATGAACTTAAAATATACTTATTGCTAACAATTTTGTAC
This sequence comes from Coronaproctus castanopsis, assembly GCA_032883995.1. Taxonomy (NCBI): domain Eukaryota; kingdom Metazoa; phylum Arthropoda; class Insecta; order Hemiptera; family Monophlebidae; genus Coronaproctus; species Coronaproctus castanopsis. The sequence continues at coordinate 56,869,493 of CM065053.1, forward strand.
ATCTTATATTATTCAAGTGCAAATAAAATCATAAAGAAAACTTCTTCGTAAACAAAATAAATTTTATACAATAAATACGTACAATTTTTACAAAGAAAACCAACACGATGTTAAAACAAAATGAGTATATGGAATTACAATTATTTTATTTTTTTTAATAATATTGATATTTATAATAATCAATTTCATATGAAAAAACAGTTTATATAACCAATGAACCTTCGGCACCGTGTTATTTATCAACGAAATACGGAAAGGTTAAAAAAGTCACCAAATTTAAATATCTAGGTGAAATAATTCAACCAAATGGTTTAGATAAAGAAGCGAATCTAACCAGAGTACACAAGATGGAACAAGCATTCAATGTAACCGGAGAAATATATAAAAAGAAGTCATTATCTATAAATACGAAGGATACATTATTGTAATTAAACCGCAATGTCTATATTATGCTGCAGCATGCCTGAATATGAACACAAGAAGAAATCGAGCTCATAGAGAAGAAGGAACGGAAAATTATGAGAAAAATTCTGGGACCGAACATTAAAGATGGACTATTAAAAAGCAACAAGAAAAATATTTTTCATTAATGTTTTTAGAAAAAAGCGTTAAATCTAATTTTTTAAATGTCTGAGTTTTACAAATCTGAAAAGAAAGGGTAGAGAGAATATTTCGGTGAAATGTTAGGTCAAAATGATTTAGTGAAAACAATTGTTGGATTCTGGCATGAACAATTAAATAATTAATAATGCTCACCCCGTTGTAGTTACTAAACGTAGGTGTTTTATAATTTTTAATGACTACATCATTACCGAACAAAAGTTCGGTAAAAGTTGTTGAGGTGTCATTGAATGGAACTCTACTCTCCATGGCTGGCAACCTTATATTGGGCGTTAAATTAGACCGAGCTTTAACATTTAAAGAACACTGCGAAGATACCAAAAGAAAAATTGCTACAAGGAATGGTTTACTTGGAAAATTAATTGCCTCCACCTGGGTGCAGATCCAAATGTATTAAGGACATCGGCTTTAGCTCTGTGTTACTTCGCAGGTGAATATGCTACTGCAGTATGGCGGAATTCAGCACATGTAAAAAGGATCGATAGTACTACACGAAACCGATCGAATAATTACAGGATGCTTAAAGTCGACATCGATCGATAAAATAGAAATACAATGCGACATAGCACCACCACATATAAGGCGGGAAGTGATGGCTAGAGAAGAAAAAACAAAACAAGAACGAGACAAGACATTCATTGAATAAGAAAGATGGCGGCAATAAGTCGGCTGAAGTTAAGGAAGAGTGTTTTCTTAAAAAAAAAAAACGCTTGAAATAACTAGGATGGAATTAGAATTATGGAAGGGAAGGCTGAAAGAAAATCGACTGAAATTATGGGAAAACGAACATCTACCTCCCGGTAATAATTTGCCGTGGTCAACATGGAAAACCCTAAATAGAATATCTAAGACGGGAAGAACGGCAAAGAACATGAAACGATGGAAAATTAAAGATGACGACAGATGTGAACGTGGAATGATACAAGATTCAGAGCGCCTATTAACTTGCTCATTGTTGCTAATACAATGCAAAGATATGACCAGAATAAATAGAATCTCGAACCAGGTACTTCAGATAGCGAAATATCGGAGAGAAAAAAAGGCATATAACATGACCGATACGATAAGAAGAAAACGAATTCGGAATTGTTTTTTTTCCAAATGTCTCGCGACATTTACATAAATGTTCTCAAACAATAAAGCCTAAAAAAATTAATTTGTTCATCCCGTTGTATCTTACGACTTTATATCGACTAATTTAGCGATGTGCTTGATGCATTTGTTTATGTCGGTGATTATATTTATTCAAGCCTTCCATCAAAATCGTCAGAGTCTTACCACCTTCAATAATGTGCACGGATGTAATTCCCAAGAATTCTAAGTTATCGATATTTCTACGTTCATCGTCGAAAAACAACATCTCGTTAAAAGTGTACGCGGTTTCAGCGGCGATTTTTTTTTTCGTGTTGTTTGTAAACAAGTTGTATATTGTGGTAATAATAGGCATGAATCTGGAGTTGAGATAATCATAAAGGAGAGCATTTCTTCTGCATGTGATAATCCCTATTTCAAAGAGGATAATAATGCGCAAATAATGGTGAAGACAAAGTCTATAGTAGTAATTCAGGCAAGTGGACCTACAACAGATATCAGCATAGAAAAATTAGCATTTAATGAAGAGCTGAGCACAGTAAAACGAGGAAATCACAAGGACACTGTCTTCACAGTAGGCGATTTAAATGTAAAGATTAAAAAAAAAATCATAGAAGTGTTGCTAGGGGAAATGCTGCATTGGTTATGGAAATCAACAAAATAAACGACTGCTTGAGTTTGTGGAGACAAATAACTTTAAAATATGCAAATACAACATCATCCTACATTGTTATATAACCGGACTAGATCTGGAGATAAGAAAGACAACAGAGAAAATGTATAAGATCTTCACACATTTAAAAGACAAGGAGTGAAGATAGGATTACAGGAAATATTAGATAAAGAAGCGGATGAAAATATAGAAGAAGGTAAGATGAATACCGTAAAAGAATCACCGTTGAAGAAGAATGACAAAGATGGAAACGAGAGGAGACCAACACCATGAATAAAACCTTACAAGAAAGGAGAAGCAGATGAGAAACAACAAAAATTATAAATGAAAAGAAGGAATATGAGAAACAGGTATAACAATGATTATAGAATGTTAAATAATTAGAAATGTACTGAGGGTAAAGCAAAATGGCTTGAAGATAAATGAACAGAAATTGAAAAATTACAAAACAGAAATAATGCAAGAGAAATGCATACACAAATAAAAAACATGATGAAACATTATAAGAATAGAAACAGTCGCATCTCAATGGTTAAGAATAAAAATGTTGTGGACTGTGAAGGATCTAGAGAAGGTATGAAACGTATAACAACAGTTATATGGTGATGAAATAAGACCGCTACAACAAATTATCTGTAAAACAGAAGAGGAGGCACCTACGATAGAAATGTAGGAGCTAGAAAATATCATTAAAAAAGCAAGAATCAAAAAGGCTAAGGCGTAGATAGAATTTATGCTCAAAAAAAAGTTTGGGAACCAGTCGTTGTGCCATGTAATAACATAAATTAAGTGTAGCGTTTAAACAATTTTGTAGGAGCAAAACCATATCCGATTGTTTAACTTATAAACATCTGGAATAAATTATGACGCAAGTATTGCTAACCACAAAACGGGAAAGTATGAAAATATTCGATACTCCCATCAATCGTCCACATTTACACACAGTTATCTATTAATAACACTAGTTCCCTGCACCTTTAAAACCACAATTTATTTAATAAAAAAAAAAAAACAAAACAGACCATCACAGCGATACAATTGTCAAGTGATTGGATATGTGCTATTAAACTCTGCTTTACTGTTTTAAATGTAAGCAAAATCATAATACAAAACAATATTCAAATACGCTGCGCAAAACTGTACCCGACATCTTTCCTCGTCTAAAGATTACCATGTAATGCAAACAGAAAAGAACAATAAAATATTCTCTAATAAATAAACATGTAAATTACAAAATAGGAGAAAGAACTTCTGCTGAGGTTACGATGGACAAACTAGTTACACAAAGACAGGAACAAATCTAAAAAAGAAATAATAATTTCACCTATCTATTATTTTCGATGTTTCTTTTTTAAAATTATTTAAAAATTTTGTTAAATAATTAAAGATCCGTACAAATAATGATAAACTGAACCCATTCAATTACACATTATCAAATTCGGATACAAAATTATAAATTTTATAAAGAACGTATATAATTCTGCTTTTGAAATTACTCTAGATAATTTTCAATGTGTTTATATAAATACTTTTAAAATTGGCACATTGTATGTCAAACAAAAAATATACAATTTTATTAGCATTAAAATTAGACAACTCCGATATGCTACATGCTATATTTTAAATACAAGATATGTGAAAATTTAAAAGACATATTGTCAAATTTTGTAGAAAAGATAAAATCTAAACATAAACCCCCAGCTATGTCAGTTAAAGTTTCAAACGCAAATGAACGTAAATATGAACAAAAAAAAAAAAAAAAAAAAAGACAGTTTTTGATTTCGGTTCACCTTTGTATTAATAAGTTTTTTAAATAACCACAATTTGAAAATCTTGTACAAGTCGATGTTGCACTAACATGTTATTGGTATGGTAATGTTATTTTGATGAATAGTTAACATTTCTAAATGTATGATATGTACCAGAATTACGTAAAAATATAATTTCTGTATCACAAATTAATAAAAACAGGTTTCTAAAATTAATAATAAAGGAACACGAAAAGAATTAGGAATTTGTTAGTTCAATAAAAATTGCAAATGCAACTGACAACCTGAAGAGGTCAAAACATTTTGATGTAAAACTTCACTTCATCAAGATACATATTGAAAAAACTGATATTTCGCCAGAAAAACAAATAGCTGATATTTTTGCATTACGGGCTCAATCATTTAAACCTTTTTGTAATGAATTAAATTTAAAGTAATCTTTTTTTTTTACATATTTAGATATCCAGTTTACTTTTAGGGGGTGGTGTTGGTGGATTAATAGTGTGCTAATGCAAAGTAAACTTGTGGGCCCGTATATAACCTGTGCTATATTTATATATGTTGTAATATGTTTCTTAAGTAACAAATATATGTTTAAAAAAAGGTAATATATTCTGTCGTACGACGAAAATTATTCAAAATTAAATAAGTGGTTACGTTTCCTCCATTGTTTTATCTAAAGAAAATATAATTATAATATATATATTTTAATAATAGTCGTGGGACTATTAATTGTTACAATCTTAATTCTACAATTAATTTAGTAACTAAGTTAATACACGATACTTAGTATGTACATACATACTAAATACAATTATTGTGGCATACTAGTCCAATGACTAGGTCCCTCTTAACCATACTTTTATCATAACTACATATTAATTATAAGAATTATAAAACTAAGTCAGCTGGATGTTAACCGTCGATTATCCTGTTCCGTATTGAGCAGCTGTACAGCTTCCTCATTAGTGTGCTGCCGTAGTCTCCCTTCGTGTTTAATTACCATATCCTTTATGACATCTCTTACGGATGGAATCTGAAGATTGCGATGTATATCGTCATTGCGCGGATATCAATACGCATTAACTATTATACGAAGAATAATATTTTGTCTAGCTTGAACTTTAAACTCGAATTGCTTGTACATCCTCATAAAGTAGCACCGTATTTCCAAATCGGTGTGATAATTTCCTTGTAAAGTAGCCAGCTTATGGTTCATATTTAACGGTGAGTCTGGACCAATGAGCCAGTAGTTCTTTAGTTTTGTTTCATCCTGACGTGGACTTCCAAATGAGTCTTTTGTCTAAGTTCATTTCAAACAAAAGATGCCTGTGGGATCATTGGGTTTCCTAAATATACTCTATAATTTGGATCAACGATTCGGAATATGGGCCGACTTCAATTAATTAACCTTGATCCACCAATTCGTTGCCAAGTATTTAAAAATTAACCAGTATTTTTTTTTTTTTTTTGAACTGCAATATACAAAATATGAGTTTCGTGACGTATTAATATCGAAATCACATTTATTTTTAAATAAAAGATATTTTCGGATTTATTCCTCCAAAATTTTCGAACATATTGTATATTTAAAACGTTATTTTGATGGTTGATAGAATAGGCAAAATTACCGACAAACAAAATTCATTCTGTATTTTGTTCGAAGTTGCTCATAAATAAACGAAGTTATTAAAAGCGTATTAATTTATACACGCGAGAGAAAGAATGAAAAAACTACTAGAAAACGTATAAAACGTATATACTTGTAAGTACAAACAATTTATAATTATACTATTCAAAATTATGCAATGCGCTATACTTGAATTATACGTTTATCATAATTATTATACGGATCAACATGGCCGACATGAATTTTCAATATTACTCCGTACTATAAAAACGAAATTATAACAACAGGACAATTCGCATGTTGGTTCTAAAGGAAAAACCTAAAAACATAATTTTTTGTTAAAAAACAAAAAAACAAAAACCGTTTAACAAGTAAAAAATTTAAGTTAGCTTCTATTATAAAGTATATATGTGCTTATAAATAATTTTTTTCGATATCTACATAATTGTCAGAATGTATTCAAATCGGATTGCTTTTATATATTTGTAAGTAATAATTTTAATTAGTAATCGATCTTATTTGTTATAATTAAGAAGTAGCCAAACGTATAGTATGTTCGAAATATATATAAAATTATTAAAATTTCGATAGGGGCATTTATAATGATTATCGATTTCTATTTTCAATCGATTTCTATTTTCAATCGATACTTTTTATTTTAAAGCCTAAATTATAATCTCATATAACCCGTGTATCTTAGGTTTCAACCTAAGCAACTATTTCATGCAATTAATTGAATTTTGTTTAAATAATAACTATTTTAAAATAAATTGTTCGACTACAACGGATTCGATATAATTTGAACATGCTAGTTTATTTAAAAATACCCCTATAAATGCTCATTAAAAATTGGACGACCACTACGTCGGGATTTAATTTTATTAAGTTTATTTAATTTATCTGATACATGAGCCTCAAATAATTTATATTATAAAAATATAAACGAATAGTATAATAGAATAAGCAGGAGCAAAATAAAGTAAAAAAATAAATGACCATAATGATAATAGATCAACAAAAAATACCAATAGACTTACTATCAAAAACATCCTAAAGAGAAATTACATTACAAATAGGATTGTCCACGAGTCTATCACAAGCATCAAAAACAATGTTGAGTTCAATACAAAATGATATAATCTCCTTCGTATTTGTTAGACCTATATTTTCTGTACGATCTACTTATAATTTAACTTCATTCTTCGATTATCAGTTTTGAATTTTAAGTGGTTCTGTGCTTGAATTACTAGTATATAGACATTATCCCCAGTCACCATATTAAACGATAAATGATTCAAATAATGATAAACTTCAAATATTATGAACACAACTATGAACGATTTTTGCGTTCTAGTTGAAAACGATTTTTAACATAGCACTTTGAATGAAGATCAGGTTGATATGAGGACGTTACCTATATAAAACACATAAACTACATTATACAAACAGTACAAGTTACTAATGGTGGAAATAATGTTAAAATGATGGTAGGATGCATAGTGCATAGCGAAAAAATTAGTAAAATATAAATACAAAAGTCAAAAAGATTAGTAGTATGGAAAAGTATAATATGATAATCTAAAAGCGAGAACAAGTGAAGATCGAATCAAATATAAGAGAAAAACGCCAGCATTCTGAGCAGAAAAAAAATCAAACGACAAGATTTGCAATAAAAAACTTTTACAGTGATTAAACTGTGTTATGATTCTATCATATATATATATATATGTATATATATATATATATATATATATATATATATATATATATATATATATGTATATATATATATATATATATATATATATATATATATATATATATATATATATATATATATATATAATCACAACATACATTAATGAATATCAGAATAAAAATGAATATTAATTGAAAAAAAGTATGAAAAAATTGAATATTTTGATATAAAAAAAAAAAAAAAAATGAAAAAGATATAAAGGTGTGTAAGACGTATTACCTCTTTTTTATTTTTATATCACCTATTCTGAAAATGTTTAAATAATTATATCAGATTACAAGTAACAGAAGGATTAGTGGCTTTCAAAAATTATGAAGAATCGGAGATGATTTTATATAATACAGCGTTTTAATCACATCTAATGCTTTCGCCAAAACTTTATATTTAATATAAAATATACAATTTTCAGTTATTAATTAGCCCATATTGCAATTACAATTTTATAACAATCGAATAATTGTAACCAAAGGAACTTTAAAAATTTCAAGAAGTAATGACAAAAAACTTACTAAGTTGTTAACCTTTTAGAAAACTTGTAATGATGTAAAACATTACTCCATACGATGCGGCAACAAATAATGTCCTATTTGTGTAGATAATAATCAATTACAGTGGAAAATGCAGCAAATCCAGTTGCTCCAAGTAATGCAGGTTTTACCCCGGCTGATAACAAAATAATGAAACTATACAATTCGATTTAAATTTACTGGAAACATTTATAATATATATTGACAAATACATATAAAGATAAATTACTAAGTAGAAAATAAATATTATTTTACATAAAATATTTTATTGCTCGACTATTATTATTATTATTACATGCATTTTTCTGCACCTAGGTTATAGCCATGTAACCGATAGTCGAAAATTTATAACGGTGCGAGAGTTGTATAAATTGCGTTTACTTAATTTTGTATTGAAAAATGGGACTAAATTTAATATATTACTGAATGAGGGTATTAATAGGTCTCGGGGTGTGTGTCAAACCAAAGTTCCACCTTTTAAAAAAACACGGATTCGTAAACAATCTGCTTACACCGGGGCTGTGGCGTTTAATGTGCTGCCTAGGCAAACTTAGAATTGATCTAATAAATTATAAACGGCGAAGAAAAAAATGGTTGATAAAATTTCTGTTAAGTAACAGAATTTCAAGCAAACATTAGATGAATAAGTTACATTAAGTATTGATGTTGCGTGTGTATATCCATGTATATGTATATATTTATGTATGTATATCTATGTGGTATTATGAACTTGTTTATAAATGTTTCGTCCGTATGCTTATATGATTACGTAAGTAAATTTTATACGTGTTGCTAACGTATTCTTCTTTTAATTATACCTAAGCATGTAGAGTATGTGCCTAGTTTGTTTTGTATGTGCTTATTGAGTACTCGTACGATCATATTTAACTAGTATAGATCCCAAAGCGTTTTATTTTATTTTTTTTATTTATGTTGTAAGTCTGTTATTTCGCGCATTTTTGCACAGGCATTTATAAATGAATTTAAATGAAATAAAATTATTATTATTATTATTGGATTAAAAAATGTATTATTTCGTTTAATTTGTTCATTATAGCATTTATATTGTAAAAATGTTTGAAATATCGCAAATATATTTGATTTAATTTGATTAATTAATTTCCAGATTTAAAATGCAGAAATAGTTTCCTACCTAATCCAATAAAATCTGGAAAAGCGATATATTCAAAAAAGCACCTATAGAATTATTTGTTCAACTTTACATGAATTTAATTCTTCCTTTATATAGTGCGCATTAATGCTGTTTTAAATTTTTTAAATTGTAGGCCACATCCCCTCTTTTTTTAATATTATCAAAATGTATTTTTATTTATTTAACAAATATATTTAAAATTGATGTTGATGCTTCACTCATTACAGTCTAAACATCTATTTATTTTTTATACGTTTAGAGATTGTAAGAAAAAATTTCCCCCTTGTGGGTTCTGGTACTTGTACAACCAAAGAACCGGGGCTTTCTCGGTATCGGGTGTGTCACGGGTGGTAGAGTCGTTCGTTCGTGTCGCGTCCAGGCCATTCTATTACTATTATATTTTCTCGGAGCTGATCCGCGTTCATAAATAAAGATACGGGAATCATACATTGTTCGGTTATACAACGATACAAAAAGCCAGTAGAACAGTAAAAGAAAAAAGTAAATCTGTGAAACTAGAAAGAATCAATGCAGAATTAACTAAACTTATCGATATAGATATAAACGATGTGTTGTTAAAATTATCTAATCATATATATAATACAGGAAAAATTCCTAACGATTGATTGACATCAACCTTTATTCCATTACTGAAAGGGTCAGATGCTAAGAGATATACCGATTACAGGCTAATAAGTTTAATGAGTCATATGCTTACGTATTTTTGAAAAGCATACATGTTTGTATATGGCAGAAAATAAATTGTATGATTGATGAAACACAGTTCGAGTTCATAAATCGTTTTGGATAAAACTCGTTTATACTTGTTTTATACATTATGAAAATATATTTTGATAGTGAGAAACACGGTGTTTTATTAATGAGATTACAGAATACAGGACTTGACAGTAAACATATTAACATTATCAAACAGCTATATTAGAATTAATCAGTACATATTAAAGCAAATGAATTGATAACTGAAGAGATAAAAATATTAAAAAGTGTACAAGAATGTATTCTGTTTCCAATACTATTTAATTTGCATTCGGGAAAAATTGTGACAGCTCGTTAGATAAAGTAGGAAAATGAATAAAAGTGAATAAATTATATTAGATATGCCGATGACGCACTTATTTTTGCGGATAATGTGCGGGATATACAATACATATTGAGAAAAACAGACAAAACAAAGAGTTATGACTTAGGATAAATACACCAAAAAATAAATGTATGGTTATAAGCGAGACAAATGTACTAAGTATTGCAGGTAAAGAAGGACATTGGCTCTAACAGAAGACTGAAATCCTGACTACGACATTCAAAAAATATAATAGAAACAGCACGAAGTACATTTCAAAAAATTAAACAATTACTATGCAATAGGGAAATTACACTAAAAACAAGATGGGGAGATACAAAATGTTACGTGCTGTCGGTATTGTTTTATGGAGTAGAATTGGACGCTTAAGGCAGCATCAACAAAGAAAATAGACGCTTTTGTGACTTTATCACCGGTAAAGTATCTTGGATAGATAAGGTATTTAATCAAGGAATTCTAGAATAAATGAAGAAAACGCATGAAGTTATGATATTAATAAAAACACGAAAAGCAGCCTACTTTGGGCATATAATTCGAAACAGTAAATACGTCATACTGCAGACCATAATACAAGGATGAGTGGAGAGGTACAGATGTTCTGGTTTGAGAAATATCATACGGCTACGCTAGTTCACACAGCACGAGATAAAAAAAGGGTTTGTCAAATGGTCACAAATCTCTGATAGATTTAAATTAAGAAGAATCAAAAATTTAAGTATTCTTATGCTGGTATCATGATTACATTACTGTCGTTTTTAAACCTACCGAAAACTAGATTCAACGTAGGTGATAAACTTCATTACTTATTTAAAATTTAATAGGAAAACAGTTTTATTAATTTCCAGATGAATAATGGTATGAAAAAATAAAATTCCATTCATTTAACAATTTAAAGTAATAAAAAGGGGACATTTTTATTCTGTAATACTTGAAAAATTCTAAATTGTTTTTTGAAAAATTAACTCGTGTTCATAATGATTTATTCAATTATTTAGTAATAATATTCTTTACTAAATAATTATATGAAGTATTTTACCTCTTAATCCAATGAGGCCACCAGTTACACCCCCTGCGTAAGTCCCATTTTTCCAATCTGTTTTTCCTCTATACTAAACAAAATGCTTAAGTAACTAAAAAGGTAATCTAAAATGTTGAACATTATTATATGAGATCTAGTTATTTATGGAACATACACTTTCAATGGTACATTCCGCACCTGCGAAGACAGCACCAACCATCCCAAAATTTTTACCATAACTATGAGATGTCGATTTCATTTCGCGTAAAATTTCTCTCACTGTTTGTGTTTTTTGTTCCTGACCAATAATAACGGGTGGGTTAACACTGGATGAAAATAAACCTACAGCTGCTCCTAAACCATAACCTATTGGAATCAAAATAATACAACTTAAAGTAAATTATATTATATATGATTTTTTAAATATTACCTTACAAAGATATATGTAACTATTTAACATGGATAATAGTCTATATCTATATTAAAAACGTATGTATAAATACATGTAAATTCTACCTAAAATACATGACACCATAGATTTAAAAGGACAACTTTCCATTACAGATTCCACTCTTTTCTCATCGTTTGTTTTTATTCTTACAGGTTCTACAGATTTTGGGATAATAATATTCTCGCGATACCTGCTATTGTTACCGATGAAATATGATGACAAGCTGTTCAGTTCTTCGTCGGAAAATGTGATAGATGACTTATTTGTTGTCATTTTTCGTCAATAATCTAAATCAGACCATATAATTTAATATTTTTTATATAAAATATAAGAATAAAATAACTAATTAAATTTTAAAACGTATCACTAACGTACACTTACTTAAACTGAAAGTTGTTTATTTCGTAGTTTTGTGATAATCAATTTTAATTTTAAAAATCGAATATAATTTCACACGTTAGTTTTTATTAGGTAAACGTAAGATTTATGATAGTGGTGAAAATAATTTGTGTTAATAATCACGAGTGATGAAAAGGAAATTTTGTGATCATATAATCAAAGAAATTTATGGACAAACTAATTATTTTCATTAAAAAATTATTTATAATACAATAAAGCTGAACTGTACCATTTTTTAAAATGATTCACTGTATTTTAGAACATATGAATAGTTTAAATGAAAAAAAAAAGAAACAACTCTACAAACAGCTAACGCGTAATCAAAATTAAATATACATGCAAATAAATTAATTTTTAAATTTAAACGAGTTCGTTTGGATTAAAGTTCATTCACATCAAAATGTACATCGGTAAATATAACAAAATATAATCTTATAATATAACGAAACAAAGGATAATATACTTTAAATTTCGATTTTTTCCAAACCTTGCTTGTATTACAAACATTTCGGTTTTCTCATATCGCCTTATTTTAGTTTTTTCAATATCATATTTTATATCCTGTCAATATTAAATGGGTTTTTTATTTTCACGCATGCATTCTTTACATAAAATATATAAAATTCAAAAATTATGTACATGTGTATAATTTAATACGCATAGTGGCAAATAGTTTTCCATTAAATAAAAGTATATTTAATCATAAGTTAATACGTACAACAAATTATCATTACAATTTACCCGTTTTTAAGGAAAATAATGATTAACATCAGCAAATTTACGTAAATTACAATTTTATTCAGAGGCAAAATAAATGGAGACTTTTTTTAGTTTTGTATGTTTGACAGTTCAAGATAAATTTGCTGTTTAAAAATTGTAAATAAAAGTTCTTGTTATAATTATTTTTTAAAAAATCTAAAAAAATTCGATGTTCCTTAATTTTTAAATTATTACAATGTTTGATCTATTAAATTAATATCTAACTTTTTATTTATAAAAGTAGTTTTAAAATATAAAATAATGTTTTCGATAGGAATATTTTTCCTCGATACCGTATTGTGCAAACTTGTTGCTGGTTTGTGATTTGTTATTGTTTGAAATCTCGCTGTGATATGTGTATTTTGGAGGTTGATGATTAGCTTTAACGGAAGTGTTTATTTGGAAAAATTACGTTTATTGCATTAATAATGACGATAATAACATTGGGGCTGTAACTATGTAATAATAAGCATGCTGCTTTAGTCAGTATATTATATGTCATATTAGAGGTAAATTCTCAAAAATACTTTTTTTACTAATAATGTGTACTTACGAATTTGTTAACATCGTAATGGGTAATTTTCTTCGTTTTTATGCACGAATTTAACAATCACTTATCAAGATACATATAATTTGTATGGAAGTATTAGAAGATTAAATTATTTTTTAATTATCACTAAACATGTAAATATGGTTTCTATTTCTAGAATGAAATATAGTTATTATATTCCGGTATGAGTTATCATCCAGAAGATGAAGATACGAACTATGATAATGAATCTGATGCAGATGAAGGTTCTGTGGTTTCGACAGTACCTGATCGTTATGGGTTCACGGGTGGCAATCATTATAATCCAGAGCAGTAAGTTTTCTTATTTCATTGTATAATATATGTTTACATTAACGTCATAAGACAGATTCCATTTATTCGTTGTTTTGGAAATTTCTTTTGATGTTACTATATCAATTCATATTAATGCTAAGACTTGATTAACACATTTTTTTAAAAGCTTTTACTGCGTTATTTACATAAATAATAATATAATTTATAATTTAAAAAATTTAACACCCAAAGTTGATTATTTGAAGCAGACTTTATATCTCATTTTTAAAATATTACTCTTCTAGCAAGTATGATATATTTATCAAAATATTTTATCGGCCGCACAATGTATGAAATAATAATATCTGACGAAGGAAAGTATGTATTCAGCATTTTAATTATAATTAGATTTCAAAAGCAAAACTTATAAATTTTTAACATACCAAAGTATTGTATGCTGATAGAGTATTATTTTTATCAATATATCCGAATGATCACTCATGAGTTTCCACTTATTAAGACCAGAATGTTATATTGAAGCCAAATTAAAAAAAAACTATATATTTAGTTTTAAATACATATGTTTAAAAATATTTTTCATAGAATAAATGTAAATAGTTACTGTGCAAATAATAAAATATTAAAAAAAAGTAGGAGCACGCTTTAAGCAAAAATTGTGAAATAGCTATTAAGAAATGAAAAGTTTCAATTTTTGCGACATTTTTCATATATTTCCTATATAAGTATTCGTTTATTTTATCAATTTTTCCTATATAAGTATTCGTTTATTTTATCAATTTAAACTACATGTTGATGAAATTTATCGTCAAATCATGTATTTATCTGAAATTAAATTTAAAATCAAGAGACGTACATCAATTTTTGGAAAACACAATCGTGCAAACTTAAAAACAAATGATAAATGTAAAAGTTTTATTGTATGTAGAGTAAATTTCAATTTTTATACATGAAAGTGTGAAATATAAGATATGTAATTTTCATTGTTACGTGCCATTTTATTTTGTATACGTGTGTATATTCAGATACCAGTAATTTTTCCATTTATTTAAAATATGTTACGTGCAAAAATATTTCTTTTTCGTATTTTTATTTTTTATATATATAATGAGAATGCGTACATAATGGTTATCTGGAATTAATGGCGTTCGAAATATTGAAAATTGATACACAACACCAATTAATTGGAGTGTAAGTCTTTCTTACCGCTTGATATTCGACGACCTCATAAAATAATTAGTCCAGTTAATTAACATCTATTCCGTACGTTTATCTTGCGCTTTATAATTAACGCCTTGCCCTGGTAATAATTACTTTTTCTTGAGACAGTAATTAATAACATTTTTTTTTCTCTTTATAAGGTATGATAAATTTATTTTATTCATAGATCGCTGTTTTAATTTATGATTACCTGTTATGAATCATTCTTAATTTTATAATTTTGAAGACTTATTGCGTTAAAACCCGGTGAATGTATCATTTTAGTATCAATTCAGATCTTGTAATTGAATCTAAAAATTGGTAACGGGATTTTAATATATAGTTTGTAAAGTATTTTTTATTTACTGCACAAATTAATAATAACTATGTAATAAATATATAATTTTGCTAGCTCCATTTACATGTTTAGTAATTTTATTTCGTAAACGGTGTGACCTTAAAATTACCTTTTACTGTTTCCTAATCCGTACTAGTGTTAATCATTATTTTCTAATTAAAATTTGAACAACGATATGACATTACGCGAATGATATAGTGTGAAAAAAAATAGAGTCCTTCAATAATTCGAAATATTATAGCTTACATATTAAATTTATAATCTGTACTTCGTCTCTGTTCGTAGTTTGATGTTCATCACGGTTATTTAAGGTTTAGATGCTGGGATTTTCTATGGTTTTTTCTAGCTCCCATCATTTCCGTGTATGTACTGATTACGATGTTTTTAAACCGAAATAGGTAGTACTTTTATAGATAATCGGGGGTATGCGGGCAAAGAGTTCTAGTTTTCTAAGTTGCCTTGTGTGTCAAAGTCTGTTTCCTTGAACATTTGACACAGATCTTCGAAATTTTTAATATAATCGCGATTCCAGATCGTCAACATGCGATGGTATATATACATTTCACATACTTCATGTTCTTTACAATGTTTATGTGAGCACCCAGCTGCGCATGTCATAGAGCAGTACTGACTACACATAACGATTTATAAAGCGCATTTGCAACTAGGGACAAAGATTCTTCCTAGTCATTCATTAAATTCAAATTATAGTGTTATTTATTGTTATGATGTAAAAAAAAAATAATAATTACTAGTGCTATATCTTGTAAAAGCCTGAATACAGGATCCGTAGAAAACAATTTACCTAACATTTTTTGATCATTCATCGCATTTTGTTAACGACATTTATTTATATTCAAATAATCTGAATTTAGGATTGTATATATGTGAAAATGTTTATATTTATATCAATTATTCGGTCTTAGAATGTTCGTCTAATTTTTTTTTTCTTTCAAATTGCTTGCAATTATCCTGTAGAACAATAATCAGCACTGCTGACAATAATTTATCAAATGAACGCTGTACAATTACAGCTATTCATAGCTTCTCTGGGTATTAATTTATAAAATCAGGATCTGTAGTGCAGTTCAGTTTGGCAGATCTTCTTCAAACGTCTGAACCGCATGTCATTATTGATTAGATTGACACCTAGTGGATTAGCGTGTTGGACAAGTCGTTGCTTATAATTCTGGCTAAGTGATCTGATGGTTTCCTTTACCGTAGGAATTTGTAAGTCTCTAAACAAGTCGTTATTTCTGAAAAACCGAGGTATACACACTATACTCCGTAACACATTCTCCTGGAATCGTTCAGTGATCTTAATGTTAGAATTACTGGTTGTTCCATAGATCTGGATGCCATAAGTCAGGATAGGTTTTAAGACTACATTATATAACAGTCTTTTATTTTCTCCTAATAATGTAGAATGTTTATTCATCAGCAAATTCATTTCTCGATATTTAATATCAAGCTGGTTTCCTTTAGCAGTAATGTGATTCCTCCAAGTTAATCTTTGATCTAAATGCAGTCCAAGGTATTTAACCTTGCATCTGGGAGGAACCACTTGTCCGTTAAGATGAATATGTACATATTTTCCTTTATTTAATGTGAATAATACACAAGCTGACTTTAATTTATTTACTTTGATATTCCACATTTTGAACCACTTGTCTAAGTGATTTAAGTGTTGCTGATGATGTTTAATTTCCATTGCAAGATCACTATTTAATAGGCTGTATCGTCAGCGAACATGGCCGTTGTTGTATTGCCGTTAACCGGGAAATCAGAAGTATAGATGCTATATAAGATTGGGCCAAGCACGCTACCTTATAGATGCTATATAAGATTGGGCCAAGCACGCTGGTACTTCTGTTTGTATAGAATAAATTTGCGAGTGTGCATCATTTATGACAACCTGAAGGCACCTGTCAGTTAGATACGACTTGAATATCGAGTAATATAGATGAGGCAATTTTTGTTTTAATTTACAGAGTAAACCTGTATGCCACACTCTTATCGAATGCTTTCTCAAAGTCGAGAAATACGGATATGCCGTATTTTTTGCTCAAAGGTCCTGTTTATAATATCAACTACTCGGTGAATTTGTTCTGCGGTACTATGCATATTTCTAAAACCAAACTGCAAGTCTGGAATTATTTTTTCTTTATCAAGTACTAACTTCAATCTTTTTAAGACAAGCTTTTCAATAAACTAGGCAACAAACTTATAGGATAGGACGCATCATCTTGAGGTTTTCTCAGTTTTTGTATCATTATTATTGATGAAAATTTCCACTGTATTGGAAAATAACCAGTGTGAAGGATTGCATTAAAAATAAATGTTAATAACGTGACAACTTTTTTGGTTAACGTTTTAAAAATAGATGTTGTAATTAAGTCATATCCAGGTGACTTTTTTAGTTGTAGATGTTTTTGTATACATCTATTTACTTCAAACGGTGATATGGATTAAAGGAAAAGACATTTGAAAAGGTACTTGCAGATAATTGTATACCTGTTTTTCGTCCTCGGTTATGTCGCTCTTATTATTTTGTTGAAAAATGACAGACAAGTACTTGGCAAATATTTTTGCCTTATCTTGGACGCTTCTCATCCATTCATTTCCTACTGTAAGGGGTGGACGATTTTTCATGGTTTCCATAGCTTTCCATAAAGAGTAATCTGTATCTTTTACTTGGTGTTAAGTTGGCCATTTAATCTTGAAATCTGCCATTTTTTGCATCTGCAAGGTCTTTTTTTTTTTTTTTTTTTTAACTTTTTTGTCGCTCGGTTGAAAGCGGTATTATTTATCGTTGATCTATTATTCTGCCAAATTTTTCTCAATTGTCTTTTATCAGTAATCTTATTTCTTATTATCTTAGGCTGATTTATTACTGCTATGCCTGCATATGCTGATTCTTCTAACACCATCTTCTATGTTTTCTTTTGTTTTTAATGGAATTTTTAGGGAGATACTATTTTAAACTGCTCTCTGAAATGCATTGTTATTATTGGTCAATGTTGGTCTAGTACAAGTTTGTATAATAAAAGGGCTAATGGCTAGTATTTTTGATGAGTGATCCGAGGTACCATGCATAGAGGACTCAACCAAAGTATGATCAACTTTGATTCTACGGGTAATGAAGAGATCTAACAAATATGGTCGCTTTTTTTTTATCTGAAGGCCAGTAAGAGGAGACTCCATGTGATAAGACACTGTATTTGTTCTTTTGAATACATGCAAATAACTGTCTACTTCTAGGCGTAATAAGACGAGAGCCAAAGAGTGTGTGTTTGGCATTGAAGTCGCCAGCCGACACAAATCTGTTTCCAAGGGTTTTTAGATAATTATCGAATTGCTCTTGCTTTATAATGTGCTTTGGTGGGCAATAGGCTGAAAATACTGCTAATGGACCATTGGAAGCTACAATCATTTGTAAAAATTCTTCACAGTGTCTGCTCACCTCATGATGTTTTATTCCAGTTTTTATTATGACTGCTGTTTCTCATTGTGCTTTTCCGTTTGGGTGTAAAGTATTATAAATAAAGTAATGTGGAATTTTGATATAACTTTTTGTAGTAAAGTGTGTTTCGGACAGTAATAATATATTAATTTTGCTGCTTGTTAGAAATAGTTCAACCTCGTGTCGATATTAGGCTAGCCCATTGATATTCCATGTTGCTATTGTTAATAATAGATTTATTTAGAAATTAAACTACTTACTACAGTTGATAACATATTTATTATCATACTGTTTTTCTGCATTAACTGATTTTTGAATAAAAATTTAGTAAATTTGATAGTCTTTATCATTATTATTACTATTACTAGGAATATGACTATTTGCCGTTTTCAGTGCAGTCTGAGGTATATGATTTATTTGCTTATTATGTTGAAGAACATTGGCATATATGTGGAAGCCCAATAAAAAAAAATAAAGAACAAAAAAAACATTGGCATAATTACATTGAGATGTGTTGCTAGCTTGTATCCGTATTGATTGAGACATAGTTGTTGGGAAATTTGTTACTCGGGTTGATATTACTACGAACATTTTTTTTTTAATTTGGTAGGAATTATCATCCGATTTGTTTTATGTTAGAACATTTTATTTTATTCATTAACAAAACAATTCGTTAAACGTTGGAAATATATTCTGTTTTAAATCCCTAATTCTTAAAATTATACTATATATTCAAGTAATCATGTTTATCTTATTTTAATGTGTGTGTTTGATGGAATATAATTTCTTTTGCAACAAATATTGAAATTTAGTAATGTATTCTTCTAAGTTCAGTATTTTAAAATTCACTTAGGAAATAATACGTGTATTTCTTTATTAAAACACACACACCATATATATATATATATATATATATATATATATATATATATATATATATATATATATAATATATATAATATATATATGATTCATCACATCCATTTACATAATAATTAATGTTGTGTTTTTAGTGATAATTTATTTATTCGCCGCAACTATTTAGTATCATCCTTTTAAATCGTATAATTTTTTAACCAATTTGTACTATTTGCAATAAATTGTCGCGTCAATTTTTTATTGTATTATAATTTTGCCCTTTTGTGTTTTGAAATGTGCATGTAGTAATTAAAGGTTACTAATTTCGGACATTCATTATTTTTACTTTTGAGATCTATTCCGTAAGTAATTGTTCTTATTAGTTGTAGAAAATTGATAATTTATTTATTATAGGAAATCTACGATTCCGCCGGAAATTATTAAAAAACGAGAGCAAAAATGGCTTAGTATGTTCAACAATTGGGAACGAATGTTAGAAAAAAATCCTAGCTTGGTAAATGAAAATTAAAATATGTTTGCAATTTATGTATGCTTTTAGTAAAAATGTGAATAAATAAGGAAAAAGTGATCAAATTTTAATAATACGTTCGCTTATTTGAAAATAAATTTTCATAGTACTAATTGATTATTATTATTATTTATTTTTTAATGTAATTATTCAATAATTCAAAAAAGATAAGAAAGCGATGTCGAAAAGGTATTCCGCAATCAGTTCGTGCCAGAGCTTGGTTGTTTCTTACAAGGGCGAAACATGTAATGGATCAGAATAAAGGAGTTTACAATCATTTGCTTTCTGAAACTGGGGATATTCGCTGTATTGAAGATATTCGTAAAGATTTGAACAGACAGTTTCCTACGCACGAAATGTTTTGCAACGAAGAAGGACAGGGGTACTTATTTTTGCTTATTGTAATATTATATAATTTTCAAGAATCGTTTACTTTTTTCTTTTTATTTATTAAATTGCTAATTTACATCCAGCTAATGCTATTTAGTAAGTTTTATGATTATTTATGCATAATGTGACATGAGAAGCATCCCATCCAGTGATGCGTGCTTAAGTTTTAGTATTCATATTAAATCCAGTGGTTTCGTTCTGTTGAGTCTGCGGATAACGAGTGAGTTGTCTAGTAAGGAGATCGCCATATGATTAGGGTGGTTCCCTAGCCGGACAGCCTATTTTTTAGCAACTGTTGCTATTTCTTCCTTTACAGTTTTCACTTTGAGATCTTCGTGTAGCGTAAGATTTGTTATATACCACGGAGCGTCGACAATAGTCCGAATGATTTTATTTTGAACTCTTTGCAAAATAGCAATATTACTTTTCTTGGCACAACCCCATAATTGGCAGCCGTATCGCCAAACTGGTTTCAAAACTTGGTTATACAAAAGCAGTTTATTATCAGTAGACAGTTCTGATCGTCTGCCTAGTAGCCAAAACATTTGTTTCCGTTTAATGTTTAGTTCATTACGCTTTTTTATTATATGTTTTTTCCATGTTAGGTGCTTGTCTAAATTTAAACCAAGATATTTTAATTCCTCTTTTTGTGGGATTGTAACACCATTCATAATTATCTGTCTAGTTGGCAGATTTCTTCTGTTAGTAAATATTACTCTAGCTGATTTATCTTCATTAATCTTTATTTTCCACGTTTTAAACCATATTTAGATTTTGGTTACTGCTTCTTGCAGGTTTTTACGTGCCTCTACGGCACATACGTCTGAACAGAGAATTGCTGTTTTCGATGTTTGTCGGAATAGGAATATCTGCCGTATAAACTAGATAGAGCAACGGCCCCAGTACACTACCATGGGGTACATCTGCTTTTATCGGATAAATCTGTGACTCATCTTCTCCATATTTGACACAGAAGTACCTTTCATATAGGTATGACTGCAATATCCGAGTTATTTGATATGAAAAGTAACAACTGATTTTTTGTAATAGACCTTTATGCCAAAGTTTGTTAAAAGATTGACTTACGTCTAAGAAAACCTCGTCACAACCTTTTTTCTCGTCAATGGATTTTTCAATAACAACTATTCGATTGATCTGCACTCTATTGTACCATGTTTTTCAGTGAAACCAAATTGATGGTCAGGTATTAGTTACTTGTTTTGGACAATTGGTAGTATTCTTTTCAGGAGTAGTTTTTCGTACAACTTAGACAGCACAGGCAGTAATGAAATGGGGCGATACGATTTTTTGTTGCTTTTTAATTACGATGATTTGTGAAAATTTTAATTGAACTGGGAAATATGTTAATCTCAGCATTGCATTGAAGATATATGTTAAAAGTATTAAACCTTTCCTTGGTAATTTTTTAAAACTGGCTGTAATCAGGTCGTATCCTGGTGCTTTTGTCGTATTCATCGTTTTTATTATATTTTTAATTTCTCCAGGGGAAGTAAGTTTAATCGGTTTAGACACATTATAACATCGTATTTCTGAAAAAGTAGATGAGTTTTCAGGGCATGATTGAAATGTATCAGCGTAGTATTTTCAAAATACATCTGCTTTCTCCAAATCAGTTCGGGCCCAACTTCCATCTGGCTTTTTTATTGGGAGATTAATTTTGCTTAGGTCTTTGTAGATTTCTAGTCGCCTTCCATAGGGAATAATCACGTTCCGCTAATAGAGACAAGTTTAACAACTTTTCTCTAAATAATTTGTTTTTTAGGTCTACTAATAAGCGCTTTACAAGCTTAGTCTGTTTATTCAGTGCCATCTTAATTGTCGGATTGATTCCTCAGTTTCCGTTTCAGTGTAACTTCCCTTCTAATTTCTTCGGGGTAATAGATAATAGGTGCGGACACATTAATTTTTTGTGTGGCAGCCCACGCTGACCGTTGTGTGATTTGAATGAAATATTCAAGTGCATCTTCTATCTGTTTTTCGTCTTTAGTGGCATTTTTAAGCATTTTTAAGTTAACCGTATTTTCCATTCGTTCCCTAAATTCTTCCCAACTAGTACGTTTATTGTGCGGTTTAGGTTTTCAAGTTTTAGTTATTATATGCTCACTAATATTAAGCATTATTGCAGAATGATTCAATGCTAATCCAACGTCCAGGAAAATGTGTGCAAAACACTTTACTAAAAAGATGTCTAATAAATCTGGAATTTTTTGTGGGTCAGTTGGTCAATAAGTCGGTTTCCCGGATGAATGAACATTGCTGTGTATTTCATCAACTGCTATTTTTAGTTGATTTCCCCTAGGAACAGTGAGTCTTGATCCAAGATGAATATTTTTGGCGTTGAAGTCGCCGCCGACTATAAACCTACTGCCTAATGTTTTGAAAAAATCAGTGAAGTGTTTTTTCTTAATATTATGTTTTGGTGGGCAATATACAGCTGAGGTGGTGAATTTTTTGCCTGACTGTTCTTCGATTACTATGCTTGTTGCTTGCAAATGGCGGAATTCGTGTTTTTCTAGTACATAGTGTTTTTATTAAAATACCAGTACCACCGTGCGCTCTTCCATCAGGATGGTTTGTGTAGTATGAGTTATATCCAATGAAGGTGACGTGTCTTGTATTCGTTAAGTGTGTTTCAGATAATAAAAGCACATCAATTGTGAATAATGTACATTTCTATTTCGTCGGTATGATTTAGAACGCCATTTGCGTTCCAGGTAACTATTTTGAGATTACTCATGATTTATTCAACAACACAGTTGTAATTGTCTGTATAACATCGTTGATCATTTGACTTTGCTGTTACATCATGTCGCGAAGTAGCGTTTTTATTTCGGTCAAGAAGGAATGCAAAACTGTTGAGATATCATTGGTATTTATACTGTCACTGATTTTAGGACCTCTACTTATTTCTCATTTATTCCGCTTGCTTAAAGTTTGTGCATAGGTCAAGCGATGTGTTGATTCAGAACTGTCAGTCTGATTCATTATTATCTGCTCTTGGTTAACCAAGGAAGGCAAGTGACTACATTGTATGTGTTGGTTTAAATTGTTTCGGGTATTTTTCGTTGTGCATTGCTCTTTATTTCTGATATCTTGAAGTTTTTTATAGACAGCACATCCTTTATAACTTGATGGTTGGTTTCCATCGCAGTTGACATATTTTGGTGATTCATTTTGGTTTTTATCGCAACATGTTGATGGATGATTTTACCGCATTTCACACATGCAAAAGGCCTGCTAGAACAAGTTTTTGTATGACTGTATCTTTGACAGCGAAAACACTGCGGAATGACATTCTTTTTCCGTGGATATTCCATTTTCACTTTCATATGAAGTAACGTTTGAATTTTGTATATATTGGGATTATTTTCCTGGGGCTGCAGATCTACAAAAAATAATGGTAAGGGTTATTTGCTTACACTATGTTTGATATTAATCACGTGCCTAACTTTATACACCTGTTCTTCAAGGGCAGCTTTAATAAGGTTTGCATCCACAGAGTAGTGTAAATGTCGAATTACCACTCGAAAGCTTCTTTCAGATTTAATCTGGTATATGTAGTGCTCTATTCCTTCGTCTCTTAAATATTTGATTAGGGTACGGTAACTTCCAATGCCATTTTATTTGACTTCTACTCGTTTATCTACAACGTATATCATTTGTTGGAATAACGCTTGTGATATCATTCATCAGTTTAGCATAATCTACAACCCCGTAGACCGTTATAGCAGGTGGTTTCAGTTCTTTTTTGATATCTGCATCTTATTTCACGCTATTGTCATAAGTTTCCAAGCAAGCATATCTGTTATTATTACGCATGCATATCTTTTTTTCAAGTTGTTCAGATGAGATGCTTCTAACATATTTTCTCTGTCTTTTTCTGTTATTTTTGACCACTTGCCAGCTGTGAACTTTTTCTTGCTCGATTTCAGTTTGCATTGTTTCTTGTAGTGGGTAATTTTCCTCCGTTGTAATAGGCGATAGAATATTTGTGTAAACAGGTTTCGTTTCATGCGTGCCTGTCATCACCCGTGTTATTAGTGGTTTGTTATTGTGAAGGTTATGTAACGTTACATTATCAGAGTTTTTAACATTGATGTTGACGGTATGTTGTCTGCAGCAGCAGCAGCAACAACGTACGTTGACTGCATATGTATGGCTGGTTTACGGTTGCGTAGCGGTGACCGAGGTAGCGGCATAAATTGTTTACCGATAAGAATATACCGCCTACTGGCGTTTCGAATTATTTCGTTTAAATTAATCTGTGCGCGTATAATAGATAAATGAACACGATAAACACAAACGCGAACCACTTATCGAAATTATATTTACTTACAACATAAATACAGCTTATTTAGCTAGTAATATTCAGTTTAATTTAATTATTAATCAGATTCATTATTGTTGAAAAATCGTTTTCGTTTTAGATTGTTTCATGAATGGAATATTGTTCTTTATATATATATATATATATTGTATCGCATTCAGCTGAATGTCTAGCTGACGTTACAAAGGAAAATGTTTTTAAAATATTGATCAAGGTACTGCTTTATAAAATTTTCGATTAATATTAGGACAAAATTAGTTAAATAGATAGATTTCTTATAGGTGCATTTTAGAGAGCGTTAGCATCACCCTCTAAGAAAGACTTTCGTATCTGCTTAAATATGTCATATGCAAAACCAATGGTCCTATGACGTAGCAATAACTCTTTTGCGTCCTACTCGCACGATGTGAGTTCGAATACCATCGGCGCCAAAACTTTCTTACGGTAAAAAGAATTCCAACTCGGACCTCGAGTCTAATCTAGCCATTTTGTTCTTAACGTTTTGCTCTTATGTGTAATTTTATTAGATTGTAGTTCCAGTTGCAATTATAAATTTTTTTTCAATGTCGCTATACCTGACCTATGATACATAGTTATACTGACACTTTTTCAAATAATTTTTATTACAAATATTTTTGTAATTACTTATTCTATTAATTTTTATCGATAGACAGCGAGATTTGTTTGACGTGTTAAGAGCATATTCGATAAAAAATCCGCACGATGGCTACTGTCAAGGCCAAGCACCCATTGCGGCTTTTCTATTAATGCACATGCCGGCTGAAGAAGCGTTTTGGTGTCTGGTTTTAATCAGCGAAAAGTATTTATCGGGTTACTATAGCTATAAAATGGTTAGTCGAGATACATGAGCGTTAATTTGTAATTAGCTATTAATTTTAAACAATAATCACATGCTATCATTTCAATGCTGTTAATTATTTTTATCACTGTGTGTACAAACAGAAGTAGACTACACTGAATTGAATCTAATCAAAGTATAAAAATATACATAGTTTAATTCAACATCTGCTTTGTGGATATTCCATAAACAATCGAGAGGTTAAAAATAAATTACATAATTTTGCAGCTTTATATGGAATAAAATAATTTCAGTGCAAAAATTAGGAAGTAATGCCAGTTAAATAAAACTTATAAAAAATTTGAAACGACTTTCGTCAATATGGTATTTTTAAAATAGCAAAATTGTAGGAAACAAGTACAGTGACGCCATATTTCCCTGATTACACCTACGGAACTATAACTATGCTAAGTGGTTGGTTCCAATTGTTAAAAAATTTAAATAAATATAAATAATACATCAGAGAAAATGATAAAGCAAGTTAGAAAATAATTTATTATTATTATTATGATTGAAGGACCTTGACAAATCATGTGTCATTGATTTTTAAGAATTATTTCATAGTATACAAACATCACACAATGTTATAAATTCTGAAATGATATACAATATATATGTAATTAATAATGTATGTTAGTTCGGGAAACAGCAGCCGAAATTTGTGATAATCGAATAAATAACATCGAAGTCAAGTGGAACGGGTGTAAAATTTATTAAATGCCGCTACAATGTTTTATCGATACAAACGTATGATAAGTGTAGTGGAGAATTAATTGTTAATGAAAAGTGAGTAATGTTATCAGGTGCACAGATTACATTTGGGCTTAGATAATATCAGCGAAACCTTGCATGGATTCAGCGTCTAGGAATTAATAACTGACGGGAATGAACTACGTATATATGGTTATAGACATATTTATACAGTTAGGATTTTACTAAAATTAAGGATAATTCACTACCCATCATTTACTATCTTGTTCTATGGAATGGAGACGTAGCGTCGGCTGTTTAAAATTTGAATATATAAGAAAAAAATCTTTGCAACGTAAATTGAAATACCTCGGATATGTCGTAAAATATGCTATCAAATATAGTGTATACAATTAATAACAAAATAAGACCTAGTAATAGACCTGTATTATTTATAAATAATAGAAAAATCGTTTATGAGTTTCGAGTTGCAATTAACATATATTGTTAGAAGAATGTCATTCTCTATGGCAGATACCAACGGTTCATTGAATGAATTAGAAAATGTTTTAATAACTTTAGAAAAAATTAAACTCGTTTCTTATTACGATCATCTACGTAATTGATTTGTATTGATAATCCTTTCAGTCATACATTGCCATTGTTTTTTATACAAAATTAAACATTTTGGTATGTGAAATAATTTAACAAAATGATTCGGGGAGATGAAAATATGAAATAATATACTACTTTTATGATAACTCTAGAAAATTCTTAATATATTATATAAATATTTTTAAAAATTGACGTATCATAAGTCAACTTATCTACTATGTGGAGATACTGTGCCTGAAAGGGTTAAAAAAGTATGATTATTTCGAATACCTTCTTTACAACCTTAATCGTTTAAAACTATCAAACTCTTTTTCAATATGATACCCTTAAATATACAACCGTGTGTTTTAATTTATAAGTTTTTTCCACACATAATTTCATTTGATATAAATAAAATCTGAGATTCGTACCATTGAACTGTAATACGTCTCTGTAATACTAACTTTACGTTAGATATTTAATATAAAAGAATAAGTGCGATTAAAAGAGAAAAAAAAAATGCGCGTAGATGGTATTCTTGTCGGTAATGTTAGTTTTTACAAAGTGTTTCATCACGTATTATTTACATCACACTGTAATCGTATAAAAACACGAATTTGCTAAGTGACTTTGATTATAAAACGATGGAAATATCGTGTTCGATGATAGCTGTTTCATTTATGAGCATTGAACATAAAGTGATTTCAGTTATTTCAATTTTTTTAACTTTTAAAGTTCGTTAAAATTTACATACTATACTGTAAAAAGTTCACTCGGCCTAAAAATAAATCATATTTTCATTATTAGTCGCATAATTCGCAATTTATTAATTTTAGTATCGCATTCAAATCTATTTATGTATAGTATTTTTGTTCAGGAAGCTTTACAAATTGATGGAGATATTTTGTTTGCTTTATTGAAGAAAAAATCAGCAGAAATACATAAACATCTCGTAAGTATATTTAAAAAAATATATATTAGTGAATTCTACAAAAAAAAAAATAAAAAGCCAATTTGTAAAGTTATTCAAAATAAAATTAAATCGAAAATGTGAAAGATTAAAAATCAATTTTTTTCAATAATTTTCTCACGTTAAAATAGATTGTATCAATTTTGCAGTGTACTATTATTAAATTTGAATTGTAAACGAATTTTCTAAGAAATTAATTGCAATTAATTATTATTTGGACATACAGTTTTTGTTAAAATTGAATTGTATTTACACCATTTTTGATTAAGGTTTAATTGTAATTGCATTATTAAATGATAGTTGCGTATTTGTAAAAATATAACGAGTGTAAAGGGAAAGAATAAAATAAAATTGATATCCATTTGATCCGATGCGTTATTAAATAAAATGTTTTTATTTTGAATTATTTAAATAATAACAATGGTAACCGATATACACGTATTTTTAAAAATGTTTAATTCTCGTTGTATTATTAAATAACATTTGTTTACTAGTAAAAGTATTAACGACAAAATTAATACCCATTTCATCTGATGTTTAATAAAATCAAATATTTTTATTTTAAATTATTTAAATTAAAACAATGGTGATAACTCATGTTCGTGTTTTTAAAAGTAGCGTATTTTATTAGGAATTTGTAAAACATGGTGATCGTACGTAAAGTGTAAATTCAAAAATTAAAGCATATTTTCAGGTTAATTTTTTTTCACTCTTTGGCTAGTTTAAGTTGATTGTTCTGACTATACACTTATATTATTAGCCTTAATAAAATTACATTTTCTACGAGCATCCAAGGAGGTAGGATCTGCAATAATCTCTTCAACTTGTATTGGTAACGTATTCCTTGTGGATAGAAGTTCAGACATAAAGCTATCTCTACTTTTGTATTTTGGGCAGGACCAAATCTGATTTTTGATGCTATCTTTGATATTACATATTTCACAAACTCCAATTCTGATGATCCCCAATTTGGTAAGATGACTAGGTGAACAGTTATAACCACTCCTTAGTCTACCAAACACAGAGACAAAATCTTTATGTAGGAGATCTCCATGTTTAAACCAGGGCTCTTTTGGAATTTTCTTTTGAATAGTGACATATTTTTTACCTTTTAACAAGCTTTGAAATTCGATGTATGATTGGAAAGAACGGCACAACATTTCCTTAAGCTTCGGTATTAACTGTCTCCATTGTAGTTTGACGTCGTTACTTAATTTTAACTATGAATTTAACGTTACTCTAATTGAAGTAACTACCAAATTATTTTCTTAAATGATTGTATTTTATCTAAAATAAATAAAATTGTCATTAATCTTTGTATATATGATATTTATTATCTCGTTATAGGAAAAACAGAAAATTGAACCGATATTATACATGACCGAGTGGTTCTTATGTGTATATACTCGTACTCTGCCGTGGAATACTCTCTTGCGCGTGTGGGACATCTTTCTTTACGAAGGTAAGCTCGAATACGGAAGAAAAAAGTTTAGCTATTTTATTAATATTTTTTTTTTATATGATTAATATTTATTAGAATGCGGTTGTTCGTAAAAGAATTTATAATTCTTATAGGTGTGAATGTATTATTTAAAGTGGGAATTATATTGATTAAAGCTGCCTTGAAATATAAATCTACATCGTCATTAAAGAAACATTATCCGACTATGTACGATACAATACAATCCTTACGAAATCCAAATGCTGATAAATTACAGGAGGATAAAGTTGTCGAAGCGGTATGTACAATTATTTTTCTGATATCTTCCGAGAATGTTAAATAATTTATCTCCGTGTTTATTATCTTTTAAAGATTACATTAGAATCGTTATAAGAAAGATAATGACAAAAGTGTAGATTTTTGTATACAAACACACACACACAAATATATATATATATATATATATATATATATATATATATATCATTTACTCAGAAAATATCGGTAGAAAATTTATTTCAAACGCAGAAATCTTAAATCGCTTTCGATAAATCGGTTTAAATATTGAGAATAGATTATTTATTCATTAATAATGCAATTGATTATGTAAGTGTTCGTTAAAAAGAATTTCAATTATCTTCACATATTTTAAGTTTACGAAAAGCACAGATTTAACTATTTTAAAGTTAAATAATTGGACCGAAATTAAATTTCAATTTTCCAGTATACGATTTTTGTCGTCTTCGTAATTTATGTAATTCATTTTATTTTTTAATTAAGAATTGTATTCTTTTTCATAAAAATAGCGATATAGAATTCGTCTGGTAGTTATTTCATAAATTTTGTGTCAACTTTCGAAACCTTCTAAAGGAATACAGAAAATCCGTCTTCCTAAATTTCTTCTTCATTCAACGGCAATTTCTCGTTAGTGCGGGGTCTGCCGTATAAGTAAACTATTTCCAGTCATTTCGGTTTGTCGTTAGACCTGAATCAATAACGATGTGTCTTTCGGGTTTGCTAAGCCTTCACCTTGGTCTAAGTATGCGCTATTGGTAACAGCGAGCTATTTTTAGTTTTTAGAGATTATAGTACTTACCCATTAATCGGTCCTCGCGGAATTTTTTCTTCTTCATCTCCATCAGGTCAGCGATCAACTTGGCCACAATCTCTTTCGACACAGCAGTCCGGTGTAATTAAATAGACGAACAGCCAAACCAACGTCGTAAGTCTCCCATCCATGAATTTTGTAAACGGCCCTCTCTTGTCGGCGATTTCGCCTTCTATAATATTCCGCATATCCCATACTTAGGTCCTCTCAGAATGTGTTCTAAATATCGCAGCTTTCTTTCTTGGATACAGATGAATAATTTTGGATGCTTTTTATTCACTTTATTAAGAACTTCTTTATTACTGACTTTTTGCATCCTAGGAATTTATAATATCCGTCTATATAGGTACATCTAGAAAGCTTCAATGCGTTTTTCAAGTCTACCAGATGTATCAAAACTGAAAAGATATAGCATTTTGCAATTTTTAATCGTAAGTATAGATTGAGTTCTGTTCTAGCCAGCACGTTCTTAATTTTTGTGACCATTTGTTTTGCCTGCTCTATTCTCGATCGCATTTTTATTTACAGTTATCCTCAAGGTTGGTGCCTAAGTATTTGATAGTAGAAACCTGATACAGCTGTAAATCGTTTAATCATATCGAGTATTTTCTTGGTTTCTTTGAAAACACTATCACTTTTATTTTAAGTATGTTGATCGATAGTCCGAAAGCTTCGCTATGGTTACCAAGTTTATGTAATTCGTCCTGGCTATTTGTTATAATAAATGGAGTTTATCTAGGATAAATGCGACTCCCATTGTTTAGCGGATGAACTTATTTTTGATTCGGTCGAATAAATTGATGCTCATCGATCGTCGTAACATGCGCACTTCCATCGTATATGCATGTTATTGATTGATGGGTCAGCATTCACCGTTATACAAGGCAACTCTGATCGAATAAGGTATATTTTTAACCTTAATCGAAAGATCTAACACACCGGTCACAGCTTTTCATTTCGATCATATTACGTTTATGCGAATACGAACTGCCTCAGATATGCCACTATCTGTCCGTATACATTATCCTACATATTTAAAGCTACTTATCCGATGCAGTTGCTCTTCGTGGACTTGCAGAGACACGATTACATTAATATTCGTTGTCATATGTTCTGTTTTCCTTGGGAAAACAGGAAATTCGTTATTATATTTTCGGAATAATTCGTCGTAAATGTTTTAACACTCTTTCATTTTTTTTTCTTCTTACGTCATCTTCTAACGAAGATCTACGTGATATAGACACGACTACTCTAAGGACCTGAGGCAACGAAGGAAATCCCCAATTCATGAATTCGGTCTTCTAGCAACAGACGCAAATTTTTCCTTCAAAGGCCAATTTTGATAGTTCGCTATCTTTTGCCTTTCATGACATAGTTCGTTTTGTTGTGATCTTTCACTATCGTCAATAACAACTTTTTGTATACCACACATTGCTACAAAACTTCTGCAGTTAATTAATTTCTGTCTTCAAGATATCCGTTGCATTATTCTATTTGATTAAGTATTATATATAACACTCAAACACTCATTCCGAGGTGTTAATGGAGGTTCGGATCGGTAGTGAGGAAATTTTTCATTACTATGAAGAGTGTCCGTGCCTGTTCAATTCTTGATTGCACTTTTTTTTTGTGGTTTCCAATTTTCATTATCTAAGGTTCTCTGATAGTTTATAAGTGAAATACATCGATTTTATTTCATTATTTTTATCACAGGATAAACTTGAAAAATAAAATGAGAACCCATGTCAGCTGGAAAAATTATGTGTAATCTAACAATAGTTTAATAATAATTTCGAGTACTACAGATCTACGGAATCGCGTGCAGCGATAATTACGGTCATCAAATTAAATCGAAATATACTCATTATTTTATAGAAAATCTACTTAAAAGTTGAAATTTTTATTTTTGGATATTTAGTCGTACAGAGATTCGAACGGTTTAACATATCGTAATAAAATCGCCCAGACACTCGTTCTGTTGCTAATACATAAACGAAGGAAATGCTTTCTAGGCTACTCTGTTTTCATTGTACCGAAATAAGAAAAAAGATGTAATCAATCTTGAATTTCAACCGTATTTACCCGGTAATACGTATTTCGTGCATAGATTTCTCTCTCTCTCTCTCTCTGTAGGAGAAAACCGGCCTATCTGTTCGGAAAACAACATTTATATTGTCGTTTTCATCTTTTTCCTAACGACTGCTTGCTGAATTTCTAAATAATGTCTTCGAGAAACTTAAAATCTCATCAGTGCTTACCATTTTTTATTTCTTTATTTAAACGTTTATTCACCTTTCTGATATGGACGGAAATATAATGAAAAAACTAAATTCGTATACAACTGGCTAATTGGTCGATCGTCGAATACTATAATTGAAATTAGTCAGTTTTTTTTTTTTGTTTTTGCAATTCGATTTATTTTTAATCTATTATTTTGTGCACGTTATTAATATTTTGTCATGCGCGTTAGCTCACGATTAAAACCGATTTTAATTTAATGTTTATGAATGTTATTACATAAAAATGCATACACAGATAGTTAAAAGCGGAATTACAGAAGATCAGATTAGATATGAAGCTAGACAGGTTCGACTTCGTCGTGTCAAACATAGTCAGCATTATAATACGAAGTAAAATTTGTATATTTTTTTTGTCTACTATAAGAAAGTACCATATTTTACATTGTTTTATTTTTCCTACGAAGATTAATATCCTCCAGACGAACATTCCCCGTTATTTTGCGGCAAGTACTTTTTTCATTTATCATTTAAAGGATGTAAGTATTCCATTATTGTAAAATTAATTACGAAAAAAATTAATTATATTTTTCGTTTTTAAATTTTAAATTATATTTGGAAATCTGTATTATACATATCATAAAGTGTCCTTTGTTTTGAATATTCCAGAAACTTCGTTTTTCGTATCAATAGTAGTTTTACGGTAATTGTTGTTGTTATTTATATATTTGTTTTTTTTTTAAATTTCATTTAATTATTCATTTTGTATTTAATTTGGCGTATTATTCGCTATTTTCTTACCGTCGTGTTCATGGGACCAATTCTAAAGTTTTGGATATGTTTTTTAAGCGTTTTTGTGTAATAGTATATATATTATATTATATTAAAAAGATCGTTATGGGATTACGTATCTCATATCAAAACATATCACACAATATGTCATAACTATCTAAGCGAATACCTTATATACTTTATATATATATATATGCCTATGCCTCTACATATACAACTTAACTCGATATTTTTTTTTCCAAATTTTATATACTATTTAAAGAAAATAATGTATTTTTAGGTAACATGTATGTAATAAATTTTTATATGCGTAATAATAATTTTAATTGCTTTAACAAAATTATTTCTTTTCACGCGTTTCGAATTAAATTTTATTATGAGTCAACAATAGGTAATAGGAATATTTTAGAAAATGATATATTTTAATTGTATGAAGTTTGATTTTTGTGTGAAACTATACGATTACTTGCGTTGAAGTTAATGTTGGCTGAGTTATATAATGATTATTATTATTATTATTATTATATTTTTATTTTAGGACGCTCGACTACAAAGGTCATTTGCGTCCACGGAAATTAGATACAATAAATTACAGAAAAATTATTTACTACTTATAACACTATTTGTTTAGTTTATAATAATTTTTTTAAATCGGTTATTTTTAGAAAGTATATTACTCGTTGTATTACATCTTCATTGTAATGCTTCACTTTAATCCAGTCCAGTCATTAATGATTACGTTGTTGTTCGAATTACATTCTGTAATAACGTGTTCTACGCTAAGCGCTGAACCTTGACAAAACTTGCATGTCACTAAAGACGTATTCTCCTCGATTAGTGGTCCGTGCGTTTACCTAGTGTGGCCGATTCGTAGTCGGGCTAGTGTTATCTCTTCGTGTCTGTTCGCTCGGTATGACGTCGTCCACTGTTCTATTCGCGGTTTGATTCTCCGTAATTTATTGTGTTAATCTCGACCACGACTCTTGTCGAACAAGATTTATCGTGAATTATAATTGTTTGATTATCCGTGAGCCGGAATTTCTAGTCCGTGGAGTTGGTTTCTGTCATGGTGGGTAGGAGGAGGCTTGTGTGGTACAATCAACCGTTGTTAAATTAAGGTAGTATGAAATTTTCACAACGTAATCCAAATGCTTCGTTATTTTTACTGTATTTGTTTTCTAAGTTTGAATGAAAGGTCTGGATGGGTTTTCTCGATCTTTGAGTGTTGTTATATTAGTTTCGGCATGTAGGTTTAATACTGGACTAGTACAAAAGGCTCCGTTGCAAATACCAAGTGCCAGATTTTGTATTACATCTAATTTATGTATCACTTTTGGCCATGCCGTACCATATACAGTTGAACCGTAGTCTAATAAAGATCTAACTACCATATAGACGCAATAACGTTCTTCTGTCGGACCCCCACGATTTGTGGAGTAGAGTTTTGAATAAATTAAGAGCCTTTGTGCATCTAGCTTTTATAATCTACATGCGCTTTTCAGTTTAATTTTTTACCAATGATTAATCCCAGGAATTTAGTTTGATCGGTGTGTCTTATAGTCGTACTGTTTAATTTTAGTTGTAGAAGACGAGTATACGTCGTTTTCCTGCTGAATTGTATCACACATGTCTTTTGCGAGGAGAAACGGATATTTTTTGTCGAAGCCCATTCTTCTATTAATTCGATATTTTATTGTAGTTTCTTTTCCAGGGCAGAAATATTATGTCCTCATATATATATATACACAACCAGGTCGTCGACATAGATGGAATATTTTACAGGTTCCCTAATGCGCTCTTATAAGTCACGACAACGTGAATACAAATAGTAGGGGCTAAGCACGGATTCTTGAGGAACTCCGTTTTTTTGACGTTTTGATGTAGACAGTGTGTTTCCCATTCGAACTTTAAATTTTCTGTTCTGTAGGAATGAATGGAGGAATTTAGGTAGGTTGCCGCGGAAACCGTGGTCGTGGATTGTTTTTATAATGGCTGTGGTAGATATGTGATCGAAAACCTTTTTTATATTAAAAAAAAAAAAAAACAAAAAAAAAACAAATAACGCGTTGATCTAATGTAAATGCATCCTGTATTTCTTGTAGCCGTATTAGATTGTCAACAGGAGACCGTCTTTTTCTAAAGCCACTTTGCTTGTTGTCTATTAAGCCATCTCGTTCAGCGATCCACGTTAATCTGTTTCCGGCTATCCTTTGCATTAGTTTAGAAGGCAGGTCAGAGATATCGGTCTATAACTAGCTGGGCCATACTGGTTTTTATTTGCCTTGAGGATTGGTATGATATTGGCTTCTTTCCATTTGTCTGGAATTACATTTGATTTCCAGATCTGGTTTTATAGGTGGCAAATTACATCAATATTATCACCTTCCGATAAGGTGGTCCGGCTGCTGATGATCTTAACCGTTTTTATTGAAGTAAATATTTCCGGGTGTGTAATTTCCGTGTTCTAGGGTTCATGGTTATTTGATTCAAAGTTGAAGGTATTGTCTGTGTTATGGTAATTTCGTTGAACCTTATTCTGCTGATAGTAGTACTCTGATAAATACCTGTTTATTTACACAAGTTTATTGTCCACCTAATTATTCTACGCCATATAATATACGAACTAGCATAATGATAAAAAGAAAGAAATATAGAACTTTATGAAAGTACATTAATAATTTTTTATGAATGTGCATAAAATATATTTAATATTACTGAAACTTGTGTTCGAGTAAAGTCGCCCGTATAAAGAAGTAGGTAAAATGTAAGAACAAAAATTAATTGCGAATACGGTGGTGTGAGATTCGTACAATTGTGACGGTTAACAAAAATACGTCTAATTTAATCTGCATTTTTTCGATTTTCAATAATCAAATCACAGTTTCTGGCCCAGTTGATTATCCATCCTGCTCTATTTGTCCCCAGTTGTTATTTAAAAATTTAACTAGTTCCAACTTTTGCTGCTTTTATCTTTTGTACAAGATCCCGTCTGTGTCCTTTACCTTATAGAAATATTGGAACGTGACATATTCTGTTCGATGTTTTTACGTTAGTCTGCTATTTACGTAAAAGTTTACTTTTACATTTGTTAATTTCAAAAATAATTTAATTGGTCAGTAATTTTATACGCGCATTTTTGTTAGCCGCTAATTCTTGTAATATAGCACAAAAATGCAAATGATGAAGGTCTTCCATATTTTTTAAAATTTATTTTAATTTACCTCCTCGTCTTCCAATTTTTAATAATGAAAATTAACATGTTTCGATACTTAGAATTATTATTAGACTGATTTTTTTTTTATAAGATTTTTAAAATCTTGACGTCTATCCGTATTTTATTAGATAAATTGTTTAGAATTAATTTACTCGTACGGACTTATTACGCAGTTTAATTATTTGACGAAACTCGGTTTCGAATTTCGCAATATATTATACGAATACATTTAAAAATGATATATTTTCAACTAAATTGTTCGTTATCATAATTTTCTGGTAACTTATCTTTTAAGCGAAAACTTTGTATAAATATTTCTTTTCGATGTTGTAATGATATGAATTACCTGAGACCACTTATATAAATGAGTAACTCTTTAATCTCGTGCGTTAATAGACTGTCTCGTTTAATGTACTTTTGATTACGCATGAGTAATAACTAGTAAATACGTGTAATGAAAAATTATCTAGTAATTGAATGTCAACGAACATGATACCCCCGATGTTAAGAAATATCTGCCAATTTGAAATTCAAAATACATTTTTGACTTTACTGAGCATGTTTTACGAATTTCGCCAAAAGTGTTCTATATGATCAAAACTTCGATGGTGTTAAACTAAAATTGCTCGATAGTAAACTGATAAAATTGAAAATTATTATTATTTTTTTTTTATAATTATAAAAGTTTTGTTGAAACTTGTTACATTTCATGATGATTTACCAAAATTTATTCCATTTTTACACGATAGTTTTGTCGGCAGGAGCTTTACCTGAATCAATTACATAATAGATTACTTAGTGAAGGTCGTCGAAAAATTTATTGACCGGTTAAATTTAAATTAAATTCGAAATTACGTTATTTCGTCGAAGTTTGCAGTTTATTTCTTAAATCGATATTATCGATCCTATAGACTAATAGATAAATGAATGTTAGTTTTTTTTATCATAAAATTTTCAAGGCGTGATTGATCGAAAACCAAATAAAATTTTTATTTGTATAAGAAAGTATATAAAAATATAACTTGTTTTATTAGTCAAAATTTCATAAAATCTTATCTTTCAAAAAACGGTAACAACGTTGATTTGAAATGAACATAATGATTCAGTTTAATTATAACATTATTTATCAAATGATTTTTTTCAGCGGCTGCAATAACAAAATTCTAACCGTATGTTTTTGTGATTTCATATCGTGCGGACATTTTCTTAATATAAAATTCCTTTATTTCAATAAATATTTATTTTCGTATAAAATAAATAAAATACTCTTTTTTTTAAAAAAATAAATATTTTAATAAACTCGTCTACTCGCTCATTCAAATCAATAAAATATTAGAGTGTTTAAAAAGTATTTTAATTTTTGACGCTAGTCTAATATAAATAACAGTATTAGAAAAAAATTAAAATGGCCGCCGTTTTGAAATTTCATAATTATGGAAAATATGAGCGTGCATTATTATTATTATTATTATTATCTTTATTTATGCGCAGAATATATCCAATTCTCTGTAACATACATTTTTTAAATAAAAAATATACGGTATATATATATATATATATATATATATATATATATATATATATATATATAATCACTTATTAAAACTTTGTTTTATATTTACTAGTCTTAAAAATGTCCATTTTGACTGTTGAAATGTTTTATTTACTTATATTATTCTAGTTATAATTAGAGATTATTTCTTTTTTAATGGGTATGTAGTTCACCCAGAAATAGAGTTAGATAATTAAATTATTTTGTAAACGTTTGTGTTTATTAAAAAGTTTAATTGAAAAAACGATATCCCGGAGTGGTATTAATGTTACCATCATGTATAAGTTCATATATCATGGATATTATTATAAAATATTATTTTGTGTTGGTACAGATACATGATTTTGTCCTATACGTATTTTATACATTTTCTGTGACATTCCACGTGCCTTATATGTATATATGTATGTATGTGTGTGTGTATGTGTGCGCGCACTCATTACAAATATATTTTTATATTCTGTTTTATTACATGCTTATAACCTTTTGTTTTTTTTAAACAGAAGTATATAGTTCACTTGGTTTTAACCGTGTCTATACAGTTATCTATTTAAATATTATGTACTAAATGCATAAAAATTGTAAATCGTTTAATAGTGTATACATTTTCCGCTGTATTATAATTTTAACGAAAATGGCAAGGCTGTTGATGACAAAGGTTAATAAAGTAGATGCACGATGTGTGTCATCTCATTTTTCTATCTACTATTAAAAATAATCATTTGTCTATCCATTATTAAAAATAAGCGTTTTCATTTGATCCCATTCCTAGTCGAGTAACTACTATAGTTACGTAAGCGAATTTGTATTCTTCCCGGGTTTTATTAAAATTACAGTCAAAAATATTTTCTTTTTTTTTTGCCCATTTGACTGTTTTCAGTCGTTGGTTGCAGCTGTGGCGACTATTTCTCGATATAAGGTTCGGTCTCTTGCCTTGATCTACCTTCATAGACGACCATTTTGAATATTATCGAGCCATGCAATTGTTCTTCTGCTAACTCTTCTTTTTTCTTCTATTTTTTCCATGATTATGGGGTCCAAAGTACGTTGTTTTTCTTCATTTTATCATACAACTCTCTATCTTCTCTAATATATATATATATATATATATAATATGCTTCATTATTCTTTTTTTTTTCTGTCCACGATATGCGCGGTATACGATGGTAATACCACATTTCGAAAGCCAAGCCTCTAGTGTTTATTATTTCAGCTTTCATCATCTATGTTTCACAGCCATACAACAACACCGACCATACATACCTTTTTAAAAACTTAATTCTTACTGAGAAACATTCCATGCGATGTTAGTGTTTTCTTCATTTTCATAAATGCTAATCTTGCCTGTCCTATCCTGCATTTAATATCTTCGTTTGAATCGCGGCGTTGGCAAGCCAAGCTCCTAAGTATCTATACTTATTCACTAGTTTTAAGTCAGTATCTATTAATATTATTTTTGGCTTATTTGGATCTACTCTCACTGTTACTTTAGTTTTCTTAGTATTAATATTAATTCTATATTTATCCCAGGTTTCTTCTACTGCTTTCAATAATATTCCTAGATCTTCCAAATTTTCTGCTATTACTGTGTCATCAGCATACCTTATATTGTTAATAATTCTACTTCAAATTTTTACACCTTCAGGTCTATTTGTTAACGTTTCAATAAATATATCTGCATATACATTATGATAAAATGCACCCCTGCCGAATACCGCGTTCCATTTTGATATTACCTGTCGTTTCTCCATTATTTAGTATCACCATTGCCATCTGGTGTAAATATAAATTCTTTACTAATCTTCTATCCTCCATATCCAACTCAATTTTTTGCAATATATTAAATAATTCAACATGCTCGTACTTTGTCAAAGGCATTTTCGAAATCTATGAAACACGTATTTTAAAACGGCAATTAAACATCATTCTGAAACGATTCTGACCGGTATGTTAGAAAAAGTTTTTGATAATTTCGTTTTACGTATGCGCAATTGTGAAAATCATGATCATCATTTAGATGACATTATATTTAAAACTACAAGGTTATCAAAATAAATGATTATATGAAAAAACCCGTTCTTTCTCTTTCTGAAGCGACTAAGATTATTTCTGTAGGTTGGACACAGATTGCGCCACGGCGTTTTAATATCCAAAACCCCATGGTTTTGGAATAACTCATTACAATATAGTAAACACTTTTTAACAACAATTATCCGATTAAGAATAGGACATAATAAAACACCGGCACATCTAACCCGAATACACATAATCCAAAATAGTTTATGCGATAAATGTCAAGAGGAAGAGGATATCAACCATATCATATGGAAATGCGAGAAATACAAACAAAATCGAAATAATATGATACGGGAATTATTAAAATACAAATACACACTTCCTCTAAATGTAGAATCAATAGTAAGTGACCTAAACAATGCAGAACCAGTCAAAATCATATATAAGTTCATAGCCCAGAATAGTATAGAAATATAAATATAATAATCCAACTTTAATAGTTTAAAACAAGAAAATCATCCTATAAATGGCCAAAGCGACCTATGGTACAGGCCAAAAAAAAACAAAAAAAAATATGTGGTAGATATTTCTACCGCACCCTATATATATTGTGGACAAGATGTAACCGGGGTTGTGAAATCATTTTTTTTTTTTTATCAGAGACTGGAAAATTTTATGATCACTATGCAAATCAAAAAATAAGAATATTCTCTTTAGTAAAAATGTTCTGCAATGAAACAGGAACGTTAAGTATGGAATTACTAAATAATATTGAAAACGACGATAAAGTAAATCTCGGAATGCGAAAAATTATAATCAGTAGAAAAATAAAAATTATTGTGAAAAAGAAAATGTTTCGACTAAAGCGATCAAAGCAAAACTGCGGAAGGTGAAAAAAAAGATTTGTTAATAATTATAGCTGGCTATATTGCATATTGAATGAAAAAACAAGGATTAGATATTACTTTTGAATACGGCCATCCAATAACATTCAATCCCATCTCTATTTTGTATTCTGAAAACAAGGAATCCCATATTATCCACAATATCTTTAACATTGTTTAAATTATTAAAATGGATTGTTATTGTTTTTGCATTTTTATGTAAAGATTTTGTATTCGAATTTTTGAACTTTATCTGTACGTTTATATTTTTGTTTAATTATGCTTTAATAGACAACTATAAATGTATATTTTTGCATATATAAGCTCGTAATTTATAATACTAATTTTCATATTAATTTAACCACATTCTTTTTATTTTGTACTGTTGAACTTTATTTACATTTTAACTTAAATATTTTGATCGCTAAATGGCAATTACACCTACCATGAGGATTGTACTTCGGCGAATAATTTTTCAATGCATTCTCGAAGTACGTATGATTATGGTGTACATATGCTTTTTCTACAAGAAATAATCTAACAAATTAATTCATATAATGTAGTTACTATATGAATACTACCCAGAAACTAACATGATATCCAATTTTAATAAAATGAAGTTATTTTTGCAAAACAAAAAAGGAACGGAACCAAAGGTTGAGACATTTTTTTTAAAAATCAATATGTTTAAAATTTCCAGAAGCTCGTTAACTTACAGCTTGTATTGAAAATATACTAAACAAAATTTTAATATAAGAAACAGTTTTAGTGATACCTTATGCTGTTGTTAGAACGTCAACCGTTCTTTCTATAGTAGTATTTGAACAATACGAGTGGACGTTTAAAAAATCAATGTCTTAAAGAACTACAGGCTAAAGTTAAGAAATGGTTCTCATGACATTTCTTAGTATCCTTAGAAATTTAACGATTAAAGAATCCGAATTAAACTGAAAGAATGATCTAACAGGCACCAGATTATATGAGGTACAGTTGCTAGACTAAGAACTAAATGTTCCTAAACAGTTTAAAATAGGAATGAAACTGGCTAAATGCAATATAATATGAGGAACTAGAGCGTAGATCAGTTGAATTCGCTTGCAAAGAAGTTGTGTGCAATGCATTTGCAACAAAGTACATACAACGAAAAATTAAGATGTTTAGGCACTTATAAATTTTCAGATAACGGTAAAATATTTTTGTTCAATTTTAAAATTTTACTTCTCTGACATTTCTTGCGTCTTTTGTATAACTGCGTCAAATCTGGCAAACATAAATCGTTTCAGAAAAATTTGACTACCGAGTTCATTTCACTGAAAGTACTTTGTTTGCATATAAAAAAAAATTGCTTTCTTTAAAGTAATTTGATATTTGTATAGTCAATATTTAATCACATAAAACTGCGTATAGCCGGATTAGAAATTACTTTAACAATCGGAGAATTATTACAGTAGATGAATGATCAGTAATTATGTAAAGGTCAACCATTAATGAGCAAAAATTTTATAATTTTAAATAAAAATATATTTATGTTACAAGTTACGTAATATACGACATGCCATCAATAACTACTCCGTTGAAATCATTACTGTTTACTTGTAATTATCTTTTATATCATCCCAAAGTTTCTGAAACAAAAAATATTTGTACATATAGATGTCAAACAATATGCTTTGATCATGTTATTTCAAATATAACAAGTGAAAAACATAACTGTAAATATCGAACAATACACATTATTTACATGCATCCACAGTAATATAAATAATGTTACTAACCCCTTTATTTATACGATGAAATATATTCTCTGTTACTACATCAAATGATCTTTCGTAAACAACTGCTAATGTACAACCAATTAGAAGCATTGTAGATGATCTTCTAAAAAAAAGTCTATAAATGTTAGTCATTATTACACCCATTTTTAAGGTATTATTTGCGATATATTTTCGACGTACAAATCCTCAATAATCTCACAATTCAAAGTGCAGGAACACATTCACCTTTATAGTATTTTCTTAAATTTAATATAACGTTGATTAAATAATCGATCTTTTAAATCGATAAACCAGAGGAAGCTGCAAATTATTTAAATTAGTAAAAATTTTGTAAGTTTTATAAGCTGCGTTATTTTTGACAGTGAAACCAGAGTATCTCGTTTTGATTAATTGTAACTGAATACATAAGCATTATTAAACTACGTTATTTGAAAATATGGAATCTCAAAAATAACCAATTTAAAAATGGCAAAAATCTTAGTTAACACGTTAAGAGCTAGTAGATTAACTTCCAATTTGTTCGTGTAAATTGGAATTTTAAAAACAATTAATTTGGGCAATTATATAAATTTTACATTATAATTACTTATTTATACAAAATTGAAACCAAAATTCTACCATAACATGTAAATTGATGTTGTTTTAAATTTATTAAGTTAAATATTACCATCGTTGAAGTATAAGAATAATTAAGAAATGAAATTGAACTGATTTTAAACTAAATATTTTATATTCACGGTGATCATTTTTGACTGAAGTTGGTAACGTCTGTAATTTAGGTTCAAGAGTCGAAGTAAAAAGTACAGAATACGTTTCTACACTTTCTGCTAGTCACTCTTTTAAATTGTATTGTTTTTATTACGTATTTTTATTTTTTTGATTGGTACAAAATTTTGAACATTATTTTTATAAACAATTATGGAAGGTGTTGTTGAAACAAATTATTGTAATAACTGGTAAGTTAAATAACGTTTTAACTAATACTATTTCATGTTTTTGCTAAATTTGTAATACTTTGCAATCATAAATTAATATTCGATAATTTTGCAAAATAATTTAAAATTTATATATTATTAAAATGGGCATGCTGTGATAAAAAACACATGTTAAGAAATTGAAAAATATTTTTAAAAAAACATTTACCGCTGTAAGATTAAACCGGTTAAATAGGTAAAGAGAATGCCTAGACAAAAAGAGAGCAAGCGGACATCTTACATGAGTGTATATTGTATTGGAGCAATATTCCCAAATATATTTTTTCGCTTAAGAAAAGAACATAAACTTGGTAGTGTGAAATATAATACAAGAAATTTGAAGGGAT
Source organism: Coronaproctus castanopsis (assembly GCA_032883995.1). Classification (NCBI taxonomy): domain Eukaryota; kingdom Metazoa; phylum Arthropoda; class Insecta; order Hemiptera; family Monophlebidae; genus Coronaproctus; species Coronaproctus castanopsis. The sequence goes on from CM065053.1 coordinate 56,913,886, forward strand.
GTTACAAATCTCCGTATGGAAATTTTATAATTTGAGATATTATAATTTTATTAAAATATAAATAGATTAGGATATTTATTTTTAAACCGTGACTGGAATTTGGAGGCTTAACGATGTGCAAGCTGTCAAATCTTAAATACGCGCCTAATATGTTATTTAGAGTGGACCTTAACTAAAAATACTCAGTTCATGGATTATCACAAATGCTATTTTAAACCGAAAATTTAAAAATCATGTTTATTCATATCTCGCTACAAAAATCTTTTAATCGACAAACTTTAAACCTAATTTCTGACATTTCTAAAAATCTACCAAACTTCTTTGTATAAATTACACTACAATTTATCCTGATTCGTCCTTGTCATAGATTTTCACTTGATAAATTATGTTTTGTTCTGTATCCGTATTACTGCTTAATATTTTTTCATTCGTGCTGTCCGTTATTTTGATATGTTTAATCTGTTTTTTTACATCTGCATTATTCCCGTCTTGTGACACAAAACAACTTAAATATTTATATTTATACATTTGTTTCAGGAGACAAAAAATAGTTGTTGGTAATGACTTACTATTAGAATAATGAATTGTCAGTAGCATACGTCTAAATCGAAGTTTTAAGTTTTATTACGTCACAAAAGTTAATTATATAAAATTATGTTAAATATAACGTATTGTATTGAATCTAAATAATGAATTAAAATAAGCGATACTGTAACCTGTAACGTAGCTGATGATCAAAAAAATATTTTGATATGAGAAAGCTTTGTTTGGAAAGAGAAAGCCTTGTTTGGAAACTAAGATCTATCGAACGCGAAATATCTGTATTTTCCATGATTTAAGGGAATGATATTTAATGAAATAGTAATAAATTCTAATTGAATTAATTACTATATTAATGTAATCATTAAAGTCAAAATAACCTTTAACCTTCACAATAACAATTTATTGTACAAGCAGTCATGTTAATGGAATTAACTGTTATCAGTTGTAATATTTGTATAAAATATATAATTGCAAAATGCAGTAACTAGATAGATGGGAAATTATACATTAGTGGTAAACATAAATAAAAATGTGTAAGTATAAAACAGTGGAAAAAAATACACTGGGTGAATGTTTTTTTCAGCAAACGTGATATACCGATTGGTAATTTTGTGATTCACACGACTCATTGTCATCGGCGGATCAAACTGTGTCATAAATGTAATGATCCAGTTCCTATTGAAAGCTTTGATAGCCACAATGAAGAGTTTCATTCTTCTGTCACTTGCCCTGAGTGTGACGAAGTAGTCGAAAATAACCTTGACCAACATAAGGTTGGTTTAAAATAAATAAATTGCTTACAACGTAACATAATATATTTATATGAATGTATGTTTATGTGTAATCTGAGTATCCATAAGAGAACGATAAATGGAGAATTTTTAAAATAACAAAGAGGAAATAATCAAATTAATAACTTGTAATGATTAAATGATAATGCGCGAAATTTGAACACACGAAAAGTAGAAAAAATCAATTTATATAATTTGTAATTAATTCGTTTGTTAAAAAGTATATATGTATATATTGACAGAACGTATTAATTTTGTTAATATATATTTATTACATAAGAAACATACACAAGTTTACTTTGCATTATCACAGTATATGTACAATCGATCTACCAACACCTCTCCTCAAAGTAAACTGGATATCTAAATATGTAAAATAAATATTACTCCAAATTTACAAAACGGCTTAAATGATTGAGCCGTTAATGCCGTTGTAAAACAAGCAGCTATTTATTTTTCCGTTGGAATATGACTTTTTTCAATATGTTCTTTGATGAAATGAATTTTCACATAAAAATGATTTGATATCTTCAGGTTGTCAGTTGAATTTGCAATTTTTATTGAACCAACATTATCTTCATATATAGTTGTTGTTCCACATTCAATTCCTAATTTTTTTAGTATTCTTTTAATCTATATTAGTTCTTTTACAGTTTCGATAAGTGCTAAATATTCCGGTTTAGTGCTAGGCGATGTAACACTGGTTTGCTTCTTTGTTTTCCTAACTGTTGGTGTTCCAAATACTTTTATTACATATCCTGTTGTTGATCTTCGATACTTTTCTATTCCATCTGATTCAGAGTATAATGCATTTGAATACGCCACAATCGCATCATCAGAATTGCCAATTTTTAGATTTTCTGTATCCTTCAGATATCTAAAAATTCGTAGTGCATAATAGTACTTCTGTACAATAGGTTCATTGCAAAACAAATGTCTGTTCTTGTTCCCTGTGAAAGGTAATAATCCAAGAATTTCTTTTATATTTCCTATGTTTTCTTTTCAATTTTCATTTGTTAGTTGTCAATTTTTTCCATTGGAGTACTCCTGTTCTTTAAGTGCTCTAGCTTATGCACAAAAATTATTTTTTAATATTTTTTTGGTCAATACATATCTTGTTGTCGCTTGTATCAATTTTAAATAATTTTTTGGTATTCCTAAATCCTTATACAACGAACGACTTTAACGTTATCATTATCATCTCCTACGACTAAAATATTATCACAAAAATGTCATCTAAGAGGTATAGACATTCATCCGATAAATATTTTTTTAACCCAATATTCTTAAGATCTTCATTGATTTTTGGTTCCAATAATGTGTTGATTGTTTTTGACCATATAATACCTTTTCAAATTTTAATATACATTTATTTAATATTCCAATTAGAATCAATGCACTTCTTATTAATTGTTTTATTTTTTTTTAGCAGTATTCTATACTTTATATCTCCATGCATTCAATTTCATTCACCATAGCTTCCAATTAGGTTCAGTGGTTTTTCCTTATCTTGATTTATTTTAATGTCGTAACGTAATCTTTCAGATAACTTAGTGATTTAATTATTCTTTTCGATCTATGTTCTATTTGTTTACTTCTTTACTAGAGCTGTCATTTTCATTACGTGTTTCATATTCATTATTATTATCCTCTTCACTATTCAAAAAGGCATATTCCGTATTATTTTTATCACATGCTTGTTTAGAAATGAAAAAACATTCTCTAGAAATTTTACATTACGCGAAACAATTATTTTCTTTTTAAGGATTCTCCACAAGCGATAAGCACTATGAGTATAATTAAGAAAAACACATTTTCACACACTTCATTTAGTTTGTTTATTCTTTTTTGCTTTGAAATTTTACTATAAGCTAAGCAACCAAATGTTTTTAACATTTATATGATACATTTTTACCAGTCCATCTTTCGAAAGGTATTTTATTATTAATTGCATTTGACGGAATTCTATTTACTCTGAATATTACATGAAATAATGTTTCATGTCATAAATTTCCATGCACACCTAGTTAAATTAATACGGATATCAATTTATCTAAAATCGTATGATTCACACGTTTTGCTAAGTCATTTTGTTGTGATGTATATGGTGCCGAAGGTTTAAATGTAGCTCCATTTTCAGACATTAAATTAAGTACATTTTTATTTATGTACTTACCCAAATTATCACAAGTAAATATGTTCACTTTCGCTCAAATAAATTTCGTACTTCATTAAAATATTTTAAATGAATCTTCTTTTGATTTTAAAGGGTATCGTCAATTAGGATTCTCAAAATATTTATATTTACATTCCTTTCTTATTCCACAAACATCAAAGTGTATATTATCGAGTGGATTAGTTGCTAATTTTACCTCCTTTTTATTAAAGCTAGATTTTGGAAATTTTGCTTTGATATAGACGTCACATATTTTGTCTTCATTATAGTTTTTATCAATTAAATTTCTTTCATGTAACTGTTTTAAAATGTTATTTCCTGAGTCGTGTAGCCTATTATGCCGGATCATGTTGAGATTGGCTAATTTAGCTTTACTACTTTTTAATGTGTGCATTCCAATATTTGTATCAAAGTTCAATACTTTATAGAAACCGTTTCCATAGATTATTCCTTTATTATTATTTTTAAAACTAACGTTAATTTTTTTTTATTAATTTGTGACACAGAAAATACATTCTTACGTAATTCTAGTACGTACTACGTACCTTACATTACGAAATGTTAAATACTCATCAAAAAGAACATTACCATATCCATAAGATAATATCGAGTAACCTTCTTGCGCTACATCGACTTGTGCAGGATTTTCAAATTCTTCGTAGTTGTTTAACAAACGTTTATTATTGACACAATGTTGAGTTGCGCCGGAATCAATTAAAAACTGTACGCCTGTTTTTCGTCATATTTATTTTCATTTACGTTTAGAATTTTAACTGACACAGCTGCGAGTTTATGTTTAAATTTTATCTGTTTCGATTTTCTACAAAATTTTGCAATATGACCTTCAATTTTACTTCACATTTCTTTAAAAATAGTATGTAGCATATTTATGCCCTAAACGACTACAATCATTACATTTAATAGTGCAGATAGCTTCATTCGATATGCTTTTGTTTACTGACTGATTTTAGTATTTTCTGTTGTTATTTACGTTTAAATTTGTTTGTAACTAATATTCTTTTCGTTTCCGTAATTATTCTTTTAAGTTCATCTCGGGACTATAATGCGGCAAATAAGTTCATATAGGTAAATTTTTGTTCCAAATATAATTATAAGTTTTATGATTCTTTTAAAAGTTCACCATAAAGTGTGATAGATTGTTCTACACTTTCAAATTTATCTATATTTTAATATATCGGAACTTTATATATAAAAAATTTCTTATTTTCCACATTACCAATGAAATGTGTTTTTAATGTTTGCGATATCTCACATGCGAATTCACGTTTGGAAATCATACCTATTATAATATTTTTTACCTGCAGTTCGTGTTAATCATTTGGTGTAGTAATATCGCTTGTTCATCATTTAGCATTGATATATGACGATATTCGTAATTGCCATAATCTATAGTTTCTATTCAGGTTTAATTTCGGAATGCTTGTTTCATATTTACAAATTTTAATAGACCCGTGTTCTATTAAATATTTTAACACGATAGTAAGCGTTGACTTTTTCCTAACTACGGACCACTGCTACCGTATTATATTATGACAGAATGCATTACCTTTTTTAATACATATTTATTACATAACAAACATATCATAACATATTAACATAGCACGGGTTATATACAGATACACAAGTTTACTTTGCATCGATATGTACAATTGATCTACCAATATATATATATGTGTGTGTGTGTGATTAAATATCAATGATCTTTACAAATATATTGCACATTTTTAAAATTCTGATATAGAAATACATTTAAACAAGAACTTTAAAGATTTCGAGATTTCAAGTTCGTGACACATGAGCATAAAAACGCTAAAGTATAGGTTTATATATATATATATATATATATATATATATATATAATATTAAAAATAAATGGTGTTATTTTGAACAACCTTCTAGCAAATAGCGAAAAAGAACTCCATCATATACTACACAAGATTGTGGAAAAAAGTCTAACATACTGATTAAAATTAAATACATCTAAGACAAATGTAATCTTATTTTCAAAGAAAAAAATACATTGTTTGATCGAAATAAGTGGTGAAAAAATTAAGTAAAAATTAAGTAAATTCAACGCATTAAATATCTGGGAAGTATAATTGTACTTCCAGACCTGAGATACATAGCAGGAATCGACGCATCCTGAGAATATCATGGATTCAAAAAGTTAAGAATACTGAAGTGCTAAACAAACTTGGAAAGAATGCAATTAAAAAACGAAACTTGCAATATGTAGATCACATCATGAGAGGGTCGAAATATAAAATATTAAAAATGTTACTTGAGGGTAAAATTGTTGGCAAAAGATCGACGGGAAGACCACAACTTTCATCGTTGGACAGCCTTCGTAGCTGGTTCATTTGTTTCTCGGAAAAGCTTTTCCGGTCAGTCATGGATCGAAATGCTTTCAAATTGTGGATCTCCAACCTTTTTGATGGAGACGGCGGATAAAGAACAATATATACATATATGTGTGTGTGTATACATATACAAAATATATTATGCGACAGTCGCTAGATGATTGGAACGATGGTATATCAATAGGTGGTAAACTAGTTGACGATATTGTTTTCATAAGCAGCTCTGAAGAGAATATGGTTAAATTCATGAAGAGACTGGAAAATTAATATAGTGACTATGGGATACTAATTAATAAAACTAAAACTAATATCGCGATAAAGATAAAAACGACAAAGTCAATTAAAATAATGTATTGATGTCGTGTGTAATTTGGTCTATCTTGCATTAATGCTAACTCGTTTCATTTATTTGTTGCAATAAAAATCGGCACAATTTGAAATATCAATTTGTAAGTCATTTATTTTGATTTATCCAGGCAGATAAATGCCCGAAGAGGAAAGTATGTTGCGAATATTGTGAACTGGAAGTAACGGCCGATGATTTAAATCAGCATACAGATTATTGCGGCAGTCGTACTGAACGTTGCGAAGGTTGTGGTCGAATTATAATGTTCAAGGACAAACAGGCGCATTTAGACAATAATCATGTATTAATAAATAATGGTAGGTTATCGGATTAATCCTTTTAAATTATTTTTTTCTTTCTCATATATATATATGTGTGTGTGTGTATCAAACCAAACCAGTCGTATATTGATCATAATTAACCATCGTGACCATTATGTTGCAACTAAATTCCTCCACAGTTGTCGATCATTCGTTGAGTGTACCAAGTCTGATATTGACAGTTTCACACGGCGGTATATTTGTTGCGTCAATCGGGTCATTGCCCAACCTTTTCTTCTGTGTCCGTTCGTTCTTCCTAATACAACTGTCCTGTCTAAATCCCGTGCACGCATTTTATGACCGAAAGATTTGTGCATTTTTCGCGTATGTCTTGTGAAAGCCATTTATCTGTATTAATCCGCTTAATGATCGCATATTTCGTTTGTTTCTCGTACCACTTTATTCTTAACATTATGGGCCAGAATTTCATTTCAAAGACATCGGTAGTATCTATTCTTATCCTTTCTGTATGCGCGTTTGATATCTCTACATAATTGCCTATACTCCACATCATTATCATTCATTTTTGTTTTCCTACGTCTTTCATTTGATTTTATTGTTTCATCAGTTATCCAGGTTTCCCTTTTCTGTATACGCGTCGGGTCGGGCCCATCTTTTTTTTTGCTCGTTCGATCGCTGAAGTCGGTTTTAACCAAATGTTGTTAGACGATTCACAATTTCAATTATCTTGTCCAATATTGCTATTATAAATTTTTCTGCTGGTAGATTGTGGTAAGTTCCACATTCAGCACTAGGATATGTGGTAGCCTCAAATAATGATGACTTTGATCTTAATCTTGGCAGTATATAATCATATATATAATATGACATAGATCTCGTTAAACTAAATATTAATGTGATAAACGAAGTTTTTTGTTTTACCGTTTAAATTAGTCAAACCAAGTATCGTATCCGGTTTTATGTCGTGATTATGTTCAATTTAATAATATTTTGTATAAAATTATTATGTCTTGACAGTTTTATTTTCCGCTTTTCTATATGATATATTAAAATTCTTTTTTCATGTATTCCTTCTAGGATTTCTTTGTTTGTGTTCATTTCTTTCCAAGACGTTTTCATTATGCTGCTTCAGATCCACACCTTCATTGCATTCAGTTTACTTATTTTCTGTGCTGTTAAGCACCAATTTTCACAAACGTAATTGAACACACTCCAAACTTGTTTTTAACAATTTTTTTCGGTCGTCTATACTGATATTCTTATTTGTTAATTGATTTATTCGTACGAAATTATTATTATGTCTTTATTACGTGCTTTAACAGTTTTTCATTTCGATATTTTCTTCGTGTATTCTAGTTTCATTTCCTGTCAAAACGTTTTTCATTGCACCAATGTTGTTTAACATATATACTAATGATCAACCAATTGGAAGTTCAACAAAACACTTCATATATGCTGATGATTTAGCTATTATAACTCAAGAGAAAACGTTTTGCGAGGTAGAAAATAATTTGAATGGAATACTGGAGATTATGGAAAAATACTATGCTAGCAATTACCTCAAACCGAATCCTAATAAAACCCAAGTATCGGCGTTTCATTTGAGAAATAAGGATGCAAAGCGTAAATTAAATGTTAAATGGCAAGGGATATCGCTGGAACATTGTGACAACCCAAAGTACTTAGGCGTTAAGTTTGATCGAGCCTTAACATTTAAAGAACACTGCGAAGATACCAAAAGAAAAATTGGCACAAGGAACGGTATTGGCTCCACCTGGAGTGCAGATCCAAATGTATTAAGAACATCAGCTTTAGCTCTGTGTTATTCCGCAGGAAGCTAGTGCAGTATGGCGGAATTCAGTACACGTAAAAAGAATTGATGTAGCACTACATGAAACCGATCGTATAGTTACAGGATGTTTGAAGCCGACACCGATCCATAAAGTAGAAATATTATCCGGCATAGCACCACCAGGTATAAGACGGGAAGTGATGGTTGGAAAAGAAAAAACAAAACAAGAACAAGATATAAGACATCCATTGAATGCAAAAGAAGCAGCAATAAGTCGACTCAAGTCAAGAAAGAGTTTTCTTAAAACAGCAAATGCTCTGACACAAACGCCGGAAATCACTAGGTTGGCGCTATGGAAAGGAAGGCTGAAAGAAAACCGATTAAAATTATGGGAACAACCGAACGAACATCTACCTCCCGGTAATAAATTGCCGTGGTCAACATGGAAAACTCTAAATAGAATAAGAACTATGACAGGTAGAACAGCAAAGAACATGAAACAGTGGAAAATTACAGATAATGACAGATGTGATTGTGGCATGGTACAAGATTCGGAGCACCTATTAACTTGCTCATTGCTGCCGGTGCGATGCGGGATGGAAGATATGACAAGAATAGACGGAATCTCGGACGGCGCAGTTCAAATAGTGAAATATTGGAAAAAAAAATGAATATAAATGACCGACACGATAAGAAGAATTCTCCGTCACATCGACATTTTCTTTGATTTCGGTCTCTCTGTTAAACCATTATGTTTATCAACCGCAATTGACTGTACTCTGAACGTGGTTTTTTTTCCTTCACAAAACTAATATTTTTTACATCTGTGATTATACTTTCTAGGTAATATATTTCTGTTATTCGATGTGATCGAATGTATCATCATTTTACGTTTCTACGTTTATTTGTTGTATTATTTTGTTTTTTCTCAATTTAGTTTCTTCTGATAAAATTATCTATTCATGTTCTCTGATTCTACGAATGGAATAATATCAGTGTATTTGTATCATGTTCACCTTTATTTTTTTTTATTATACACTTTAGTCATTCTGTAGGTTTTTCTATACATGAATTATAAGATACGGTGAAAAATTAATATCTAAGATCTATCGTATAAAGAAAAATTTCAAATCGAACCCGAACATTTCTGGATGGTACCTTTCGTTTTTTTTTATTTCGTGTTTTTTTGCGATAAATTGCCCCATCAAGAAAATAGGGATTGAAGGGTTTTGGGCCGATATCACGTGTTCTATGATAAGTAGACTTGACGTTGGATGAAATTAGTCGTGGAGATCTGTCATTTACATTATAACATAAATTTTATCAAAATCAACCGGTAATGATATGTCTAGAATTTAAAATTCATTATTGGTAGCAAAATATTACATATAATATTCACACGTATAGTATATATACATAATACATTATATATATATATATATATATATATATATATATATATATATATATATATATATATATATATATTATGCGCACACGTTGGTTGGTAGCAATATATATATATATATATATATATATATATATATATATATATATATATATATATATATATTTATGCGCACACGTTGGTTGGTAGCAATATATATATATATATATATATATATATATATATATATATATATATCGTGCACGTCTATCGATGCTGTTTCGATATTCGCCTGTACTTTTTTATTAGTTCGTGTAAAACATTTAATTTACTAGGATATTATTATTATTATTAGGAGAATCCAGTCCATCTGGTAGTACAATGTCGATTCCAGCTTTAGGGAGTTTAAATCGCCAGCGTAATACACAATATGCGGTTCGCGATTTCGACGGATATCGAAGTCAGTTTGATGATTACGCTTTTTATAATTATCAGTCGCCATTTTCAGTACATTTTCCCGATAGTACGATGTCTGACGGTAATTTTCATAAATTAATAATAATAATAATAATAAATATATATGATACTACATTTTACGTTTCATTTTCCAAGTCTGATAAATGATATTTGAAACATTTTAATACGCTATCACTTACATTAGCGTTTAATTCCTAAACTGTAACATAAACATACACAATCATACATATTACATTAGAATACAGTAGCTCTAATGAGTTCCGTTGTCCTATATCGTTATTCTAGTCCATAGGAAAATTGTTTGCCATAATTATGTTTAATCCCATTGCACAATATTCTCCCTATAACCACTATGTGATATAAGAAATTTCAGTACTAACAAATTTTTTTATTTTCTAGTGCGAAATGTCTCAATTTTAAAAATGTTTATAATAATTCCTTCAAAATTATCTACAGTTCATCTGAAAAGCAGTACTGTATAAAAAACACCTATATAAAATGTATAATTTGTGTTATAATTTTGCAGTGTATGATTGAAAGGGTTAAAATGATTATTTCCAGAAACGCAGATTGTATTCCGTTGTGGGCGCTGTGTCGACTCATTACCTTCGTTTAGATATTTATATGAAAAATGTCTTGGACAAAATCAGAATCGTCGCTTTGAATATATTTTGTCTTAACTACCATACTGTTTTCATTATATGTGACCTAAGTTTGGCTATGAGAACATAATAATAATAAACAATAGATTCGATGTGTTCTTTACTTTCAACAGTTTAAAACGGCTTCTAAATGTTTGAGAGCAGAAGCACTCGATTTTCAGTATGCAGGTGTGCCGTGGTAGCGCATACTGAACGATAACTGCAGAACATTATCGAAATACTTAAAACAGTGTATAACAGTTTTGGTTTAACTATAAATAAGAACAAAAAAAAAACAGAGTAAAAGGTAGACTGAAACCTAGTTCTCAACAGAGCTATAGTTGGTAAAAATTTAAAGTATCTCGAATTTACGGTGAACAATAAGAGTAGCTTAGATATCCAGATCAGCAATAGAATCCAAGTCGCTTCAACTACAACAAATAAGTTCGACAGAAGGATCGCTATTAGCTGTTATTGCAAACAAAACTGATTATATTTAAGTTGTAATTAAATCAAATATTTTTCATTTTTCTGTCATTCGCGTTTACATTTTTATTTGATTTATCCATTATTTCGAAACCTTTCTCATTTTTCTTTTTTCCATTGCGATCTCACATAGCGTACGACTAATTTCCGTAGTTGGTCTCTTCTTTGTTAGATTGTTTTTTCAGTTTTCTTTATTCATCCACTATTTCCAGTATCTCTCAATTACTTTTCTTCTGTGTCTATCAGATGTTGGCCACATACCGTTTTTCCACATTTGAAAGGTTCTTAGCTGATCCGTAAGATTTTCGTTAATAAATGGCATGTTCTTCTTCATTTCCTACGATTAGTAAAATTTTCTACGCCAATAAAAAAAACTACTGCCTAGTCATTGTTGGAGGAGACTATCCACCGTTTACTTGACCTACCTTGTCCCTTTTTTCTAGGTTGTTATCCATTAACATCTTCACTACGCCTTATCAGCTTACCTATCTGAGTCGCACTGCCCATAATTTCAACTGTACAGATGTAACTTTTATACACTAGTTCCATTACAGGTCTATGTGTTTTTTAAATATTCCTTTAATGATGGATCGGTGTTCTTTTGTCGCATAATACTTCGTTTAATTGATTCCATTTCATTTATACTGTCGACATCTGGGAGTTTATGTCGCGTTTTGTATCCCCATCTAAAGTAATATTTTAGCTAAAATATTAGGGTACGCGGATAAATATGAGGTCAATAGTGGTGGTGTGTAGGGCAGTGTAGTAAAATATGAGAGATAAAAGAGGGGCTTGAGAGTAGATAAATGAGTCAAAAGGCAGGGGTGGAACGTTGAAGTAGATAGTCATGAGAGAGTGATATGTTCCTAAGGCAAAGCCCGCTGAGTTCATTTAAATAGATTCATCTGTAGCTATTCGCATTTCAAATATCCGATTGTGTATATTAATTTTAAATCCATTCTTCTGTAATCTGTTTTTTGAAAGCTGCACACGTTTTTCTAAATTGATTCTGTATGTGCCTGCTAAAATGACTTTATCCGCATATAGTAAGAAGTTTACAAATCTGTCACTATAGTGTCCATGCAAGAGATGGAAAGTAGCCGCGATAATACCGAACCTTGATGCACTCCTACAATGGCCTAGATTACAGCGAAATGCCTACCTGACATCGCACAACATGGTTTTGGAGTAACTTGGGTGATTACCCGTATTCGATAATCCATTATGCGCTCAAATATTTTAAGAGTGTGACGAAGTAGATTAATAATATATATGTATATAATATGTTTCATTATATATATATATATATATATATATATATATATATATATATATATATATATATATATATATATATATATAATTGTAATGTAAAATAATTTATTTTGCAACCATACGATTCCGTCATAATAAATAATCTGGATATTAATTTTTCCGTTTGAAGGTCGTTTAACTGAACGGGTACGAAGATTGTCCATCGATGGTCACAATGGACTACCTTATTCGGATATACCTAGATCTACACGCGATGATAATGAATCACTTATAAATAATCCAACGGATCATGATGATGATGATACTCCAATACCTTGTGAATTTTGTAACGCACTAGTGCCGGCTAGATTATTTGTTTTACACGGGGTATGTTAAAAATATTCAGACGATAATGTATGACCACTCTATATAATATTGTATTCGTGCACACCTGCGTTGTAACTTAAATGCTACCACATTTTGTATGCAAAAATAACGTACTGGGCTATCACAGTTCGTCAACAAGCAATACAAGACTATATATTTACACATTATAAGTTCTGTCAACTCGATAACCGGTAGAAGACGTCGCCTGGTGATTTTTAGTTAATCCAGAGATTGATAGAGGAATGACCGCTGATTTGGCTAGAATATTATCATTTTTGGTAAGATTCTCATCCGAGAATGTTAGGTTGTTATCAGTACGCTACGAAGCTTATGTGTACATACAACGAAGGAATAGTTTAGACGGGGGACTGAATTATTAAATTTTTGCCTTAAAATTGGCAAATGTATTTACTAAATTTACAATTTTTATCATCGTAATGTATTAAAACTGAATTAGAAAATATAGAAAAAATACCCTTCAAATATCTAGGAAGCTGGTTAACAGGTAATTCGGACGAAGAGGCTAAATGCAGGATATAACATAAGATTATTTTACGCGATGATATGAATATGGAATTAAAGTTGCGTTTTGTAACATGTTATATTTGGACATAGGTCAGGAACGTGAACACTTGAAACAGCGTTAAAAGGATTATAGCGTTTGAAATGTAGGTTTACAGGCGTATGTTGAAATGAACTGGATAGAAATAAAGAGATATTGCAACGTTTACAAAAAGAATTTAAATTATTAACAATTACTAAAAAAACATAATATACGCGAGACATGTAGAGACGATAAATATGAAATACTGCAAGTGATGCTGCAAGGAAGAATAACGGGAGTTGTGGTATATCGAGAATAGGGTTAATAGGGTAACTAGGTAACATAAAACGCTGAACGGGGGATTTAATGAATGTTGATTGATATGGAGAGAAATAGGAAGCTTTTCAACGGTGTGATTGCTAACGTCCGCTCAAGAAACAATAATATCATCGTAATGTAAGTTGAATGACGTAACGTTAATTATCAAAATTTTACCATTAGTCGCGTCCTTGGTAGATAATGTGTATTGCGCAATATTAAAAGTAAGGTACGTTCTTAGCTTGTTTTACTTTATTGTATCGAAAAAGACATTCTGATTTGCCAACGATAACTGGCTATTATTTTTAGGGCAATTATTATTTGGATGTGTACAATTGTCGTAAAATGCGTAAATTGTACAATTTACAAATTCATCACTGAACTGTTTCATATTTTACTCCGTATACGTACCTCATATATTTATTTATTTGCCAATATCTGGATCACGGCACATGGCAATTACAGTGTGTACTCAAAAAAAGAAAAAAAAAATTACAAACAATAAATGACAGAATGTCTAAAAATGAAATAAAATAAAATTAAATCAGCTCTCGATAAATTATGCGGGGATATCTGAATAAAGAACATAAATATTTATGCGGATTTTTAAGTAATAGATAAAAAGCTGTGAATATCTCTGGCTACCAAAAAATATATCCAGATTTTTTTTTTGTTCCTCTTAAGTACTATCTGTAATATAATTAATATGAGTCAAAAATTTAAGGTCATTATCAATATAATGTTGATATATTGGAGAGTAGTGATTTTCTGAATTAACAAAACAAAATAAAATCGAAGTTAATCACTAAAGAATTTTTTATTATATACGCAAAGCTTTTCGACTATAAAGTTTTATTTGTAACGTTTTTGCTAATAGTTTGAAAATGACTTTATAGTCGAAAAGCTTTGCGTATATAATAAAATTTTTTTTAGTGATCGATTTTATTTTGTTTTGTTAATTATTAATTATCAATATATACTCCAAGATCACGTATAGTCGATTTCTTCGAAATGATTATTGTATAATCGAGTATTATAAGTACGACTAAATCTGAAGTAAACGCATTTTCATTTTCATGAGACTACATTAAACGAAGTTACGTCTTTTTGTAACAGAACATCGTCCGCGACTGTAGTAATAGGTGCGTAAATTTCCAGATTATCAGCAAAGAGAAGTAATTTTGAGCTAAGGCTAATGTTAGAAGAGGACTTATATCTTCTAGAAAAATAGCTATTGATTATTGCATGGTAACTACGGGATATTTGTAGTAGATTTACATTTCATGAAACTATGTTGCTCAGATACGATTGGAAGTAATTGTAGAACTTTTTGTACAAAATTGACTTCGTAAGTTTCGCAGATGTAGTTAATATAATAATAGGTCGATAATACCACGTATACTGTCGACTTCCTTGATTTACGTGTAATCAAAGCTATTGGTCAGATTTTCATTCTTAATAATTAAATCGAAATAAAAAATTAATAGTCAGTTTAAATGCAAATGTTATCAAGGTCAACGCTGTGTTTAGGTTATAAAACTTTTGTAAGCATTCGCAATTATGTTCAACGATGATTTCATCAAAATTTTGAGATGTTATCGTCTACTCTCTTTTATATTAACGTTATATTCAACCGGATTACTGGAATGGACCCGAGGCGTAGTACGTAGAAAAAGTTTTAGAAATGTCTACATTTGTCGAAAATCTTGGTTGTTATTCTTAATGAGTCCAGGTATTCATGTTATTAATGTTTTACAAAACTTGTTAGGACACTGACGGATATATGATTCGTCTATTATTTCTTTGGATTCGCTTGCATGATTCATTTTAGAAATGTTTTTGTCTAACATCGTTTTGTCTGAATATTAACGGATAATAATATTCGAAGAAATGTGACGGCATGAATGATAACGATATTAGAGACATTTCTGTATGCACGTATACGATTGGGTTCGTTATCTCGTCGCTGTAACCATAATTACCTGGCGTTCTCGTTATTGTTTATACGTCCAATAAATTTCGTTCGTGTTTTTAAAATGCATTATTCATTAAAAATATACAACCTTGAAATTCAGCCGGAACAACGATTAATTTTAAACATCCGAAGTTGGGTTTACGTCATGGATTATTTTTCATTTTGGAGGAGTAAATAGACAATGAATAAATTAAACAACAAAGAGCATTTAAAATCATTTTAGTACAAAACTCCGTTGGTTATATCATTTATAAATGACTAAATTCGTCCTATTGTTCGTCGTATCTATAAATTAAAATTTCGTTTACAATTGAATTTACTATAGTCCGGGAAATTGTGTTATTATCGAGTAGAAAATTGTAGGGAGTTTAGAAGTTTGTCAAAAATCATGACAGTGACATTATAAAAAATGAAATTAAAAAAACTTTCTTTTAAAATATGATAAAAGTATAAACAACGAAATGAACGCATCGTTATACGATAACTACGTAGATGATTACAAAATCTTTAATTATAAAAGTAAAAGTACGATAATCGACGCGACTAACTTATTCCTTAGCGTTTGCTTGCCACCAGCGACGAGAATTTATAATAGTAAAGAAAAAAAACATAAACAGCAGTTACTGAGTTACTGGCAAAGTAAAAAAAAAAAAAAAAAGCAAGGAAGGTAAATGTAAACCACCTCGTTTGATCGGTCTGCTATAAATCTTCCGCTGTATCGGATAGACATTTCCTACAAATTTTGGTGGTATTTACTATATATGTATAACAAATAATAAACAAAATAGTAACCTAAAAATGAATAAGTTGTTGACAATTGACGTAGGCGGTAAATCACTTTTAAATGTTCTCTGATTGGACGACGTCAGAAGAATCGGGGAAGAAGTTGTGTATTGAATTTATAATAGCAAAATGTTTAAAGAATAATATAATAAGCGTGAAAGGCATTTTAACGAGAATTGCAGCGTTAAGGCACAAATTACTTAACAACGACTTCGATATGAAGATCGAAAGTATATGAAAACGAAAGTTCGAAACGTGGAAGAGTTTAAAATAATGATTCAACGTCATACAGAAATTTTGTTTAAAAACTTTTCTACGTGCACTGAAAATGAAAATCGACATTTACGCGATGTTATCTTTAAACTGTCGAAATAATAATTATATCAAGAAAAACTTCTTTCTTCCTCCGAACGTTGCCAATCGTTTCCTCTACTTGATTAAAGAGGGCGTTACACGGTTTTTTAGAATACGATGCATACGTCCGTCGTACTATGTATCGCATTATAATAATTTTAAATTAATTTGTTGGTTCTATTATATATATATGTAAGCGTCTGAGTCAAATGGGATAGTTTTTGAAAAGTTAAGCAAGTATTCAAGAACAAATATATACCCAACGGACTAAAAAGGAAAGTGTATGAACAGTGCGTCGTTCCGGCGCTTAAAACATAAAACCCGATGAAATATATGGTTAGGAAACTTGCCTCGGAGAGCCCACGAAAGAGTAATGTTAGGAATTTAGATGTCAGGAAAGCCGATACACGGATAAGACAACTGTCGGATGCAGTACAAAGTACATTGCAGGTGAAATGGAACTGGGCAGGCCGTGTGACAAGAAGAAATGATGACAGGTGGACGAAACGAATAATAGATTGGCTACTAAGGGAAGGATACAGAAGTCGCGTTCGTCCGAGCGCAAAATAGTGGTAGGATGACATAAAGAGGTCCTCCGGTGTACAGAAGAAGACGGAGATTGTGTCATAGATGGAAGAAAAGTGGGGGACGCTTACATCCAGCAGTGGATCGATATAAACGTACGGTGATCGTGTGCCAAATTTATTATAGTACTTAAATAATTAGATCGCGTAACGTTCATTATAAATTCTCGATCGTGTATGGAAAACGGACTTTGGGCGTAGACAAGTTCGATAAGTTATTTCGGGATAATTTGGATTACCTTAGTTGGAATAAATTATTATTTTACCGAATTTTCGAAAAAATTTTGCATTTATTCCGGATAATATTAAGCATAGTTGCGATAATATTTTCACCTTTACATTCGGTTAAAACGTCCTATAATAATTGGTTCATTGTGTACATATGTTGTTTCAATTCGAAATTTTGCAACGATTGTTTTGTTGTATACAGTTGTATTTATTGTGTACCGGACTATTAAACTGAGTTAATAATTTTTCTAAGAAAAAAAATTTTTTAATTCCGCGAATTCGATGATTCATTAAAATGTTTTTATTATTAAATTACCTATATTTGTCTTGATGGCTATGATCAAATTATGATCTATTCGGACAATCGTCGCGGTCTTTTTTATTATAATCTCAAAAGGATAATCGTAATTTATTTTATAATTTTTAAAATTATTTTCGCGGTCAATATTCATAATAAGATACAATCATTTCGGAATAACCGTATTTATTTGTCTGACAATAATTGTGTATAATATATTTCCACTTAATTGTATGCGTATATATATATATATATATATATATATATATATATATATATATATATATGTGTGTGTGTGTGTGTGTTTTATTTTAAATGGTTCACTTTTCGATATTTCAGACAGGCTGCACGTACGCGCCGGCTAATTTAAGTAATTCAGCGACGAATGTTAACACTGCCCAAGATACCGGCCCGTCTCCAAACGATTACCATCACACAGATCGTAACGATTTGCAAAACAATTCTGAAGACATCGGTCTTCCGTGTCAGTTTTGTTTTCATCTTTATTCGTTAGAAGAATTGATGTCTCATCAGGTTTGTGTTATTTACGTCATTTTACCTCCTCAATACTACGGCCCCTATTACTAATATAATGTTATTTTGACGAAACGCTCGGTTAAGTTAAAAAAATGTATCAAACTTGCAGGACATCCGTTTAATAGTTTACGATAAACATTATTCTCCGCGTTAATTCTAGAATGGAAATAGTTCATTTGTGTATGTATTCTGAAGTCACACTGCTGAAACACTAACAGAAACATTACTAATTATATTTATTGTTCGTATTTCACTCTATAAACTTGAGCAATTAAATATTTCGCCTTTAATTTGTTAAAATAAAAATTCTCACGCTCTATGAATATGTATTCATATTCGACATAATTCGATGGGTGGGGTACGCTGTCGAAAAATCGTTTTGATAATTTTTAATAAAGTATTTTTGTTCCGATGATAAAAGTACGCCGAAGTAAAAATAAACGCTGCGATAATAGTTTGTGAAATATATTTATCCCGACAAAAAATAAATTAAAATGTAAGAAAATACTTAATTTAGGTGTACAATATACAAAAAGATAGCAAAGTGAAAAATCAGTTATTTATAAAGTAATATGATAGTGAAGGTGTGGTAAACAACACAATCAAGAAATCACCAATATAAAATAACTTATATTTGTTTTTCCTTTTATATTTTTATAAATTGTATATATATATTTTTATGTCCACTTGTCTTTTTATATATATACACATATACAATTTAGTTATTTAACTACGTTTCTTTTTTTATATTATTATTTATGTATAGTTTAATGAATAAATCATATATATATATATATATATATATATATATATATATATATATATATATATATATATATATATATATATATACTTGGGAAAAGACTACATCGGACAAATAATGGATAGTGTAGGAGTAGATACCTATCGCGATTTAAAAGTTACGGCAGCAGATAGAGGCGAATGGAAAAGGAGACTGCAGCCCTACCAGTCAAAGGACTAATGATATATATATGTATATAAACATAAATCACCCGACCCGAAAACTCATTTAGATACGTTTCGGCGATCCTAATTTACTATTGCTGTTGTAAGTACCGCCCACCACTTGTATGAACTTATTACAGCACATGCGCAAACATCGCTAATTTAAAAAAAAAAAAAAATCAAATTATTCCTAAAGTATTGTATTACGAATCCAACCGCATACTGTTTATGTGTTAATAATGATGATGAAACACCATCGGTTTACTTCCAATTCAGAAATGCTAATATAGAATCAACATGTTTATCGTCGGTAATAATGATCGTAATATGAAAATTACCCTAATCCGCATTTCCCGACTTTTCATAGCTTTATTACGTTATTTAATTAAATTTAAACTATATTTTAATTATGTTATTTAATTAAATATGACTATTTATACACATTGTTTTTGCGTTTTACGCGATTTATATTTGTAAGAATTTCTTAAAACAAAAGTTCTCTGATCTAACTTTAATTATGGTAAAACTAGAAAACGTTAATAATAATAATTAAAAAATATAATTAAATAGTTTTATTACTGTGAACTTTATACGGTCGATGGAAATAACTAAAAAGCGGAAATAATTTTGTTTATAGAAAGCTGTTCGGATTATTTATTTGCTTAACATAGAATGCATTGCCCATTAAATATTTAATAGTTTTTTTCTTCATTTCGTATATAAAATTTGGAGTTTCTTTTATCGCATTTTAAAAATATTTTTCTATTTTCCTTATATATAGACATTAACGAATGTACATAATTTTAGTACTATCGCTACCATTCTATAAGTCTTATATATTTCTGTAAAATACCGAAATATATTTGAACTAATTTATCTGTAAAATATATAACTGTACATTACCATTAAAGATTTTTAGTTCGTAATTCTATATTTTTGAAATGTTATCACGTACGACCTTAAATGATAACGTTCCGAAGTTAATAATTTATATTAGGAGTTGATTTGTTTGACAGAATTGAAATTTAGTTCCAGCTTAATCATTTAAAAAACTATACTTAGTTATTTTTCTCGCATATATAAATGTTCTCTGCGTACACACACACACACACACACACTATATATATATATATATATATATATATATATATATATATATATATATATACAATAAGTAGCTCTGTGTACTTCATGTACATATTATTGCTCCTTATTCATTTCGAAAAACTACTACTAACAAAAGCTATATATAACTTCCATTTGTATGGGGATTCTTGTTTTATTATGATTAAAACAGCGTAGTTTTTAATCAGTAATATATTTATTTCCTAAAACAAGGTTTGGAGAATTTTGCTTTGATGCGTACTTCACAATTCTCTACTTCATCAGATATATCTTTAATTAACTTTTTGTCTTTGAGGTGTCTCGAAACATGATTTCCAACGATCTATTGTGCCATATGAACATTTTTAGGAAAGTGAAACTTTTATTGAACTTGTTTCCATAAATTATGCATTTTTTATTATTTTTAAAAAGTATGTTATAGCCACTCTTATTTATTTCTGCTACCGAAATTACATTTTCTTCTCGTAAATTTGGAACATACCAATCAGTTGCAAAACGTAATGTATTGCTAACATCAATATAACCGGTGCCATATGCAGTCAGTGAACCTTCTTCACTTGCTAACATGTTTCGGATTTTTAAATGCTTTATACTTTTTCAGTAACTTTTTTTACCATTAACACAATAGTGAGTAGCACCAGTGTCTATTATAAATTTTATACTGTTAAAATTTTCCTTTTTATCTAATCGTAATGCGTTTACTGACATTATAGAACGTGTATTTTGTTTTTTCGAAAAAAAAAAGTTTTTTGCAAAATTTATCAATATGTTCTTTTTGTTTACTCAATTTACAAAACTTATCTTTAAAATAACAATTTGCAACTTTGTGGCCCATTATTCCACAACTATTACATTTTATGTTGCATATAGCCAAATTATTATTTACAAAATTAGGTAAATTTGTTGATTTACCTTTGGTACTTTCGATAATTACTCGCGTTTTTACCTGCTCGTAATTTATTCCAGTCTCATTTACAAGTACTGTAATTATAGTTTTCACTTCAATAAATTCATGAAAACAAATTCTTGATCGAGCTTTAATTTGAGATTTGACGCTTCTTTTATAATTTCGTCACACTGTTTCATAAATTGTTCAACAGTTTCATTTTTTTCTATTTTATATATCTGAACTTTTTATAGGTTCTGTTCCGTTTTTTCTTCTATAGTTTCTAACCATCCTTCAGCTTCTAAGAATGAAGAAATTCGTATTTTCCACAACAAGTAATTTCCGTTTAATGTTAATTTCGGAATTGTTATTAACTGTTGATCCATGTTCGGCACTTTTATTTTAGACTCGTGTTCTAAAATATAAATTAAACGCAAATCGATGATAGACAAAAAAAAATGCGAACCACAAACTTCTGCTGTCATGTTTTTTAAACAGCGTAGTTTTTAATTAGTATTATATTTATTGTGTAATATTTTAATGTCATTATGTATGTATATATATTTAACAAAAAGGAATTGAAAATAAAAACAATATAAAACTAGATAACTCGTATACACGATAAAAAATAATAACCAATAACAATATTGGCTTTGCACTAAGGAAACTATTCCAACATAGACAGACGGTTAGTTTATATGTATATTTGAAGTCTGCTATTTCTCACAAAAATCGGGATTTTATCTGTTAACTGAGAGTATTTTACGTAATGGATCATCTATTTTGTGCGCTAGAAAGAGATTGTCAGTTATATATTAGGTATGACAGTCGTTTCGGTCGTATGTCCGCAGAGAGGCAGTTGTCTAGTTGAGTAAATATTCCTAGATATGGCAGTGTAACCTACAGGTACATGGTTTACGGTGGAGTATTCTTTTCTACCAGTGCCATATGGAGGTCACTAGAGGTTTAATATTTTTCAGCTAGGTTGTTTGTGATTCCAGTCCTATTTACAGTTATTCAAGAAGTAATGATGAATGGCGTTGTGTGTGCTGATATTAGCGAATGAGCGACAATATTTACGTCTGTTTCTTAATTATGGTAAGAATTTCTCTGGCAATCGTCTATAGATTTAATTTTTTAAAAGCAAATATCGTTTTATTATGTAATCGGCCGAACTTAAAGTATATTTGTAGCACTTCTTCTGCGATATATATCGAAGAAAAATAAGTGAAAGTACTTGGCATTTTTTTATTTAAAATATTTTAAAAATATTGTTTTATTTATTTTTCGAACCTAGTTCTGTTTATAAAAGTATCAATTAATTGTACTTGTTAAACATCTACGTCGTTCATTTTTCCTTTTCTGTAATTTCTGTCGAAGGAAAATAAAAAAATAAAATAATTCAAATTTCATCTGTTTAATTTCATTTTATTTATCGTATTTGTAACGTAACAATGTATTAATAAGTTTTTCTATGTTAACTAAATTCATATCTTACATATCACCGCGTATTTGTAAACGTTTCCGAATTATTGACCTGAAACAATAAAAAAATATATATATATATATTTATTAATGTTAAATTAACTGTCGAGAATACAATATATATATATATATATATATATATATATATATACATGTGTACACACTAGCTTATAATTCTAATAGGAAACATCATAGATAACACGATAATAAATTAAGGTACTCATTACTATTATTATTATTATTGTTGTAATGTTTCTATTAGCAAAATCTTTAGTTCGGTGAAACATTTGTTAAAGCGAATAATATAAAACATATAGAACTATCACGCATAAACTATATATGCGGTTTCTGATATATATATATATATATATATATATATATATATATATATATGTAAATAATCTATGCTAGACAATAGGTTTACACTTTTCCACTGCGACGTTGGCGCTAGTGCAATTCTCGATAAAGGATTGCGTTTAATTTATCGATACTGCATTAGAGGTGATGCATGTTGTAATAACTTTAACAAATAAAAAGAACCTGCTGGAATTGATCTACGGAAGTCGTAGTCTTTATACGTACATCCACTCGCTGCACATTTGATACCACGAACAAAAAACTGTTTTTCGGAAAAAATATGAAATGAGCACGGTACTAAATTTAAAATAATAAAATCGTAATAAATATAACAGACTTTAAAAAAAAAATTAAATAAAAAATAGAGCGACTAGCGTGACTATGTAATTTTATTTATACAACTAGTATATGGTCGCCGAAAAGTGTAAACCAATTGCGGACGCTAAAATAGTTGACTCCCATTATATATGTATGTACGTATGTATTTATGAAATAAAATTAGAAAACGTTTTAATGGTCGGTTTAAGAACGTTTATCTATTACTCAATCTCCAATTTCCAGAATGAAATATAAAAATAGTAATAAATAAAATTTAATAAATGACGAAATTAATTAAATTTAATATTAACGTCTACTATATATTCCTGCAGATCTGGTTCGTAAGATAATCTCGTGTCTAAATAAGTATTAACTTATTAATTTTTTCGATCGCGAACGACACGGCGGGTTAAAATCGACTTCGCTTTAATTAAAAGGTTTATTTACTGTTTTATTATATCTATGTCTGTAGAATTTATATATATATATGTATACAATTTTCTAGTCTACTTTTTTTTGCACTTAATACGATGACACGCTTGTGATTATTTGTTTCTTCTAATTGCTCATTTAAAATTCATTTCAGTATTACACGAATAAAGATTGATCATAATTTTCATGTCAGTGTCAGAGGTCTGAGAATGTGCTTGAAACGTAAACTAGGGTTTATTAATATATAGGTTTTTTTTTTTTCCATTTTGTACGTGGTTGTTTCGAAATTATTGTACTTAATTTGAATATCGACCACGAAAATAATTTCAATAATTACATAATTTTCATTTTACATGCGAACTAACTGGTTCTTTTAGTTCCGAATTTTTTTAACCCTTACGATCACAGACGTTCCGTATACGATATAATTAACTTTAGATTATCTGTTTTCGTAATGACATTTACCTGTTATAGAATGTCTCACTTTCAACATTTTTTACCTATCTAGAATCATCTAAAAAAAAAAAAAAAAAACTGGAGGGATTATTTTAATGAGATTGAGTTAAACAAGTTTAAAACACTGTTAATATGTACGCTCTGATATGCATCAAGTTGGTTGACTGCGAAAATAGAAAGTCTCGAAAGCTTAAAAAAAAAAATCTGTAAAATACGATATTTTTTTATGTTTTTATATTTTAAGTACTATATGCTGAAATTCATTACTGACCGTATTCGAGATAATTAAACTGTTCACGAATTTTTAACTAATTCGCTTTACAACGAATAATTTTTGCTATACGTCTTAATTTCAAAAATACGTATTATATAACATGTTACAAATTACGAAAGTACTTATTAAAATAACGTTAACCTGTATTAGACTTCGTATAATGAAAAATGTGTGACTGAAAGAATAAAAGGTAGAAGGAGCCGTATTGTTAGTTCGAAGATTGTGTAGACTGATGTTTTCGTTCAAAGTTTTTGTCTAATAATATACTACTTGTAAAATATATTTTTTAACTTAACATTTTTAATAATTCATCAAGACGGCGAAAACAATGACGGAAGACTATTTTTGCGGATTATGTTTGGACAATAATCATATTAGCGAAATTTGCAATCCGGAATTCAAGACTGAAGCTGGTACAACAAACGGTGAACATACATTGCTAGTAAAGAAGGCTTTATTGGGCGTCGATGTAATTTAAGTGGAAAACTGCCGGATATAAAACTTATATAAAATTTCTGATTTATGTTTTAAAATCTGGTTCGGCTCAAAATGTGGTTTTGGATTCGATGTATCCTTCGGTATCTTTTAAGCTCATTAAAGTCCGGTGTACCTTTTGGAAAATCACTGTGTAAAGTACCGTGACTGTTGAAGAACAAGATGAGGACGAACAAAAGGAAGATCAAGATGATGAGCAAGAAGCTATTGATGAGCTTGCGGAGGATGAGGAAGACGAAGAGGTTGTTATTGAAATTGAGGAATCTTCCGCGGATATTTCAGATTTATCCCCTCAGAAAGGTAAAAAAGGTAGAGGATCCTCTGATGATTAGATTTCAGAAGTCGCTGAAGACGTTTGGAAGTCAGCGACTTTTTCATATTCGAATAAAAATGTATTTTTTTTTTCTATATTTTCAAATAAAGATTCCGCAGACAGATAATTAAAAAATCATAATAATGAATAATTAAGAAAATTACTCGTACTTGGCGATTATTCACGATCATTGTCGTTGTTCTTTTTTTGTCCCTTATCTGATCCGTTCTGTCGTCCGTGTCCGTTATTCGATTGTCCGCGTTCCTCATTCGGTCGTCCATGTTCAGGTCGTCCACGTTCAGGTCGTCCGTGTTCAGGTCGTCCGCTTTCGTCCTTTTCATCGGATTGACCACCGATGATATCGTTCGTCGCTCCGCCAAAACCCTTTGCAATATCTCCAGAAGTTTTCGAAACACCGTCAACGATATCGCCCGCTCCTTGAGCGAAATCCTTAGTTAGGTCTTCGAAAATGGCCGAGCTATTTTCTACTATCAAATACGTCGTTAATAAAACGACGAATATCAATTTTACAGTAGGAATCATTTTATAACGAGAAAAAAAAAACAAAAACGGAAAAAAACCCGAGAATTCGAATTGAAATCGGCTTCGGTTTAAGTATTCGAGCTCCGCTGTAATAGAATAATAATGAAAGAAGATCGTAGATGTTTTTATACGTTTAACGTAACGTAGTCTTAACTCTTATCGAAGTAATGTGACGCATGCACGTAATGTATGATTATTTGTAGTGAAATTTTTCCTTATCCTACTTACGTTAGTTATCATTCTAACACTATTAATTTATAATGGAATAACTACTTGCCTGGTGTATAAGGTTTATTTTACGCATACGCGCGCACATATTCCATATATATATGTCTATCTATGTATAATAGACAAATGGACTTTACACATTTTGTTACTATTCAAGTTTCATTAGTTTTTAATGTAAAAGTTTATCTTCAATTTTTTTTACGTATCGT
The DNA here is from genome assembly GCA_032883995.1 of Coronaproctus castanopsis. Taxonomy (NCBI): domain Eukaryota; kingdom Metazoa; phylum Arthropoda; class Insecta; order Hemiptera; family Monophlebidae; genus Coronaproctus; species Coronaproctus castanopsis. The sequence goes on from CM065053.1 coordinate 56,940,536, forward strand.
ACTGAAATAATTACGTGTCACCATGTCACAATAAACAAGAATTCCACTTAATACACACGCACACACAAGGATGGTTTCAAATTTTTTCCTAAGTTTCGATAAAAAGGACACCACGTACGTCTATCATATTTTATCGCGAAATTTTTTAACATATTGCGCTGAAATAATTATGTCGCCACATTATAATAAACGGATATTCCGTGCAATATACGCCACGCACATCCTCGAATAAATAACCAATTAAAAGGACTCTCAAATATTTTCAACTGTAATGTTTAATACCTCGATGCTATAGTAATAAATATAAAAGGATGTGAACAAGAAATACGTAGACGAAGTAGGTAGCGAGAGCAACTATGACAAAACTGAACAAAATTCAGGAAGACTAGGGCATAATTGAAAACAACAAAATCAAAGTCAGCTAATGCCGTAATTTTGTTCGGTTCCCGCGTGTTGGAACTTGGACTATTTAAAAAAGAAAAAAACTGACGAAGACCGTATAAGTGCGTTCGAGATGGGTGGGTATATATCGGGAAATTCTCAGAATACCACGGACAACACATCGTAAATCGGAAATAAATACGATACTTTTAACGAAAATAAACTGAAACGCGGTCAGACATTCTGAACACATAGCAAGGGGTATAGACCGAGGGCAAGATGTGCAATAGAGCGGACCAGATGACACCCTGTGTACTACTGTATATTTCAGCGACAGATGGATAAAAATTACAATACAGAAGGATATCGTAATGTCACCACGTTCTTACGTAGGACAATAGACAGAGAAGAGGATATATATATATGTATATGTATGTGCGTGTATATATGATGGTATTAATTACTATTATTACAAAAAAGAAAAAAAAATTAATATTTAGATACAAGCATCTCGGTTTGAAACTAGTCGTATTGTAGTTTAATTGTTTATAGTAAGAAATTGTTATTATATTTCTTAAATTATTATCGTTTTATTTTATTATTACTAGTTTATAACATAAATTTTTTATATAATGTGGAATGTAGTGATTTTTTATAAAAAATCAATTGAAAATTAGTTAAATCACTAATATTTATTTTCTTAAGGAAAACACAAAGCTTTTCGGCATTTACGCCATTATCAATCAGATTTTTAATATTTATTTTCATTTTATTTGTAAAATTGTGTTTTTTTAAAAAATTTTTGTGGTTGTATATTTTTATATTTTATATTTTACGTTTGGACATCATACATCGCAATAGTAAATGAAAAATTTAAAATTCCAACAGTATACAACTTTTACAGAATCAGGAAAATAATATTGAAGAAAAAATTAATATAAAAAAACTAAATTAATAAACAAATATATTGATATTAAATTTCAACAAATCAAAAAAATAGACCGACAGAAGCAGACATCATTTTTGGATCATATTTTCACAATTACCATCACATATTTTTAAGTAATTATATTTAATTTATATTTTTAAAATTATGATTTTTTAAATTTTTCACTTGATAATGGCGTAAATGCCGAAAAGCTTTGTGTTTTCCTTAAGAAAATAAATATCAGTGATTTAACTAATTTTCAATTGATTTTTTATAACATAAAGATCGACACTACTGAAAAGCTTCGTTAAAGATTATTCAATAACTAATGACTTATAACTTGATTGTTTTAAAAAAAAAAAAAAAAAAAAACTACGTCTCATTTATACTAATTTTATACATATTATATGTACATAATTTAAATACAAAAAAAAATAAGTATATGAAATACGATCAAAATCGCAACAGCAACCATTGTATAAAATAAAATTACAAAAAAAGACGAGGTTAGGTAAAGTTTTTATAACAAAAAAACAAAACCAAAAGAACAAATAAGCCCTGATTTACTCAGACAAATAACACGTGGATTGGTCGCATATCGAGCATGCTCGAAAGTAAAATTAGTAAAGAAAACAGAGCAAAACTATTTAACCAGTGTGTAATGAGGTACGAGCAGAAACATGGTCATTAACACAATAAGTAATTAATAGAATGAGAAAGACTGAAAGAATAATGGAACGCGCGCTACTAGGAATTCGACTCTAAGATAAAGTAAAATCAGAAAAAAAAACAGAGGGGAAACAATGTTCGAAGATATCGGTGAAAGAATATCGAAAAATAAATGGGACATTGTTAGATAATGTGATGGAAGATGGACAAAAGAAGAGACCGTATGGCGGAAAACGAGACCAGACAGGAAATGGACGGACGATATTGTCAATACAGCGGGAAAAACATAGGAGAGGATGGAAATTATTAAGAGAGGTCTACATCAATACAATGATGCAATGTAGGCAAAGAAGTAGAATAATATACATAATTACATATCGTATAATGTGTGTGTGTGTAAATTTGTGAGTATAATTAACGTAAGACGAAGCGCTGGTCAGAAAAAAATCAAAATTTATACGTACAAATACGTTTACGTGTAAAAGTATTAAAAAGTAGAAAGAATTTCAAGTGATTTTTTATAATGGTTGATTAATAAATAACTTTGTTGAAAGTGCCGACGAAATCATTATATTCAACGAGTTATACATTAGAAGTAGTTTATAATATACGAGGTGTGGATTGTTACAGAAGAAATATGAATGCACCGAGCGTCAACGACCGACAATTGTTTAGTGTGAAGTGTTCAAACGGATCAGTACAGCCGCAGCCTTCATTCGCATTTGAAATGTTTTTTTGTTTCGCCGGATAAATGTTAGGTGCAACTATAGAACAAGGATTTGTTATTAATTTTCACATAAAATTTGGAAACTACTGAAATAATTTATTTTAAAAAGCCCGAATGATTTAAGCGTTTTTAAAATGGCCGAGAAGGCGTTGAAGATGATTCACTCATTTACGTCAAAAACGGATTACGATATCGAAAATTCGGTAATCTGATTTAATCTAACGTGTCGAGTATTCGCGCGATTGCTAAAGAATGTACGGAAAATTTTAAATAAAAATTTCAACACGCGAATAATTTGATGACGTTGATAATGACTCGCGGTTATTGGAAAGAATTCTTGGTTTTTTAATCGGTGATACTAAACGAATCGCCATACATTGAAAGAACCCAACTTCACAAGGAGCCCCCTACCAAAAAAAAAAAAAAAACAAAGATCGAAGGAGCAAATCACAATTTAAAGCAATGACATGCGATTGTGTACTTTAAGGCTTGATCCACACTGTAGGTATGGTCACGCTCCGATCCACGTTCACATGACGTTCATACTTACGGGGTCAGGCTTCAGTCAGTCTTGAACGGTTAATCAAATTCGGTTGTATTCTGCTTTTAATGAAAAATATTTTTATTTGTATTTAATTTTCCTTAAAATAATCCTTTCGTAGATTTAAAAATAATTTTCTGAACATCCTCGATAGCTTAAATCGAAACTGTACCTGAGATATAAAATTTTAATTACATTTATCAAGTAAAAAACACATTTATTTCTAATACAAATCATTATTTCGAGATACTCGAAATATATTTTAAACTCCCGATTATCCGGGTTAATCACAACGCGGATTTTTATTTTAAAAAAAAATTAACACGAGTACAAAAATATAAAAATGCGCTATATATATATATATAACATAAAACTAGGAATTTTCATTTTAACATCTACCGCTTAAAAAATTATGTAATGCTTCTTTGCTTCTAATTGTTCATTTCTTGTCGTATATCGGCACATATTTAACGAACCGCAGTGATGTCACTGTAATTAAGTCCTCTTTGTCCCAAATAATCTAACAAAGTTTCTGCATAGAATTATATAACCGTGAACATGTTTGCCTTTAATTTTAAGATTCCACAATGAGCACGGATAATCGGGAGTTCACTGTATATCGATATGTACGAATAGGCAAATAGATACAAACGCTTCAATTTAAAATTGTAATTATTTATACGTAATTATATTTCTTATATTTCGTTAGATTTGCGCATTTTTAATTTTCGTTCTGATTATTATTATTATTTTAAATAGGAGTCTTGTTTAGATAGCCAGATAGCTCATTTGAATTCTTTCAGTCCGTCTGCCGAAAGATCCGGTATTACTGCGCAACCTAGTTCACCGGTTGGTAGTTTAAACGAAGGTAATGCAAAATTATATATTAGAAACGTTCCATATTAATTTACCTCGCGATAAAAAGATAAAAATAGACTGATCGCGTCTCCTTAAACATATTTTAAAAATCAAAAATCTACCGTGTACATATTCTTGTAATATCCGTTATCATTTTATCATACTACTCATTTTTGATATATTGTATTGTGTGAACAACGCCGGTGAAAAGTACGTTTTATTACGAAAATAAATATCACTTTACAAATAATGAGCTCTTCCTTACATTAATAAAAAATAAATAATTGTATCGTATTGTATCCATTAACGCGCCGTATACTGCAACATCGTCCAAAGGCACAAATAAATGGTGTTTATATATCATGTAAGATGTTGGATAGATTTAGGAATGGAGATAGGAGCCGGATCTTTCGTTCGTTTTTCCTTGAGGATTTCAGAAAGAGAGCTGTAAAGGTGTATTTGGGATCGGAATAGTTTGAATTCCTTGCGTTCTACCGGGAGATGGTTAATGGATAAGGGAACCCAGAACATACATTACAGATAGGAATTATTTATTAATTGTTTCACACAGCTCGAGATAGGAACGCTAGGGAATTAATGGAGTCTGTCAATGAATGAGCCTACGATCGAAATCGGTTATGGCACTGAAGAAATAGAAGATAATTTCATAAATTGTCTATATTTTTATATTTTATTTTTTATGTTCACTTGATAGTGGCTTAATAGCAAGTTTTTTTGCAACCCTTTTATATAAAAATTTGGTCATTTTAACTACTTTTTTTTTTTGTTTATTCGACAAAAAAATCACTACATTCCACACGATAAAATATTATTATTATCATTTTGTATAAATGATATTTTCCGATGATACAATACGAAATAAATACATTTTATGATCGATTTATATTTCGTTTTCAAAGAAAATATCTATTTTGGACGATCGTATTTATTTATTTACGCTTACTCTTCGTATGATTATATAGAACCTGGTGAAGATTACGATTGGGACGATACGAATGCGGACTACACCGGATATTCCGGGGTTCGGGAACAAAATAGTACCTCAGAAATTGATCGTACTCGTGAGAATAATGCTGCTCGTCGTACAAATAATGTTAACGACGATCGTTTGTATACTGACGACACTACTACTACTACTACTTCCGCTACGGTGTTACGCGATAGAAATACCAAAAGAAGAAATACTGAAAATTCCGAACCTACTCGTTTGTCGCGTAATAACAACGATGATTTTATTCGACTACGACAACATGCGACTTTAGTTCGAAATCGATTGGATTTAGAACGGTCGAATGATTTAAATCGTACTAGGAGCAGAAACCGTAATAGTTCATCGGATAACAATAGCGATAATCGCAGGTATAAGATGCGGTATTAAATAAATTTTTACTATATTAATTAATTCGACGATTATACTAAATTAATTTGAATCAATTTATTTGTGTGTGTATGTTTCGTGTAAATACTAATTACAATGCGAACGGTTGAAAATTAATGGGTATAAATATACGCAAGAATCAAAGCAAATGAATGATTTAAGAAACAATAGAATATTAAATTAAATAATAAAATAATAAGAATTCATGAAAATAAAAACACACACACATATATATGTATATACATAGACATGTACACATATAAATGAAAAGTATCTTTTATTGTATACAAAAAATAAATACATAGCTTTACAATTATATATATATATATATATATATATATATATATATATATATATATATATATATATATATATATATATATATATATATATAGGGTGACCCAGAGAAGACGAACGTTTTGTTTTAATAGCGCAGTTGATAACACAGCTGCAACGCAAACCGCGTGCTCCACATTTAGTGTACACACGAGAGATTCTTGTCCAGTTTCAGTCATCATCATATAACGAGAGGAACGCGCGTTTTGCGTGGAACGTTATTTTCGGTGTGAATCGATCACGACAGTGCAAAGACAGTTTCGAAAAGAATTCAGAGTTACGCGGTGTAAACCTGTATCATCTCGCAATTCAATTTTAAGGCCGGTTGAAAACCTTCGAGGAACAGCTTCTGCAACTGATAAGAAAACGTTCTCGACAAAAAAAAACATCGTACCCCAACAAACATGGACCGAGTTCTGGCAGCTGTTATACTGTCTCTTTATACCTGTCGAGAGAAATGTTGCTGAAAGACTTGAAATTTCGTCCTTATAAACTTCTAATAACTAGGAATTCAAAATTACCGACCATGCACAATGAAAATTTTTAGCTGAAACGATGCTGAAAAAATCGAATACGAAGAGATCAATTTATACAATCTTTTGATGAGCAATGAAGCTCATTTTGGGCTATCCGGATTCATAAACAAATAGAACTGCCGCTACTGGTCCGAATATAATCCAAATTTCATCGAACAGAAGCTGTCACACAGTGAGCGAGTAATCGTCTCGGCTGTAGTATTTTTTCACTGGTACTGTCAACGGAACGCGATATATCGAGATGATAAAATCGATTTTGCCACTTCGTCGTCGTCGAGGCAGTACATGGTTTCAACAAGATGCTGCGACGTGTCACTTACAAAAACGTTCGCAGGGTAACCGCATATTGTCGCGTCATTCGGATTTCGTCTGGTCGCCGTGCTCGCTAGATTTGGTCGCTCCAGCTCTGTTTGGGGGGGAATACCTTAAGAGCCACAGAACACGTCCACGAGATTTGGAAGACCTGAAAACTCGGATTTCGCAAGAAATTTCAAAAATTCAGCGACCTATGCTCAAAAAGGTGTTCGAAAATGTTGTAAAAAAACTGAATGAATGCATTGTTAAATGTCGGTCATCTGAACAACACTGTGTTCCATAAATGATTGCAAGCTAATCTTTCGTTTTCCTATTTTTAAATAAAATTTCATTAATAAATTTTGGTCTACTAGTTTTTGAGTTAAACCGTCCGTCTTCTCTGGGTCACCATATATATATATATATATATATATATATATATATATATATATATATATATATATATATATATATATATATTCTACCAATACATATACAGGTTCGTGTGACATCACATACGATTATTATTATTATTATTAGGGTTATTAAATTATATTATTATTATATGAATTGTATTTAATTATTATTATTACTATTGCTATTATGATTATCGTTATTATTATTATTTTAAAAACATGTGTTCAAATTAATATTATATATATATTGTAACAACCATGCTTGTTACATTACTTGTGTTAGTGAGTGATTAAAAGTGATAAATTGAAATGAGAATTAAAATTTATATTTAGAAGTTTAAATTCAATAATATGTACGTGAATGTTGAGATATTATATTATTAAATCTTATCTTTTTCCAAATAGTCACGTTCGTTTTGTCTACCTGCACACCATATGATGTATACGTATACATATACATGTATACGCTTATTGCTATCTTTCGCAATTCATTATTTAATATATCATTATTATCTTCTCATTCGTATTTCATACTCCCGTAATTTTTTACTATAAATTTTAATATTTTAATTAATAAACTTTACTATCTGTTACTAGTATTAATGATGTAACACGTAGGGTTGTTACTATATATATGTGTGTGTGTGTGCGCGCGCTTAATAACAGAATAAAGGAGAGATGAATGATAAACAGAAATATGTACAATAAACTGTTTAATATGTTTACTTATTTATAATTACAGAGTTACTCGTGAATCGATGTCCTACTCCTCGTTCACAGTACTAACAACTACCCCATACTGAAATTTCAAAAGAATAATCCGCTTTGAAAATCTCTAAAAAAAAATGAGCTTTAATTAACGAATAATGCACAACATAAAAAATAGATACTAACAATGAATTGAAATAAAAACTTTAATTTCATATTAATTTTAAATTTCATTTAGTGTTTCTGGATATCAACTTGTATATATAAGTATGCGACAACGTCAACGCATAAGTTCAGATTTAGCTAATAGCAACTTAAAATTTAGTTTTATTTGTGGACATGCGTTTTAAATACACAAATATTGTACAATTTCAAAAAATAATATTTATGCCGGTAATTTATCATTACAACTGTTATATATAGTAAACAACAAAAGAGAGTTAAAATCAAATCTTTGTTTTATTATTTATATTTTTTCAGGCAGTTTTCTTTTTTAATATGTAAAAATTTTTTTGTGATTTCGGTTAATATTACTGATTTAGTAATTATAAAATTGTACAGGTTGAAAAATATTATTAAGAAAGAAAACTGTTTGAAATAATGGAAATAAAATAAGAATAATTTATTAAATTCAATGATAAATTTTGATGAATTAGTTCTAAGAAGTATATATAAAATTCATCAATGTTTATATTAAACATTAGTTCTTATTTATTTTTTACGATTTTGTGTTATGTTTATGTATAAATTTTATATTGCTGATTGTGGATTGTGTTGTTTACGATATTCACTGTAAGATTATTTTATAAGTACTATTTTTTATTTTGATAATTTTTGTAAATTGTATATCTGAATTAATATTTGTATTATATAATATACGTTATTTGTATGTTCACTTGATAATGACTTAATAGCGAAAAGCTTTGTAATTTGTTATATCTATAAAAAACTTTTAGTGATTTTAACTCGTTCTTGTTTATTTTTAAAAATCGCTACAATCCACGCTTCAAATTACATATAGGTATAAGTTGACTTCGATAGCAATAATAATAATTTCGCTGAAAATTAATCTACTACTAGATGCGAATATTGTAGACGTTTGCTATGTATCATTGTCTTTATTTATTTATTTTATTTTTTTCAGAAATAGATTTGATAATGGTTGGTGGTTCGATAGAAATACGGAAATGAGTAATAGAAATGATGAAGGTTCCCTTTTAGAACGTTCCAATAGGTCATCTGATCAAGAACTTTGGAATAATTCTTCTACGGATAATAATGTTTTAAGGAGAAATCGCAGGTAAACAGATTGTGGTGTTAAATAATTTTATACGATTTTAAATAATTTGAAAATTTTTTCAACTGTTCATAATAATTCCTTCGGTATATTTCATCATCATCATCTTGTAGCTTCTTGTCAGTAGATGGCATACATCAACATTGATCTATAGTTCCCTTTTTCTAGCCGATTCGATAATTTCTGTTATTTGGGTATATTTATACAATTAAAATTAACTTAGTTCAACTTAGTAGTTTTGGTTTAAGAAAATTTCTAACGAATAAATACAACGCAACGGTTTGCAAATAGAGTAATTCTACGAAGTTTTATAATTTAAGGTACTTTATATTTTTGTTTGTATTAATTGACGTTTCATAATGTGAAATATTTGTCTAGTACTTTGTTATTATTATTATTGATATGTATATATATATATATAGGTGCTCAATTGATAGGATTATTATATTAGTGTCAGTAAGAAATTTTAATGCATTTCCAATTTTATTTGGGTTAATATTGTTTTTCATTTTCATTAGATAATTTACTTCTTTGATTTCTGTATTTACATGCGATTTATAATTGTTAATTGCGTATGTCTTGCGCCGTAATAGTCGATGGTGTTTCTTTTCTCTTGTTTTTATATTCCGTTTTACAATATTCTAATTTTGGTTTAATCTGATATGGATAAATATGTTTTACCATATTTTCTAGTACAATGCTGTCACTTTTTAAATAGATTGTATGTAAATTAGCCATGTTTGTTAATGTAATCGTTTTTATGCATTTACCGTATGTATTTATTACGCTGTTTTTGTCTCTATTATTCACGAATTAATTATAATTCGAAAGTGTACAAATTTATTGTTCATAGAAATGAGACTGTGGATGGCTTTAGCGTTTGTACATTTATTTTGTTGTAGTAGGTCTATGAATCTGTACACATTGTATTTTTGTTTGGTCGCGTCTGTTTAAATTTATATTTTAAGGCTACGTACATTGTTAATACTTTGGCTATAAAAAAAAAAAAAAAGATGGTGCTGCGTGTAAATGATACATCTGGGTTTTTCTTATTTATAAAATAATTCGTATTATAAGTGATTGATGTATTTTTTAGAGAATGATATGGTACTTTGATTTTGAAAATGCCAATGCTTCTACGTGTAAGTCTATATTTAAGCTTGCATGTAATTTTTTCAGTCTTATTCTGAGATCTAAATTCGTAGCAATGTTTAGTTTCGGTCCGATAGTGATAACACTGTAATATAAGATTTACATGGTTGTATCTCTGTTAAAAATTTCGTATCTGATGTGTGTTCTATGATCTATATGTATTGATGTCTTCTATTTAGTTGTGTCTATTAAGTTTATTTGAATTTCATCCGGATTTTAGATTACAGAAAGTAAATTGAAGCTCGATTGTTTAAATTATTTATAGTATTAAAAAAAGTTTCACAGATTTGACGGTGTGATAATATGTATATTTAAATATGGTCTATATAGTTGTATTAAATTATTGGAAGCGTACCGTTATTTAATATTTGTGATGTCCGTGACAAACTGTCTGATTTTTATTTTTTATCCTTCTGATATATGAAAATTTATTTCTACTCGAGATTTTCGACAATGTAAAAAAATGATAGAAATTCGCAAATTTTCTCTGAATATCCGTAATAAAGTGCATATTTTGAACGACCGTTGTAAGTTTATTGTAAATTAAATTTTCTCACATATCGGTTGCAGCTTAATTCTTCTTTTTGTTATAGATCCATCTCCTATCGGAAATTGGTGACCATCTGACAGAACTTCTGTTCTGTAGCTAACCGGATGGAAAACATTTTTATTTGATTTTACAATAAAAATGAGACGAATCTCTTTCCACTTATCACATTGTATTAAAGAAGTATACACGGCTATTCAAATATTTTTGTCTACATTAATGTAAATTCTTTTTGAACTGGCGTTTGAAAGATATCTCTCCCCAATGCGATTTGAAATTCATTTTGCAATATTTCAACATTATGCGGTTTTCATCGGCATCTATTCCATCTGTTTTTTTCTTTATTTTTTGCTATTTTAAATTCGTCGTGATAGTTTGTAAAAGTGTTCAAATATAATGTTTCGCTATTAGAATCGCTAGTTAAGTTATTAGTTGATGAAAAAAGTTGAATCGATTTTGTAAGGGTGAAATAATCAAAATACCATTTATTCGAGATAAAGGCCTGCTGATTTAGTACCACCAAAAGAATACCTCGGCGAGCCGCAAGCCTGTCGGCAGAGTATATTCTGTATAATAAGTGTCAACCTCTCAAAAAAATCATTATTAAATGTTTATCTGATTCATGTATATATGTGTATACATTAAACGTATGTTATATATTTTAGATATGAAGAACGACCTTTTACCTCGGATAATGGATTAATCAATTATATCAACAGCGATGGCTTAATGGTTAATCGTAGCCGATATGATGATACTGAGTTTACGTCTCAACCTGGGCAAGAGCACCTGAGTAATGTAAATAGTCCTTCTGTAAGCGATAATACTTCTAGAAGAAATCGCAGAAGCAAGCAGAGGTAATGGTGTAATTATTGTTATTATTTTTTATTGGGTTAATTAACGTTTTTAATTTTAAAAAATAATTCATTGAACATTTGTCTTGTTAAACTCGGCGTTTAGTACATGTACGCGTTCTTGTCCTGATAACTATATTTTAATTCATTTATATTACGTGAGATACATTTCATAAACGACTTGTGTATAATTACGTTATCCTACCGGTTTGCTTAATTTCGATCAATAAATAAACCGTCGTCACAAATACGCTCGCCTACTACCAGCCGTAAATCTTCGATAAATCATCAAACTGATTATGCTGCCGTCGCATCTACAAATGTGAGGTGATATTAACACAACTAACGTTAATCTTAACATTGGTACTAGAACCAATGATGATAATAATAATACAGTTGGTAAACAAATATTACCGGTGAAGGAAAACACGCGTGTTTATGCTCCTTTATTATTGCCGTTAAATCATTTGCAAGAAGACACAATTAAAAATGCAAATAATACGAACCATGACTGGCAGGAAGTAAACATACGGAAACGATAAAGAAAATATATAAGATGTATTTCTTCTGAAACAGTAGGAAATACAAAAAAAAACGAGACACCAACAGATTTGCCGTCTTAGCTACAGATAATGAGGGCAGAGACGATAATATTAGAAAGGAAGTTAAGCCTTGTGCTATTACAATTTATGGCGTGAAAGATTATACTAAAATATTGACTGCTATTTCAAAAATTATCCCAATAAATGATATTCGATGTAAATCTTTAACCGATGAGCGAATTGAAGTTAGAACAAATTGTATAGATAACTACTGTAAATTAGTTAAATATTTATGTACTGAAAAAATTGAACATCACACATATCAAAACAACGAAATTTTCGTGTAGTAGTGAGACACCTGCACCACTCTGCGGAGCTAGAGGACATAAAGCGGCACTTCTAGATTATGGACATACAGTTACACATAACCAATATCAGACATCGAGTAAGTAAGCAGCCTTTACCACTATTCTTTATAGATCTAGAACCACAGGACTGTTCATCTCTGAGAATACAAGGTATGTTACTTTCTCTGGTTACACCTCATATTTTAAAAATCATCCCGATGGCACAGGGCATAGAGATACTGGTGTAATAATAAAGAACAGTATAAAACACTGTATGTTGGGAAAATATGAATTTGATTACTTACAAGCGACCAGCATTGTAATAAATGGGAAATCAAACAAAAACACCGAAGATATAGATAATTCTGTAGATCACTTCATCGACATTATCTAGCAGTCTGCTTGCAAGGCCACAATGCCGATTAAAATCTATAAATTATCCTCAGCACATCAAAGTAGAGGTAAATTTATGAAGAAGGTTAAGGAAGCAGTGACAGATATCCAGAAATCCTGCATTTAACAAACAAACAAAACTCGTTAGACGTTTGTTACGGGACTTTAAAAATAAATCACTTAACGACCAACTGAAAAATTTATCTCCTTTGGCGAAACAACATTGTTCTCTATGGAAAGCTGCGAGGAATCTAAATGAACCAAAACAATTCGTTTGTCTAATAAGAAAATCAGATGGCAGTTGGGCTCATACTGATGTTGAAAAGGCAGAATTGTTTGGAGAGTACTTTGCGAACATATTTAAATCACATCCTGTTGATACATTACCACACTCCGATTCCTACTATCATGATGTATAAAAACTCATAAAATTTACATCACCAAGTGAAATTAACAATATAATACGCACAATGAACCCCCAAAAAGCATCTGGTTATGATCTAATCGCAGCAAAAATTTTTAAACAATTGTCTCGGAGAGGACTAGTACTGTTAACGTATATATTTAATGCAATGCTGCGATTAATGTACTTCCCAATACAACTAAAATTGTCACAAATTGTCGTCATCCAAAAACCACAAAAATCTCTAACCCAGCCTTCATCGTATTGACTTATTTCAATCTTACCGATACTTTCTACATTATATGAAAAATTGCTTTTAAAAAGAATAATGCCAATAGTAGAGTACAAACATATAATACCTTTACATCAGTTTGGCTTTCGAACAAAACACGGTACAATAGAAAAAGTGCATCGGGTTGTTGAAAAAATCGGAAAGCCATAGATAAAACAAAATTATTTGTGATACCGTATTTTTAGACGTAAACTAGGCGTTGGACCGAGTTTGGCACGATGGCCTACTGAGAAAATTTAAATGGCATGTCAAATACAGTGATAACCATTCAGGGATACATCCGATACAAGCAGGCGTTGCACACGGCAGCGTACTTGGCCCACTTCTCTATATCCTATCTATACAGCGGATATCCCTACACCGCCACATGTCGATGTAGCGACCTTTGCTGATGACACAGCGATCTTGTGCTCAGACAAATGTACCAAAAATGCAAATAAAAACTTGCAGGCTGCAGTTAACGAAATATAATCGTGGTGCAAATCATGGAAGATTAAAATCAACGAGGATAAGTCATCTCGAGTGATTTTTACTAACCTCAGAATTATTTCGACTGAGAATATACTCATAAATGGTACTCAGATCCCTCAGAATGAAGATGTAAAATATTTCGGTAACACCTTGACAAACGATTAATTTGGAGGAAGCGTATAATAACAAAGAGAAACCAATTAAATGTTAAGTTAACGCAACTATATTGGCTACCAGAGGATCTCTTGAAAACACATTGCTACTATATAAACAAGTGTTAAAGCCGGTTTGGCAATATGGCTGTCAATTATGGGGCTATGTCAGAAAAAACAATACTTCAATAATACAAAGAATGCACAATAAGATATTACGCATAATTACTAATGCACCGTGGTATATAACCAACATCACAATTCATGGAGATCTTAGAATTAAATTTGTAAAAGAAGAAATAACTGAGGTTTCACAGAGATATGCTGCCAGATTGGAAAGCCATTCAAATAATACGACGAAGGAATTGCTAAATGGTCAAAACGAAGCCCGTAGGCTTAAGAGAAAACGTTTTCAAGACCTCATATGAATATATGTGTGAGTGTGTCAATTATGGGCGTGGGTGTCTGTTTACATGTTGATATGAGTGTAATATATACATGTATTTTAATTGTGTAAATGTTACGTTAATAATTAGTTCCTTAGGTAGCTTATTCATGATATACTTAAATTACATCGATTACCAAATAGTTTAGGAAACTAGGTGTAAAATAGCACAGTATATATATTAAAAAAATAAAAAAATAAATTATATTTGCTTATATACGCGTTTTTATTATGTATTCACGCCTGCGTATCATATGCCAATAAAATACTTCTGTCCCCTTGCCAATCTAACTATTTACACACACACATATATATATATATATATATATAATAAAATCACCGTCGTATTGTCCGTTGCCTAACATTGGTGTCACCTAGCCACTGTATGTTGTATTTACGTAAAAAATGGACTAGCATTTAAAGAACTAATTATATGCAATTACTTAATGTTTAATAATAGCCGATATGATAATACTGATTTTACATCTGGTGAGAATCAACCTGGTCAAGAGAACCCAAGTGATGTGAATGGTCCTTCTGTAAGCGATAATACTTCTAGAAGAAATCGCAGGAGCAGACAGAGGTATAATATATGATGTAATTATTATTTTTTATTTAGGTTTAATTTATATATGTGTGTGAGTGTGTGTGCAACGACATCATTAAATTAATTGATCAGTTCAAGATAGATATACGAGTATAGGTATAGAATTTTATTTACATTCAACTTAAAAAAAAAAAAACTTCAAACAAACAATGTTTATTTAATTATTTTAAACATTGACTGAAATAAAGTACGAAATCATGCAGTGTCATCAAGAATGTTAACATAAAATCATGACGAACCGGTACCTAAAATCATGGAAGACTTCCCAAAAGTAATGTAAATCGATATTAGATTAATATTCTTGTAAAATATAAAATAAATATAATCCAAAAATATTTGGTATTTATAATTGAAATAAATAATTCATGCTGTCTAATGGATTTGTACAAAATGTGTTTGTTTCGTTTTCGAAAATTTGATGTTACTTAAATTATTTTAAACGACGTATAAAATATATATACTTGTATGTATATATATTTCAAATAATAAAAAGCAAAAATATGAAAACATATGCTTAATTTTTAAAAATAATATGATAATAAAATATTGAAATGTGAGTTAATGCCGAAATTATATTTATATCTGTGTAATTATTAATTTTGTAAATGGGATAAAAGGGAAGATGATTCAAAACACATTTAACAACTGTAATTTGATAATATCTAAAATGACAGCCTCGGTCATTATAGTTTCAGTTGACCATACAACAGTGGATATTAATACAATTACCTCAACATTTTCAGCAGATATATTAGAAGTAGCAAAAAACTCAATATCAAAGAAAATATAACCCTTGGTGACAAACGGGCTCTGCAAAACCGACGAAAGGCCGTAAGAACACTAAAAACCAATTCAACACTAGGAAATCGTGTTAGTTATCGAAAATTAAAAGCTAAAGCTAAGTTTATTTTCAAACAGGCAAAACGAAAGTTATAGACTGAATTTACGTCATCTATAAATTCTACATCGGCTTTAACAATATGGAGTAAAATTCGCACGATGAATGGTTCATATCAAAATAGATTTTACAGTATTCTAATTAAAAATAAAATATATAATAACCCGTTCACTTTGGCAGAAGCTTTTGTACATACCTAGCGCAAATATCAAGTGAAGAATTACAGTGCCAGCTATAACGTGAAAAATGCCTCTGAAAGAATCCTCTGATAATGACAAACCCTATTTTATAACGAACTTGAAAAAGTTTTGAAGTTCACAAGAATAAATATGTTTGCAAAATCAGATAGAATTTACATCGAATTCTAAAAAAAAATCTTTCATCGATTCGACTTAATTCTCAACGAAAAACGGGCAATCGTAATGCCTATACCAAAACACGGATTAAAATGAATTGGAAAACTTTAGACCAATATCTTTAACATCATCTGCGTTATATAAATTATTGAAAAAATGGACAACCGAAGACTGGTCAGTCGCTGGAACATGCTTTAAAACCCTCCCTAAATTATCGAAAATTTCAGGTTCGTATCGGATATATAGTTTGAACATAGCGTTCAACAAGGCGCACTGCTTAGCCCTACATTCTGCAACATTATAATATCTCATTATTAATTTTAAAAAACTGTATTCTTTATAGTACTTGCTGATGATATAGCAATTTTTTACCAACGTTTCAGCGAGTGAAAAAAATTTACAGGACACTCTAACACGTATAATAAACTAGGCAACAGGAAATGGTTTTTTATTCTCTGAATCAAAAACTCTGGCCGTTTATTTCTGACGAAATATCAACTTTTCAAAGAAATTGTAGATTACAATTAAGAATCAACCTATAAAAACAAACTCGTTCGTGAAATATTTAGGTTTAAACTGGGATATCAAGCTAAAATGGAAAGAACACATAAATAACTTATTAGTTACAGTTTCTACAAACATGAACATGCTAAGAAGATTGTCTCATACTTCATTTGGAGCGGACCAAAATTCCATATTACATCTATTCCGGTGTCTCGTAAGATCATAGTTGGATTATGGTAGCGTAATATATAGTGCAACTGCTAAGAAAACTACATAGAAGAAACTTGATGCCGTATGCAATACAACTATTCGAATAGTCATTAGTGTTTTTCTAACCAGCCCAATGAACAGCCTTGTGAAGCTGAAGAATGGCTTCCGTTTTTTTTTTTTTTTTTTAAATGTCTTATTGAAAAATTTTATATACACCTTCAAACACTCTCTCGACTTCCAGATAACTTTCCTATTCCAGAAATTTCCAATTTAATTTATAAAATTAAATATCCTCCATAGCACTTCTCCGTCCAACTCAACTCATCTTTAACGCCTTTCATAATACATCCACAGTTCAAATGAATAATCACGTCGAACAAACTATTGTACAAAAATCTACACAGACGCATTTCAAATCTAACCAACTTTTTCAGAGGACAATCTCCTGCGTTATAGCCTACCACCTCAATACTCGGTATTTTCTGCTGAACTATACGCAATATATCTCGCTATATCCACTGCTCTCACAATATACAGGTGTAAAACCAAATGAACTAGCAGACTAAACAGCCAAAGAAACAGCTACTATCCAACCAGATCGATTAACTCCTATATTCGAATCTAATGCAATCGCTTTCATCAAACACAGAACAAATAAAACCGTTTGTGATCCACGGAATGTTACTCCTACAACTAATCACCTTAGAGCTATACACTCTTATTCTTTTCCTTGGAGATTTTTTTACACAGTAGGAAGGAATAATCTCGTCTTTTTATTGGTCACACTGCATTGGCTCATGACTACATTATAAATAAAACAGATCCACTATTGTGCGCTCGCTGCGTCTTAACACTCCAACATTTATTTCTTGAATTTTCACAATACTCGATATACCGACCTCAAAAGTTTAGTTGCAATTCACTACAAACTAAATAGCAGTACAACGATTTTTCCGAAATATAGATATGATCAACTCCATATAACGACCAATAAACTGACCATAGCAGCGGTACATAGTGTCCGACAAAAAAAAAAAAAAATGCGTACGATAGAAAATTTAATTAACACAAAAATTATAATTTCAAAAATTTTACATTCATACAAAACTTTGAGGGGAGGATTCTAAATAATGTATTTTGTAGACGGTAAATATGATTCATGAAATATAATTCATGATTAATTTAATGCGAATAGTTAAGTACAGGTTTTTTTTTTATTTTCATTTCTCAATACTTACCCATATAAAAGTTGGATAACAAGAAATACTTTTAATTATTACTCACCAGAGAAGCACAATTCTAAACAGTTGAACACAGTTCAACATATTAGAAGATCGATTCGATTTATTTTAGCCGTAGTTAGTAAAATTGCTGATTATGTGGTAACTAAACTGAACGAATAATTTTTTATATAGGAGAAATTAAACTCGAGGATTTTTTTTTTCTTCTCGAAATTTAAAAAAGACGCCGATATCTTTATAGGAGATATATACCTTCAGGTACACTAGTTTGTATTGATTGCCTATAAGTTTTTGATAGGGCTTTTATAGCAGCGAGTTTCTGTTAAAACACATCATAATATTTTAAATAATTTACAAATAAATGCATCATTATAGTTGTTTTTTTTACAACGATTAAATATCGAGATGTTCATTATAGGATGCATTTTATTCGAAGAATGTGTATATATAGAAATATATATAATTATCTTTTACTTTTTAACTATGTACTTGAAATATAAAAGCTATGAATGAAGAAAATATTACTGGAGAAATTACGCCCGTATACAAGAAGGATAATTTAATAATAGATTGCTTAGCTTTTCCAAATGATGTGGCAATAATAGCGAAATTTATAGACACAGTAAAACGTCAGATAAATTTATTTAAAAAGAAGAGTTCAGAAAACGAAACAAATTAAATACGAAATCGGCTTTTTATTTTAAAAAAAGTAATATATAATAAAATATATCCATCTGAAAATGTCAAATTGAGACATTATACAACTGCGATCAGATCGGAGAAATTACGTATTAAAAGATCAACTAGAAATTACGAAAAGAAAAATCGTAAGAAGATTAGGACCGACGAAACAAGGTAAAACGTGTATAAAAACTACAACGATTCGCAAAAGAAAAATATGACGTTGTGACTATATGTAACGGATGGACCAGACAACTTCATCGAAAGGTTTAGTTACACGAGGTACATAGAAACAAAAAATGACACGGAGCAACTGACGATTATACTTGAGGGTATAGAACAACGATTAATTAATATTGAAGAAGAAACATTCGACTGTAAAGGATTTGCAGAGAAACGTGGAGAAAGATATGGCAAAAAAGATGGCGTTAGGATGAAAGCAGTTTAGAAAGAGAGGAAGAATAACGACAATTCCAGTTGACAACGTAACTCATCAGTAGCTGAATCGTGTATAATTGTGAACGTGTGTGTGTGTGTGTGTAATGTTGCTTTTAGATATATGAAATTATAAACAAGCTAGTATGTTCGACAATTTACGACGACCAAATGAAATAATAGTAGTTTATTTATTTTCTCGTTTTCAGTTTCCGTGAATTTGACGCCGGTGACTTAGATTAAATAACGTCGACCGCGTATTAATTGAATTACCCAAAATTACGGCGATCGCTATGAAACTGTAGAACGTAAGTAATTTTTTTTAAATATATTTCTATATCAATTATCCGATTAAATCACTTTGTTCCGCGGATAACCATAGTTGATAAATTTCGAAGCTTCTTTACAATATTTAAGACAACTTATTAAAATTCAAGTGGCCATCTCCGTTCGGCTCTTGTAATATCAGTAAATGCGTAATTTTCAGTTTAATCTATTATTAACGAATAAATAAACGAGTAATTAATTAATTGCATTCATTTACACCATTGCTGCTGAAAAATCATGATTATCCATAACTTGGACCATGCGTATTTCAAACATTACCGGGTGTATGGAATTTCGTTGCCCCAGGATGGCGATCGTAAAACTCGTAAATCGAAAATTCGCATATGCACGCACACACAATTATGGCGTAATTTTTCGCATGTAGTAGTACATCATGCTTACGATATTTCGTTTTATCAATATCGAAAGGCGGAATGCCTGTGTTAAAATAAATAAACCCTGTACAATCAAAAAACCTGCTCTAAGAATATAAAATTCGTATACGTCACTGTGTACCTTTATTTCATTAGTTTTTACATTTATTTTAATAATCAGAAACATAAAACAAACTAAAAAATGAAAGGTCAACATAAAACAAACTAAAAAATGAAAGGTCAACATAAAACAAACTAAAAAATGAAAGGTCAACATAAAACAAACTAAAAAATGAAAGGTCAACATAAAACAAACTAAAAAATGAAAGGTCAACATAAAACAAACTGAAAAATGAAAGGTCAACATAAAACAAACTAAAAAATGAAAGGTCAAAATTTCCAGAGTTAGTGCGGTTAACTACATATTATTATTTAAATATCTCGTAAATAGAACTATGGGAATCGTAGCTGAAAACAATAAAATCGATACGAATAAACCGCAATTGGCATGAAAAAAAAACGAACGTCGACGCTTATAAATGGACCTAACTAACAGTTTAGTCTGAAGACAAACACTAACGGTATGAAATTAAAAACAACGCAAATTAATGAAATCGTAGCAAACATTTAGAATGCAGGTTGGAAATAGGAAGGTCATTACTTTTTCTCGGATTTCTTTTTTAAACATCTTGGAAACGGAAATTGCGCAAACGAAACTAACAACGGCATAAACGATTTTGAAATCAAAATTCTAAATTGTGGAGCTGGCATTTCCCTGATCCACCAAGTTGTTTTTTAAATATCTCGGTAACAGGAACGACACGAACGAAATTAATAACGGTTACAAACGAAGTACAAACGATATACAAATTTTAAGGTTGAAATTTCAAATGGAGGCTAGCGAAATGGACTCATTAGGTTTTGCCCTAGAGCGAAAGAGCTGGTGTGTCTTAACTCTGTTCGAAATGGCCTTGGACGCAGTAGTCATATGCTAGTGAGAGCTTTCATAACTTCAACACATACCCATGCAGAGCGCTTAGAGACGAATGGTATTAAGTTCCATTGACATACATCATCATAGATGTTCATTTAATAACTTCGATTTTTGTGAAATTGTGTTTCGATATATTTATATAGTTAATACTAGTTAATTATCCGATATGAATCGTATAAAATTTAGGTTAAGTACATGCGCTACCAAGTAAAGGGACTAGTTAGTTTCACATTAGTGACGTTATTCTACGTCGGATGAAGCAATGAGTTACAAAACTAAATTCAAGAATTAACTTAATTCAATTAATTTTTTAACCATACACCGTAAATTTTAAAATTGACTTTCTTATCATTCTCTTAGATAGATATATTTCTTCTTTACGATATCGTCTTAATCTAAAAATTGGAAGTCCAGATATGTGTTATTACCGTATACTTGATGTTCCGTTGAAAAGTTGTTTCCAATTTATTATTAATCCTAGGACGTAGTGCCCTTTTTTCTTTAATCATTATTATTTAAATATTTTGATTTTCGTGAAAAAATTAAATCAATACACCGTTTAAAATATTTGTATTAATCGGTATTTTATTTTTACTAATATTATCAATTTTTTTTACAGATTTTACATTTTTAGAATGAATTGGAAATCGTGTTCCCATGTAATCTACTGAATTCTCATTTTGCATATATATATATATATATGTGTGTGTGTGTGTGTGTGTGTGTGTTGCATATAATGTATTTTTAACGTTCAATTTTTAATTTTATTTATACGTAATAATATAGATGAATTTTGGAGCCCGTATAATTTTACGCACAAAAATTGTAGTTTTATCAAAATTGTCAAAATTGAGTTATTTTTATCGGTCTATGACTTAATTTTATCGATAGTTGAGTTTCAATTTTTAGCCTGAAATGTGATACAGCATGTTTCTTATTAATAATAACGAGTAATTTTTTTTTTATCACCAAGGGTTTACTTATATGTTCTGAAATTATGGGGAAAACTGGAATTTTTTAATTATTATTATCAAATTTTGATTTTTCGATCACGTTATTTCGCGAGTGTTGTTTTAATATAGTTTTGATTATCACAGATTACCATTATTATTGTTAATGTAATTGCATTTTACGTTTTCAATATGAAACTTATGGCTTGTATATTTTTCCCGTGATCAGTAAGAAAATATTACATATACAGCTTTATAATGCGTTCCAAGCATTCGTCTGGTAATTACATGTATTTAAAATACGTTCTTATAGTACTTATTATATTAAATTTTTTATTTCGCTGCTTAGTATAATTTTCTGTAACATTATTACGTGTATAAGACGTTTTTCCCGGATGCCAAGCAATTGCTAAGCAAATATTGGTTCTAAAAATGGAAAAATTTTTAATTTTTGTATCTATTTACATTTGCGAATTTCTGTTTACATAAATTGCACATTTGCAACTTTCGAAAGATATGAAGTTTTTCTAAATGTGCGCAAAATTAGCGGAACCTAAATTATTTTGTTGAAAATTGATCTGGCGCAAACAGTCTGACGACGTTAGGTTAAAGCAAATAATTTGAATGATTTAATGTTGCCTAGTCAATATTTGATAGAATAACGGTGATGGTACTTTCGAAGTAAAATATAAATAAATCTGTATATTCGACATTTATCTCGATAAAACAAAAAAAAAAAACTTTTCTTAAATTTGACATTTTCAAATTCTTATATCATCGCGAAAAGGATTAGACTGATATTGACGATCTTAGATGCGTTAGGCACGTCTCGATCTATACTTTCGTCTTGTGTACAATTTAAATCTTCGGTTGTGACGGAACTACGTTTATCTCCGGCAACCTTAAAACCTTAAACGTTCGAATTTTTCAAATATTGGATGAAAAAGTGAAGTAGGTAACAACGATAATATTACTAATGAAACAACAGGTATGTTTACCACTTTAGTTAATAATCATACAAGTGCAGCACCTTTACGACCATCAAAAATCAGGTTGTACATGAAGATACCAGCGAAGTTATAATTTTTGTTCTTGGTTTTAAATATATATATATATAATTTACTTTTGGTTTTAATTTTTTTTTTTAAGTGCTTTGGGAAAAATCTTTAAAAGACTCTGATATATAAGAAATCAGTGTGTTGGACTTATACCCACTAAAAATCCCCTCCATTCATCTACGCGTGGGATACGTTTTCTTCATACCACTAATTTGCAACCAATATCCTACTACTTTTGTTAAAAATTATCTATCGCGCGGTATAATTAAAGAATTTAATCGAATTTCATAGCAAACCTTTATCGAATAATGGGTTACAACAGTTTTTCGAAACTTCTTTCTTCCTTAAATATCTTCGCAGTCGTTATCAAAATTACATTTCCCAGAATACAAAATAGTTTTTCTTTTGTCCGTAATTTGTAATTGCGTCCCTCGTACGATGGTGTAATTTCTTCGATGAGTGTTTTCATATTTTTAAATCGCATTATTTTACTTTCTTTTTAAACATTTTGATTTACGAAATAAATTAAAGAAAATTACTCGAGACTGGTAACAAAGTTAAAGTAATATTTTGCGTATAGCACTTTTTACGAGATTCTTAGTTATATAAGCATTTTTAGACATTCGATGTCAACCTAATTGTATCGCATTAAAAGTTTCGCATGCCGTATAGAGAAAGCTAAAAAAAAATGAAAGATTACGATCAACCCGTTTAATTATATATTCGTACGTATAAATCTGACGGCAAATTTTTATTTTTTGCCCGAAATTATAAATTTTGCTACGATTAGGGGTAGGTTTGAATTTAAAATAATATCTTGTATACTATTTTTTTGGGGGAGGGGGTTTCTAATGTGTTATATAAATATTTTTAGAATTTAAAACAATCTGTGTCAATTAAATAGTCCCCTTATTGTGGAAATAGGTAATTTTTTCGTCATGAAAATTTATATACTGTACATCATGACTGAAAGGGTTAAAACGTGATATGTGTATATATGTGTGTACGTGTGTTTATCGCGACGTGCATAGATTTCTACTTAGGTGGAGTGTAATTTGCTTCTTTAAGAATATTTAGAAACATTTTATGTCCGGTTCCGTTAATTTTATCGTATCCTTTGACCGTTTTTTCTAAACGTTTCATATAAGCTGCTAAAAGCGGATACTTATCTTCCGAAACGCCCGGTACGAGAGTCTGAAAAAAAAAAGAAAAAAATTAAAATCTTACGTAAACTTTCTCACGTTTTATTTGTATAATACGAAAATCCTAGTCGATTTTAGACTGACATATGGAGTTGAAGCTTGGGTTCAGCAACTAGTGGTTAATGATGGGGGAATACCGATAAGCGGGCAATGCCGGTCGTGTATAAATATCTCGCGTATTTATTAACATAGAGTACCTAATATGTGCTACTATCTTACTACTAGTCCAGCAAGTAATCCAGGAATTATTATTGGCGTCACAGTGTACATGCCTGTTGTGTAGCGAGGTAATGTTTGTAACAGGTGTTTTTGAAGTAATTTCTTCTTTATAGAAAATAAGCTACAAATTTTTCATCATATTCGAGAATTCTGTTCCGTTGCAACCAAGGTAAAGGTCTTTACATAAATTAATCATTGCGTAAATTAAAATTCATAAAACAAAAAATAAGTTCCTTAAAATTAAATTTGAACACATCGGGATAATAACGGTCAAAACGACCGATTACGACCGACACTAGCCAACTTTTTATTTTATTTATTTTTTTAGACAATTTTTAACATTTATTCGATAAACATTTTATACAGTAGTTTTATATGATACGGCAAATAATTACCTGCCGCAAAATGATTAAAATAATTTGGTAAAATATATTTATACGAGTTTTGTTAGAATCTGTCTTAACTTTTCTCAGTTATTAAGCCGAAGTGTTTAACTGTATATATATATATATATATATATATATATATATATATATATATATATATATATATATATATATATATGTATATTTTTATTTATTTAAAGACGCTCGAGACTTCTTGGTCATTTGCGTCTGCTATAACTTAAACTTTAATATAATAGATGCCAAAAAATTCTAAAAGGATGACAGAATGAGCTCAGTGCACTATAGATGACTTGACGGCTACTATTAGCGATGTCAAAAATGAAATATCCATAAGAAAAGCAAGAATCGCAACCATTCGGCATATTCCAGGAAAGGCTGAAAATAAAAGTACTCGTCATATGGGAAGAAAATCTGTTTTCACCAAAGAACAAGAATTTGACATATTTAATGCAAAACTGACAAAAATGTTTTATGGTTTAACTCCACTGCAAATTAAGAAAATTTGTTTTTGTGCATGCAAAAATTTTAAAAATTCCATTTAGATTTGATAAAACTAAGAAAACCGGTAAAGATTGGTTAGAAAGTTTTTAGAAACGAAACACTAATATTGCAGTTCGTAAGCCAAAATCGACCAGTTTAAATATATTAAGAGGATTCAATAAGGAGGTTAAACGATTTTTTAATAACCTTTGAAATTGAAACTGAAAATTCATTTATTATTATGTCAATTATTGTACGCTATATAAAAAATACAAATACAAAAGACAAAAATTTTTCCGTACCGAATGTAATAACCATACACTCCGGAACATTGGTAAAAAGATAATTAAAATCAAGAGTTAATAATATTTATAAGGAAAGAACTTATATGTAAAATTTAGAATACAAAAAACATGCTCAACAACCTTGAACAGGTTATGGATAAATTTTAATTTAGTTCAAACAAAATATATAGTATGGACGAAACTGGCATATAAGCACAGTTCATGAAGCGAACAAAATTTTAGCTTCCAAAGGACAGAAAACAGTTAGTGCTGTGTCCTCAGGAGAAAGGGCCTAACAATTACAGTTATTTGCGCATTAAATACATCTGGCGGATATATTCCTGTATTTATTTATGATTTACTCATTGCATCTATCTTTCATTTAATTATACTACATTGTATATCTATAGTTATAAGAGCGATTATTTTCTGTGAAATATCCATAAGTAAATTTTGTTTCTATGATTTAGACATTTAATATATATACATACATATATACATATATCGGTCCAAGATACAAAATGGTAAGTAATGGTACGGCGAGTTCCGAAAATAAAATTATAAAGATAAATGCGTGGGAATTATTGTCTCTATGTGTGGAGGCCCTCCATACATAACCAGTTTATGACACCGAAAACTATATAAACGAAACAATTGAGATTAATAAAACAAGATTAACAAATAAAACAGTTGCATACATCGTGAACATTAAACACGTCTATAAATAACCAGGAAACAAAAAATCACTGAAATGTTTTAAGTAACGGTAAAGTGTGCTTTCGTAAAGATAAATGCATAGTCTCTATGCCCCTTTATAGATAACCGGTTTAATATAGACGAAATAATTTAGATTGATAAAACACACTTCAAAAATAAAACAGTTGCATACATTGTGTGGCATAGACACATTAATTAGGGATTAAAAAAATTACAGAATAACGATATCTGTATTTGGATATAAAATTGATTTAAACCGTTTCACGAAGGAGGAATAGAAAGGAAATTGTCTCGCGCGAACACAAATACATCGTATCTATACGTGGTGGAATGCGAAAATATTATAAAAGAAACACAAAAATTTTGAAGTATCCGACAGTAGTATAAGTTGTGGTATAAAATTGAAACGAAACATTCCACTGATTCAAAATTTAAGAACAAAAAATGAGTGGTCTTTTAATGGGGGACAACTAGAAGGATAAATTAAATTATACAGAATGCAACAGTAATGTAGAGGATATAAATGCGCCTAACTTATACGCGGAAATGAAAGGAAAATTTTATGTTGAGGAAACATAATATGAAGAAAATCATCGGTAGTTGCGACTACTCTCGGTGAACTTTGGAAAAATGAATGTACGGTAAAAATAGTATTCGTACGGTAATTGAATAAATTTATCACACAATTATCTATATACCAAAAGCTCTCTACCAACAAACTGCCCCCTATGCGGACATTTAACGGAACCAACGGTGATACACTTAATCTATAACTTCCAAAAAACACACCACACAGGTTAAAACGCAAAATGCAGAGCCCGATACACAAAATCCTCTCGAACTAGTTAGAATCCTGACTTTTGCCAGAGAAAGCGGACTCCGTAAGTTAGACACCTGTAATAACCCTGGTAGTTACAAATGTCATATAGAGATTTACATAATGTAATAAATAAATAAAAAAGTAACGTATTTAGTTTTAGGCGCGTGTAAAATTAACGTGAAACAGCAGTACGTAATGAAAAGAAATGTAACATGGGCCAATGTCTCCAAATCTATAATTGAGCAATTGTAAAAAATAATTGATGAATTAATATCTGAAACAAATTACGTAGAAATGATAATATATCAATAAAAGACGTACAAAAATCTCAGAGATAATAACTCAAATAATAAATAAAATATTGTCAGATGGAGAAATGTCGCAAGAGCTGAAAATATTCTTAATCAAACCGATTTATAAAATAGGGAAACGTACTATCTATGAAAATTACGTCCGAACCGCAGTATAATGAAAAGTACTTCGAAAAATTTACCTATAAAAATATGATATTTGACGCACATAAGTACGTAATAACACAAATATTGAATACCGTACTAATCGAAAAAAACTGATATTAAATTTTAGTTGAAGTTAAAAAAAAATGATTACAGGTCGAAGCAAATATAGAAAAAATATTAAAACATTTTGGATACCGTGTGACATGTGTTTCCATTATATATATATATATATATATATATTTATATATATATATATATATATATATATATATATATATATATATATAAAATGTTGATGTATTGGAGAGTAGTGATTTTATGAATTTAACAAAACAAAATAAAATTGAAGTTAATCACTAAAAAATTGTTTATTACATAAACACGAAGCTTTTCGACTATGAAGTCATTTTCAAGCTAGATAGTCGAAAAGCTTCGTGTTTATGTGATAAAAAATTTCTTAGTCATTAACTTTGATTTTATTTTGTTTTGTTAAATATACATATATATATATATATATATATATATAAAGTTGAATATATTGGAGAGTAGTGATTTTATTAATTAATTATAAACAAACAAAATAAAACACAATCACTAAAAATTTTTTAATCGCGTAGCTTTTCGACAGTTACGTCATTTTCAAGCGCGAACTAAAAATTATTACATCTTTTTGTATATATGAAAAACCAGAAATGTTTATATAACGACAACTTAAAATTTGATATACATATTTCACTAGCCAAACATAATTTCAATTTTAGATTAATTTACAATAAATTTCATTTATAACACAGATTTTTGAATAAATTCTTCATCAAAATTGGTAATGACGTAACTTTCGAAAAGCTTCGCGATTAAAAAACTTTTAGTGATTGTGTTTTATTTTGTTTGTTTATAATTAATTAATAAAATTACTACTCTCCAATATATTCAACTTTTAATAGAACCTGAACCAGGTTTGGGAGATATTTACCAATTTCGATGAAGAATTTATTCAAAAATCTGTTTTATAAATGAAATTTATTGTAAATTAATCTAAAATTGAAATTATGTTTGGCTAGTGAAATATGTATATCAAATTTTAAGTTGTCGTTATATAAACATTTCTGGTTTTTCATATATACAAAAAGATGTAATAATTTTTAGTTCGCGCTTGAAAATGACGTAACTGTCGAAAAGCTTCGCGATTAAAAAACTTTTAGTGATTGTGTTTTATTTTGTTTGTTTATAATTAAAAATATATATATATATATATATATATATATATATATATATATATATATATATATATATATATATATATATATATATATATAATAGTGTAAAAATGTATAGAATTTTAGGAGCATCTACATTTTCGAGTACATATCGTGTAAATTGTACTGTCATTTTTTGTATTATAAAAATAATTTTACTCGAGTATTATGTTTAAAAAAAGCAGTAATAGTAATAGTATTCTACTAGAAACAAATTCAAGGTGAATCGTACTAATATCGAAGGAGGAAGACTAGATAACATTAAGGAATATGTAAAAAATATTTTAAAAGATAGACAAATTTAAACGATTTAAGAATAAAACGAAAAAAATAATAGTTTAGATTGAAATAACCATTAGTTAATCTTAAAAATGAACGAAGAAAAAATAAAATTTTGAAATGAAACAGATAAAACTCTAATTGAAAGCGTTCAAAGTTTTATTTAAAAACTTTCAACTACTACTTTAAACACGTTTAACAACTATTACTAGACAACATGTTAATTAAACGGAGAGAATAAGTTGAAAATAAAATAGAATATACCTTTAATTATAAAAGAACGCAGTTTATTCTGTAAATCATTGTTTTTGTTAAAAACCGAGAAAATTCTTTTAATTCTTAGTAATAGTAGTTAGTACGAGTGGAGTAGTTTACAAAATTTAATTTCGGTGAATGAGAATAGTTTTAAATCTTAATACAATAATTCAATCGTAAACCCATAAATGTTACATTGGTTTACACAATAAGTTTGTCCTTCATTCACTTATAATAATATTCATTCATTGGCCCCCCACTCGGTATCGCGTATGGGGCATCGTTCTTTGTGGTTTCGGAGATAGCTAATAAGTCCAATTGTGGCTGTATATCGTTTTCCGCATTCATTGCAGATATACACGTCAACCTCATTATAAATTCCTTCGGTACCTTGCAGCCGTTTCTGCCTCTCCTTTTCTACCGTTAGTTCTATCCATTGTTCCGCTGTCAATAGGCCGTCTTCTACCGTACGCTTCGACATAGGTCGATTTTAAGTTCTTGGTAGTTGCCAAAGTGAAAGCCGTAAGTAGTCTCTGTGCCACCAGCAGGGGCGACCAACATTCCTATTTTCCATCATCATTTGGCTAAAAAGCATCTGTTTTAACAGTCTAGTGTTATTCATTCTTACAACATGCCCTACTCATCTCATGCTGTTTTTACAGAGCAATAACTGAATCGACGGTATATTAACTCGTTGCAGAACGGTTTAATTTAATGTTCGGTCCTGCCACAGCGTACATTAAGAACGTTGATCAATGTCCGCATACGTCTTTTATATTTGGGTTCACGTTTCTGAACCATATAGTAACGTCGGTAATACAATAGACTTGTAAAAACGATTAACTTGGCGGAAGTCAGGGTATGATTATTTATAATAATAAATTATAGATATGTCTATGTGATTTTATATGAATATTCGTATTATTCTTTTTAAAAAGAATACTTAAAAGAAGCTGGCAGATAATTCATGATAAGATTTAAAGAACATTAAATTCATCTGAAAACAATGATGAAAAATCATTATTTGGAAAACATTGTATAGAATTAAAATACAAAATAAATAATATTAATTAAAATTATAAAATTTTATATATGGAAGAACATTTTTAAAAATGAAAACTACTATAAAAAAATGGAAATAATAAAATAAAGAAATAAAAATAATTTACTAATTTTCATGAAGAATTAATTTTAGGAAATATACTGCAAATTTCATTTTTATATTGAACAACTATTTTTTAATATATTTTTAATTTTTTATTATTTTATTGCGCTGACAATTGGTTTTTGTTTATTTATAAATTTTATGTTGTTCAAACCTTTTTAATTATTTTTATTCACTATTGATTTTTGTTTAATTTAAATTTTATATTGCACAACTATATTTCAATTATATTGCGTTGTTTACTACATACACTGTCAGATTGTTTTATTAATACTGTATTTTGCGCAGTTTTCGTGAATTGTAATCCTAAATTAATACTTTTTCATTTTATATTTTTTATCTTTTTAAATATTCACTCGATAATGGCCTAACAGCCGAAAAGCTTTGTGATTTTTCATAAAGAAAATTTTTTTAACTTTTTTTTTCGTTGTTTTATTTTACATAAAAGTGACTTTTGTGAAAGAATTTCAGCGCTCAAACAAGTTGGTGGCTGTATGCCAAACTAACGTACATTGAACGTGTAAATTGGAAATGAACACTTACGTTCAAATTAGTTAATTGCGGCACGAACGATAAATCGGCCAGTGTAATTTCGTTTCCGGCGATGTATTTGGTCGCAGTTTGTGCCAGAAACGTCTCCATAACTCTGTACGAATTTTTAATCATTTCCACTTCTTTCGGATTAGCTTCTTTCGCGTTTTCCTTGATAATTGATCTCTATAGAGGGGGGGAGTAATTTTTGAAAATTTACCGGATTAATAGACAAAATAAAGACAATTAAATTCTTATAAGAAATGGAGAACGTGCTATCAAGCGGACGACCCCTTAACGGGAAGGCGCTAGGAAAGAAGAATATATATATATATATATATGTATGTTTTTGTTTTTTTTTTGTATATGGTGAAGGTACGATGAATAAAAACATAAGATAAATGATTTCGAATATCGGTAGAAAAAATACGATTAAGAGAAATCTTTCTTAAATCAATGGTTTATCTGTTAAAAGTTTATTATAAATTTAAATAAATGCAAGTATTAAAAATGAATCAGTTCAACGTGAAAATCGAGTATATTAAAAAAAGTGATGTCAGACAAACCTAGATGGTTAAGATAAACTTGATTAAAGTAAATTTAAAACATTGTAAAGAAATTGTATAAAATCAACGTGTATATATTATTTATTTATTTATATATTATAATAATAAAAATAATATTGTGTACTTACAAAAATTCTTTTCTCACTCGGAAATAAAACGCCGGTTTCGTAAAATAGTCTTTGATTTATCAAAGCTCTTTTCTTAACGCAAGACGGATATAATGGGTCTTCTTTCTTTCCGTATTTTCCGACTAAATATATGTTAATAGCGTGGCTGCATAAATAATAAACGTTTTTTTTTTTTTTTTTGTTTAATATTCAATTATATAATCGTTACATTCATTTGCAAAATTTCGGCTCGCTTTTAAATTTCGCGAATTGACCTATTCTTATATTAATTACGTATTCTAATAAATTTTTTAGATTTAAATATTAACATTATTAACCAAAAAGTTGATATAGATATACACAGAAAACCTACACAAACAGATATATTAATACCAAATGATTCATTTCACCCAAAAATGCATAAATTAGCAAGTTTAAGAAACTTTATTAATAGAGCAAAATCAATTTTAACAGACAAAGATAAATTGAATAAAGAAAAAAACATTATAAAACAAATAGCAATAAGCAACAAATATAACCCTATTATAGTGGATCAAATATGGAATAAAACTAAAATCAATATAAATACAGAAAACAAAAAGAATTATTTAGGTTCTATAAATTATGTAGGAAGTTATACATATAAAATAATTAAAATATTTAACAAATATAACATTGATTTAACAATAAGAAACAATAGTACATTATTAAAATCAATTAATAATAATAAAATAGAAAATAGAAATATATTAAAAAATTCAGGAGTCTATAAATTAAATTGTAATCAATGTGAAAAAGAATACATAGGAGAAACAGGTAGACAATTCATAACAAGATTTGAAGAACATTTAAATTCATATGCAAATAATGATGAAAAATCGTTGTTTGGAAAACATTGTGTAGAATTAGAACATAAAATAAACAATATTAATCTAAATTATAAAATTTTACATGTAGAAAAACACTACAAAAAAAGAAAACTACTTGAAAAAATGGAAATTATAAAAGAAAGGGATAAAAATAAAAATAGTTTATTAAATTCAATGGTAAATTTTGATGAAGAATTAATTTTAAAAAGTATATTGTAAAATATGTTGTAATTTTACTGGCTATTAATTTTTATTATATAATATAAGTATTTTTTAATGTTTTAATTATTATCTGGCTATTGTTTTGTAAATTTTATATATTGATAGTTGATTGTGTTGTTCACCACGGTCATTATCAGATTTTTAATATTTATTTTCATTTTATTTGTAAAATTGTGTTTTTTTTTAAAATTTTGTGGTTGTATATTTTTATATTTTATATTTTACGTTTGGACACCATACATCGCAATAGTAAATGAAAAATTTAAAATTCCAACAGTATACAACTTTTACAGAATCAAGAAAATAATATTGAAGAAAAAATTAATATAAAAAAACTAAATTAATAAACAAATATATTGATATTAAATTTCAACAAATCAAAAAAAATAGACCGACAGAAGCAGACATCGTTTTTGGATCATATTTTCACGATTACCATCACATATTTTTAAGTAATTATATTTAATTTATATTTTTAAAATTATGATTTTTTAAATTTTTCACTTGATAATGGCGTAAATGCCGAAAAGCTTTGTGTTTTCCTTAAGAAAATAAATATTAGTGATTTAACTAATTTTCAATTGATTTTTTATTCTATGAATATCTTACGAAATTCAAACCAGTCGTAAAAGTTTCGTATATTTATAATTTATGAAAATAAAGTAATAACGTATAAAAAACATATCGTATCCTACTACTTAATCGGATGACAGTGTCACGCATAATAGGAAAGAGTATTTTTCGAAAATGATACTTTACTCACCTGTCAGTTATTACGAAACCGTCGTCATTCAACGTTGGAAACGTATGCTCCGGATTCATCTGTGAAATTTATATGAAACTAATTTTTGTTATTATCGCTAATCGTTAATATAATTCATGTTCGGGATCAAACAGTTTGTAACCGATGCCGTGTTACCTTATATAAACGGCATCCACGGACGGAATAGGTAGAATATTTTACTAGATAAAGTTAGACCAGTATTATTTGGCACGTGTAAAAAAATAAACATAAAACGATATTTACAAAGTGTTAAGAATCAACTCCACAAAAGGGCATGCTGCGGGTATAGATAAAATTCCATACTCGTGCGGGCTCGGTTACATTGCACAGACTGGTAGAAGCATCGAAAATTTTATGAAAATTGTAAAATTCACGAAAATGAATTTAAGGTTATACTATAATATGGCCAGCTTACGCAATCGGTATACGATCGCCGACTAAAACACCGATTTTTAACATAATTATGTTATTTTATATATCTGTTTATTTATTTATTAAGTAAATTTAATCAATTTTTTTTTTTTAAATTTAATTTATGCTATTTGTATTTCTTTATCTTTCTCTTTTTTTAGCAGGTTTTTTTTTCAAATTTTCCTGTATGTTATCATCTATACCTTGTTATTGTTATAATTATTGTATTAGCAACTAAATTCGGTGTACTTAGTATACAATGTGCGGTTGTTTACAATTTAATTTAAATAAATGATATTTCTATTCTATTCGGAGATTAAAAGAACACAAAACAGACTGAAAACAAGAAATAAGGTACGTCAATGGCTCATCAGTGTGCTGGCAATCATGATACGCGATCGAATGATTTTGAAATATTGTCCAAAATGAAAAATATATATACATATATATATATATATTTTTAAAATCAATTTTGCATACAATCTATCCAACTGAAGACAATAAGTGGTAGTGTTAATGATTCAATTTACACATAAATTAGCTTCCCCAATGGTCGTCATTCCTTGATACGATATTCGTTAGTCTACTACATTCGATCGTTTCAGTCGCCTGAACCGAGTACCGTTCTTGATAAGCCCGCGCGCCAACTGGTTGCAGTGATTTTGTAGTCTTTCTGCATATTCTGACTGCTTCGATTTCTTCTTTCACCGTCGATCCTTTCAGATCTTTATGTATTTCGTCATTGCGCACGTACCATGGTGCGCCGACTATCGATCGTAGTATTTTTGATTGGACTCTTTGGATGATTGCTATATGAGATTTTCTTGCGACTCCCCCGACTGAGATTTCATACATATAGGCTTCAATATTGCCTTAAAAACTAGCACCTTCTTTTCCAAGGATAGTGGTGAATATTTGCAAAGTAACCAATACATTTTTAGAAATTTAATATTAATTTTCGTTTATCTTCTACATGTTTTCTCCAAGTTAGTCTTTCATCATAAGCCGAGGTATTTAACGCTATTCCAGGTAGGGATCGTTTTTTTTTTTTTTATTAAACTTTACTACTGGATAACTGCGTTCACTTCCTTCAGAGTAAATATAAGTTGTGTACACTTCGATTCGTTAATTTCAATCCTCCATGATTTATACCATTTTTCCAGGTCATCTAAGTGATCCTAAAAATATAACTTCAAAATTGGTCGGAAAGCAATTGAAATTTTTAAGTATGTAAATTTTAACAAAGAGGATGGATATCGACTAAATTTAACTTGGTTAATTGCCTCCAGAAGAAAAAATCAAACTATAAATAAACAACTCTAGCCTCCCGCAGAATAACGATCACAAATATAAACGGATGTCTACATAGCACGGCATTTCAAAATCTGGACAACGCTAAAACTAGACAACGGTTCTCATTTTGAAAATGAAAATAACTGTAATTATTTTCGAAATGCTGCATAATAAAAAAATTGACACGGTTTACATAGAAAAAAACCCTGAATGTGTAGACGTCAACCACGAAAATATTCATTATTAATCATTGTCGTCATAATTCCAGTTCTGATTAATTATACGTACAGTTTAATGAGATTGCATAAATTATCTTCGCGTATTTTATTTAATAGTTATTATTTTTGTAAACCTATAAATAATTTTTATATTTTGATAATTATAGATTCGATTATATTTTTTATATATATATATATATAAACGTGTGTGTTTGTATATGTGCACAATGTTTATATACTACGTACCTTTAAATAATATTCCGTAAAATTCTCTCCATTAGCAACGTCTAATACATGAGTTTCATACTCCAAGTCCAAAGCTTCTAAAGTCAACTTAACACTTCTACAACACGAGCTGGAAACTTTATCGTAAAGAACTATTCCCATGTTTCCGGATTAATTCAATTCGATAATAATAAATGAAATTATTTTCTTCGTTTCTGTAAATTATCATTATTATTATTATTATTATTATTATTTCGTTATCTACGGTTGCTGAATTTCTTTCCTGATAAATTCACCTCGACGAAAGTATACTAAAATATTTCTGTTTTATTGTGATAACCATCCTTCATTTCGTTATTTTTAATCAGGCTTTTGATTATGATTATTATTTAATTTAACGTTGACGCTTGAGGTGTAACGGGAATGTTCGTTATCGTTCACATAATACGCTGCAAAGCGGTTAGAAACACCACGAATATATGAGAGGCACTTATATGTAATGTTTGCTGATTAACTGATACGGTTCAGCTATGTTAATTTTTCTACATTTAGTAATATCGTAATTAATTTTGATAATATTACTTTAGGTTAGGTCGTGATATACTAATTTCACTAAATTTTATTTAAAGCACGGTTCAACGAAGTTATCGAAAATAAAATTAATTATTATTATTTCGTTATCTACGGTTGCTGAATTTCTTTTCTGATAAATTCACCTCGACGAAAGTATACTAAAATATTTCTGTTTTATTGTGATAACCAGCAAACCGTGATACTCTAGAATATAAGATGAAAACTATAAATAGACGTGACTGGTGAACATAACGAAATATAATAATTCAATTATTCAAGAACTAAATTATTTAACGTATTCAACTGCGTCCACTATGCACTATTTTATCGCAATCATTTTTAATTTATCGGTAAAATATTACGATAAAATTATTGTATTATTTGTAAACTGCTTGATTTTTTTTTTAATTATATATTTGGAGTGATTTATTTTTAACTTATTAAATGTATCAGTTAACCTTACAGAAATTCTATTTATTTCAAGGTAATTTATGTTTAATTAGTTTTAATTTTTCTTTTAAAAAAATATTGTATTATTTATTGTGCACGCGAAATTATTCGAAGTTTTATTTTATTTATTAAGTAAGGCTATTTTAATCAATCGAAAAGCATAATTCAAACATGTGTTGTATTTTTTTATTTCATACAAAGACATTTTTATTTATTTATTATATATTTAAAGCAAATGTAGTAATTGACATTTTAATCAAATTAAAAAGTTGGTTAGGTATTGTCAAATTAAAACTGTCAATAGAAAAAAAATATAGTATATTTATATTTCCCTTACATAAGAAAGGTTCCTACAAAAAATGTGAAAAACTACAGGGCAATATTTTTAATTCCACACGCTAGCAAGGTATTATAAAGATCATTATATGAATGGTTATATAGTGTAATGCGTAATGAAATTCCATGAGAACCAGCGGGCTTAATGAGAGATGGAGGAAGAAGGGAGTAGATTTTGAATATCCGACTGCTAATAGAAAAAGCACGAGAATACAATATCAAAATGGTACTCTGCTTTAAAAAGGCTTTCGACTGTACTTTGGCAAATTTTAGTTGAAATGGGAATACCGAAATATTTAGTACGTTTAATTATAAATTTGTATAAACAAAGTACGGCTAAAGTCCGAATAAGCAAAGATATACATTCGGAAGATTTTTACCCATCATGCGGCGTACGGCAAGGTTGTATTCCGTCCCCACTGTTGTACAATCTCTATCGAGAGTGCATCATGCGCAAGTTTTTACAGACTCATGATAGCGGGTTCTCCATTGGATGAGTTAAGTAAATCTCCGATATGCAGACGACACCAGGCTGATAACTCTAATAGCTTAAGCAGTATGACGCAAACTCTAAGTCGTCCGGAAAAATACAGCGCAGAATATGGATTAATAATTAATAAAGATAAGACGAAAATCGTGATTACTGATAGACAGAACGATAAATGTCCGGGATTACACGCTGTTAACGGCGTGGAGATTGTGACACAATTTGGATATCTAGGTCCGATAGTGGAAAATCGAGGGGCTCTGAAGAAGAAATTAGACATAGAGTAAACATAACAAAAAGTGTGATGGTACGTCTAAAACGTATGTGGGTTGATCCCGTTGTATCGAAAAAAGTGAAAATAAAATTGGTCAATAGTTTGGTCTTCTCAGTGTTTCTCTACGGTGCAGAAACATGCACACTACGGAAATGTGATAGAAAAAGGATAAATGCGCTGGAAATGTATTGTTGAAGGTGGATGTTAAGAATCCCGTGAACAGACAAGAAAACGAATTACTCAATATTACAAGAAGTTGGTGCAACAAATGGAAGATTGTCCTCGGTAGTAATTAGAAGAATATTAACATACTTCAGTCATATAATGAGCAGATGGATTTCAGGCGAGAATTCTTGAGGGAAGAGTAGAAGGAAGAAGAAGACGTGGTCGCGTTCCTACAAGATGGTCAGGCATGGTACGGACTGTAATAGGAGCAAGTTTTTGCAGAATGCGTCGTCCGGATGGCTCTCGCAACAGGGATTCATGGCGACATCGTGTACAGCAGATGGATTTTCCATAATCACGATATCTCTACGAGAGATTTACGATTCACAGATATATATATATTATATTAACGTATTATCACATGGTGAACTGCGCTGCATATAAATATTATTTCGAATGTTAGCCCATTTTATATTGAAAAATAACATATAAAATGGGCTGGTCACGATGTTCAGGACCGACCAATACAACGGCAATGATGATTTAAATGTATGCACGTATGCGTATATAAGAGTTGTACATTTAAAATTATTTTTTCTTAATACGCCGTATTTTAATAAATTTAAATTTCATTTTATGTGTGTAAATAACTAAATTCCAAATCTTAACATTAATATATATATATATATATATATATATATATATATATATATATATATATATATATATATATATATATATATGTAAATCTAATGTCTTTATCTAGTTAGCTCCTATTTGCCACCGAGGAAGAGAGAAAAGGTTAAAATTTGCAAAATAATAATAATAACTATTATATGTTTATATTTAGTATAGATAAATTTTAATTGTCTGGAATCGTAATTACTAATCGAAAAAATAAACACGTTATCGTGTGACATAAGCAGAAAGAATTACTCGACACTTTTAAAATAAAACCCCCTGATATATGAAAATTTTAAGCAATTGTGCATTTTATCAACTTTGTGTAATGGATATATTTAGAACACCTCTTAAACATCTTTAGATACTGAGATCCATGCTGCTGGACAGGCTTAGGTTATTATCGGTCGGATTAATGACTTGCAGATTATCATCTTGTTTTTAATATTATAGAATCTAGTATTATTCTCACGCTTAGTAAACATCAACCTGCTGTCTAAAGTAATGATCAATCACTTTAATCTATTTCAACGTGTTAAACAAGCAGACTGTCTGGTAACGTTGATTTTTGGGGACGAAAAAGGTAGCTCAATTTTCGTAGGATTTATATTAATTTTCTATTATTCAAATAATTAATCAAGTACTTTATTCCATGCTACAATCTACTGATGGGAATATTGTCGGGTGTATACGAACTGCAACTGCAAAAAGTACGACTAGACAAAACAGGCAAGTCGTGTAAATACAATGAAGATAGAAACGGACCAAGTACGCTACATAACGCGTGCAGTAACAGAAGATATATCCCTGAAAAGGTCTTTTTCAATGGCAGCTTTGACGATCATCTCCGTAAATATTGAAGTATTAACGCATGTAAAATCGAGCATATTATCGAACTTATCTAAACGACAAATTTGTGTTATCCTTGCCCTGCAAGAAACCCATTAAGTGCGTTTCAAATTTATGGTGTGAACCTTGTTGCAAATATACCTCATGAGCCCATTTTATTCATGTCGGGGAATAAAGATTACTTTGCAGGCCCATCAACTGATAACATTAACAGCAAGGAGATACAAATGGCTGTTGGAGACTTCAACAGCCATGGAATAGAATGGGGTAAATGCTTAATCAAATCAATCCTCAGAAGGCATAGGAAACAGTTCATTCCAGGTTTAAACAATGAAACTCAACGAAAACTACAAGAATACATCCAAATCTCTGAAATATCGATACCACAATGGAACTCGCAAAATAGATAAAAAACCAAAAAATAGAAAGATGGATTGAATTGATAAACTCACTGCATATGAAGCAAAACAGTGCTAAAACTTGGAGGATCCTAAAAAACATAAATGGTGAACATACAAATAAAACTGGGATAGCAAATGTCACGGATAAAGTTAGTTGATTACAAATGGTAAACTGAAGAAGAAAATAAGATGAAAATCTTCAGAGATGAAACGAAAAATAAAAACCATTTTTGGGATCAAATTACAGCACGTGAGATACAAGGAGCTATAAAAACTATGAAGAACCGAAAAGCCCCTGGACCCGATGAAATTATGGCAGAGCAACTAAAACTGTTAAGTGATGAGGCCGTAGTCTGGACTGCAAAAATTATAAAAGGAAAAATACCAGCAATATGAAAAAAAGCTAATATTATAGCGATATTAAAACCTGGTAAAGATCCAGGATCTCCTACCAGCTATAGATCTATTTCTTTACTAACTCACGTGATGAAAATATTCAAAAGAACCATTGGATACAACCTATCATTGAAAATAAATTAATAAGAAAACAAGCCAGTTTCAGACTGAGAAAGAGTAGCAGCGATCAAATACTAAATCTCACTCAATATATTAAGAAAGGATTCCAAGATAAACAAATTACAGGAGTAATGCTTATTGATCTAACTGCCGCTTATGACACAGTGAACCATAGCTTACTGTTTAAAAAAATATATCATATGACAGAAGATAACAAATTAACCACTATCTTGAGATAACTGCTCGCAAACAGAAGATTCAAATTGAAATTTGGGAATAAAGAAAGCAGATAGAGACTTTAAAGAAACGCCCTACCACAGGATAACCAACACTTTTCAATATCTACACTAACGATCAGCCAAACACATTGGGAACAAGAAGGTTCATATTTGTAGACGACTGGCAGTTTCAACTCAAAACAGAAGTTCAAGAGCATCTACAATAAGCATTGGAGAATTTAGATGATCGCTATAATGAAAATTCTTTGGAGTTCTGTACAGAGCCAGTGATATCGTTCCACCGCGCCACATGCTGTATGGATAATAATCACCGCCTAAAGAAAGACTTAAATCTAGTAAAGACTTTTGAAACTTAACTACACCACTTTTACACGAACCAGTAAAAACACCGCAAGAAACTATGGCAACAACTGTGACAACTGTGCGTAGTTGGTAACGAGATCATATTGCCACACAACACGATCAACTGGAAAAATGGAGAACCCTAAATAGATTATGAACAAGATGCGGCCGTATAAAGGAAAATTTAAAAAAAATGGTGGCTAGATACTGATTCAAGATGCGAATGCGGGGAAGAACAAGACCATAAACACTTGTTTAGATATCCATTACTTGGAGGTAAAATAACAATTGAAAGGTTGTGGGCTGTACAGCTAACTGATGAACCGATGAAGCTGATTGATTTTTGGGAGGGGAAAAAATATAAAGCGTTATGGATACGATAAGACGACGACAACCCGCTAAACAGGTTTTTCAACATTATTTCGCATTGCCTGTAGAAACAATAGTTATCGTACACACACACAAACGCGCGTATATACATATATATATATATATATATATATATATATATATATATATATATATATATAATAAAATATTAAGTTTAATTCCTCATAAGATTCTTTGACAAAAGTAATGATTTACTCCATCAATTCTTATGCATGTGCGTTCAACTTAATGATACGAATATCATGATATCATGGACAACGAACGGTTGATTCTAAAAGTATGCAAAAATATGTTAGAATCCTTTGGTCATATCATAAGATCGGATGAGATTGAACACCTAATTATTCCGGGGAACATAAATGGAAGAATACCAAATGGACGGTGTCCAACCGTTATATCGACCTAATAAAAAGTAGAACGGGTTTAACGATTGAAGAATTAATGGTGACTTCGATGCAGAGATTATTTTTGTAACATAAATATTCAACGTATATATATATATATATATATATATATATATATATATATATATATATATATATATATAGATATATATATATATATGCGAGATATATTAATAAAATACGACGAGATTTTTAATTTTTAATTTATTAATTCGTAAATTAAGTTAAATAAAACGTTGAGGGTGTACTTACAAATCGGAAATAAAAAGCGTATAGTGGCGATCGAGTTGCTTGAAAAGTCGGAATTATAATAATTGCCAATTTATATTAACTACACTCTCGTAAAATGTTCCGATGTTGACTACCGTTTTGGAACATTCTTCAATTTAATATAAATTTTAATTTTTCATCGATATTAATAAAACGATCGATTTTTCCACGAAATACTCAGATAAACGATACCTTTACGTTAATCGTTCATTTATCCCTGTCTTCGGTGTTACTCACGTCGGTAATTGTATAATAAATGTTATCAGGTTTACGATTTATTGCTATTAATAACAATAACGATTATTATTATTACGATCTTAGTGTAATATCATATACATATATATATTTATTTAGTATACTGTATAATTAAACCTAAATTACCTCATACGAACACGAAATTAATCATGCGCAACATCCCAAGAATAAAAATTAAATTATAACCCATTATACACATTATTTCTTTTATTTGTTTTTTAAACATCAACTTTTTTTTAAAAATATTTAATCTACAACCCTCTCTTCTAATCCTCTTAATTAATCCTCGCGTATATTCTTTCTTTCTCCGTTTCTCTCGTTCGCTTAATACATAAAGTTTTGAAAATTTAAAAAGAATCGTATATAAATTTCAACTTTTTCTTCCACAAAATATATTATCAGTATTCACAGCGTTCGATATGAGAATGATTGTTTAATTTTTGCAGGCAGCAGTAACGAACTTCAGCGTATTTAGGTCACAATCACACAATTTTATAGCATAAAAATGTCATATATCATATAGGAACACCGTCGTATATATTTGATAGAAATATATAG
This sequence comes from Coronaproctus castanopsis, assembly GCA_032883995.1. Lineage (NCBI taxonomy): Eukaryota > Metazoa > Arthropoda > Insecta > Hemiptera > Monophlebidae > Coronaproctus > Coronaproctus castanopsis. The sequence continues at coordinate 56,983,817 of CM065053.1, forward strand.
GTATAGAGATATACATATAATCTGTAGCCAACTACACGATCAATAAGGCTTTATCAAGTCAAAAATCCATGCGGAAAATGATCGAAATTATGATTACGTAGTTATTATAGTAGATACTGCCAAAGCTACGCAAGATATCGTTCACTAAGACCCTTTCAGTTCAACATAAAATTATATATATATATATATATTGCTGTCTTACACTTAGTTTTATCAACTATTTGATAATTTTTACATTTTAACGACGGTTACATGGATTAGAGAACAAACGAAATTGGTAGACGCAGTGGAACGGATCGCCAGGCTAAGAAATGTGCCTGACATTTAGCGAGACAAGAGGATGAAATATGACAGATACTTGTCAATTGACAGCCGACGTCTGCGAAGAAGGCCTATGTCTAGGTGGCGAGATGATGTTGTTAAATGGGCGGGAAACAGTTGGATCCGAAGCGCACAAGATAGGAAAGTTTGGGGAATGCATACACTTAGCTGTGGATCGATATAGGAATATCGTACTATCGTGATAGTTTTAAATAAGTTACACATCCAATGAAGGAGACTAAAATTAACTTATATACATACATAAAACATAATGTATATATATATATATACATATACTTTACATGTAGCACTCAAATTACACCATTGACAGGCACCTATATACCTCTGCATATATATATTTTATATAGGGCATTGAAATCGTGTTTAATTCAGCCTACGAGAATCACTTTCACATTTGGCAATTTATCGAGTAACAAGTACGATTTAATCATTTACAACTTTAATTTTAAGATCTTCACGAATCGTTCTGTTTACTGTTATACACCACAGAGTACCGATAAGTATCCGTTGTATCTTACTTGGTACTTGCCGAATTATTGAAATATTACTTTTTTTAGCGTAGTACCGACTTTGAAATTTGCTTATAAAGTAGTAGCTCTCATTTTCAATAGATGGCGTTAATCTGTTACCTCGTAATCGGTATAATTGTTTTAAAATTTAATTACTTACGTCTGATGTATTTTTTTCGCGTTCACTTGGGAATATATAAATGAATTCTAATTCATCGCGTAAACGAGGATATAAATTAGTATTTTTTTAACTTCAGAGCAAGAACATATATTTGTATATATAAATCAAACCATTAAATGTATATATATATATATATATATATATATATATATATATATATATATATATATATATATATATATATATAACTATACCGAATAGTGTCTCATACCAGAACTATTTAACTATTTATAATAAGATTATTAACCAAAAAAATAATAAAAGAATTAATATTAAATTACAATAAAAAAGCGACAAAATAAAATTGCTAACAGAGACATACGAACGCATAAATATATATATATATATATATATATATATATATATATATATATATATATATATATAAGTAGTAATAGTAGTAAAGTAAATTGTTACAAATAAAATTTTAGATAGCGTATATTAAGACATGCATATATAAATATTGGGCGAATGAAGGATTTATATAAGATTAGTTTACTATTTATTAGTTTAGATTTTTTATTAAATATATGAAGTTTCAAATAATGTTATAGATTGGATTACAAATTAGTTTACAGACAGAAACTTAACTGTAAAATATTTGGTAAAATTATGGATTAGCGCACGATGCAGCTAAGCAATATGTCAGGGATTAATACTAAGTCCAATCTTATATTCGATATATACGGGAAAATTTGATAAAATATACTAAAAAAATATATATGAATTCTTCAATACGCGGATGACGTGGTGATATATACTTCAGCGGCTACATTGCGTACAGCCATGAAATATATCACAGAAGCAATAGAAAAGATTAAAAACTATGCGGAATGGTTACAACTTGAAGTACAATGTGAGAAAACTAAAGACATGATATTTACCAAGCATAATAGAGTAATTGAAAGTGCATATGTTAAAATTAAATGTAAAACGATTCAATTCAGCAAAACTATAAAATACTTAGAAGCGATATTGGACCAAAAGTTAACTTGGAAAGACAAAATACATTACATAAAAAGAAAATACCAGGGTGGTCTAAATATTCTTGGAGCTTTAAATGGAACTAGTTTCATCCCAAAACAAATATTTTCGATTATCACATCAATGAGTAAATCAAAAATGAAATAGTAGATGTATTACAGAAATATTGCACTAAAAAATGCATTAGAAGCACTAAGATCAAGCCCTAATCATTCAACTCAGTTTGAAGCGTCAGAACTACCGATATATTTATATTTACAACTAATCATTGATAAATTTTATTTAAAATCTAAATCTAATCGAAACCATCCTTTAAATAAATTTATTCCAAAATTATACACATATGTGTCAGGTAGTCGATATTGGTATAATAGAACATATCCATAAAGCTATGAAAATTATAAAGAACTTAAATTTGTACAAAATATTAGGATGCCGTATTACAATATACTATACAAATACATTATCAACAAGATGAACGTAGATTTTTCTACAATAAATGATACACCCCATATAAATAATACAATTTCGAAAGAAATAAACAATTAATACGAATGTGTATATATATATATATATATATATATATATATATATATATATATATATATATATATGCTTCGATAAATATGGAAGGAAACTACTATTCGGCTTCGTTCTATAATAAAACTCCGGACAATAAAATAAAATGTAAAATTCCACCAGTATATTCATTTTGCACAGCAGAAATGATAGCTATTCAGAAAGCAATAAAATTAAGAAACACATCGATATTCAATATCAGCAATCCAAAAAATTAATAACAGAACAGACAAACGGGATAACATTTCACGGAATATCGTGAAGATATACGGTAAACTTATATAATACTGAAGTAGTATTTAAGTGGACTCCGGGGCATAGACGAATAAAACTGCATTACTGATTAACGTACAAAGAATATACCGGCAAATCGGCGGAAAATTAATACAAAATATCCTTGGAAGGAATTTACAAATTAAAAACGTACAGTTTAATAGACTGTGATCGTAGGTAGAGAAATCTTAGTACAAATTGTGGGAAATATTATTACAGTAAAAGAAAATACGTCAAGATACTTGGTTTCCGAATAACATGCATAGAGAATTAAAATAACGACAAGATTGCAGACGGAGCAAAATTTAATTCCAAAAAAAAAAACTGGAACAAATTAAAATAATAAATTCAGATTTAAGCGAATGCACAACAAAAGAGGAAGGATCCATTGAACATATAATTTCGAACTGCAGGATAAGAAATATAGGAAGAGAAGAACTGAAAGAAGAAATTGTTCAAACATCTACATTACCAGTAAATATCGGTCTCAGATAATTAGCCAACCGACTACAAGAGTGGCTGTTGTATCCATTTTTATAAAGATTAATAATATTAAGATATAAATTAAAGTTTACCGATTGTTATAAACTTTATTAGTTAATGAAACTATAGTACAAAGAAAACTGGCTAAATGGATAAAAAAAAAACAAAAAAAAAAAAGTGTTGTTGATTTGTACATAACTTTTTTCGAAATTAATTATTTTGTTCAATTATAACATTTAAATATTTAACTTCGTTTCTCCAATAATAGAATTATTCGACATAATTCCGACAGCATTATAAGTATTCAAACGATAAGTTTCCATTCGTCTAGAAAATTATTAACTTCGGTAAATAGGTCTTTTGAAGTTGATTTTCGATGGCACTGATTCCGTAAGATGACATAGCAATATCGTCAGCATAATTGTATTGACATATAAAATGAATAAAAACGGATCACGTATACACTACCTCGAGATTTGTCTGTACACCCGTGAGGATAGTTTCAAGAAAGGATATATCAGGGTTTAATAGTTACGATGATCTATTTTACCATATATAGGATGAAAATTAATTTAGATGATTTTATAAATAAGATCATTGTGCTAAACGAAATCAAATTTTTAGCTTTCGTATTCAGTGTCACAACGGCGCCGTAAATTTACCATATATATATATATATATATATATATATATATATATATATATATATATATATATATATATATATATATATATATATATATATATATGTTACATTAGTAGTGTGTACGTTTATACGGTGTAGTTTAGAGCTTTTTAAAGTGGAATGATTATTTTGACGAGTCATAAATAACTCCAGGTAATTTATATACACACACGTATACATAAGTGTGTGTTTATATTTATATATATATATATATATATATATATATATATATATATATATATATATATATATATAATAGTTAGTTGTAGAAAAAAAAAAATTATCTTTAAATTACGGAATGTTAAGAAAAACGATAAAGATAAGACGAGAATAATTGTTCTCATTATGTGTGACCCCACGAATAACCTTTACTTTCTATTCCTTCTTAGTTAAAGCTTCCTGTTTTATTATCTGAAATGACGTGAATTTTTTTTTTTTATTGTTCAAAATTAAGAACTTATACCGTTTATTTTTATCGCTACACAAACTCGCGGTGGGTGACGACCTATTACAAATCCTCGATTATTCGAGAGAACTCCGGTAAGAAAATATTCCTGGTGCCTTACGTAAGATTTTTTTTATCGTGATTTTCGTTTATTAATTTTTTTTCAATAAATTACAGGTGGCCGCAGATAGATAATCGTGCTTTAGGTTAATTTAATTATTATTACTCGCGAATTTATATAGAAAAAGCTGGTTTTAGAAGTTATCTCGAGAATAGGGAAATAAATAATGAATAGGGAGATGAAAGTAACGCACGAATCTCTCGGTAGTATCGCGTGGTAATTGGTATCTATCTATTCTTAATCTATATGAATCAAGTCATTTATAAAGATTAAGAATTTTAGATGTTGATGGGAAAATATTAATGATACTTGCCCTTCATTTCAGCTTTCTCGATGATATTAGTAAGTTATCAGCTGGTTACGACCGCTGAAACGAAATACGTAATATACACACATCAAGCTTTCAGGATTTAGAAAGATGCCGACGTATCACACTAGGCATAGTAATTTACTTACAGTAGTATGTTTAAAAAAAAAAAAAAAAATTAACAAAGTCTAATTATCTCCTTTTTTATGATCCAAAACAATACTTCCCGCTTAACCACATTAATACGTCTTTATGTCGCGTTATATAAGTCGGTCATAGCGTATGGAGTATTGCATCGAGATAGGTAGAATATCGAGATAACGCATTAAACCGATTGGAATTTTGCCAAAACAAGCGTTGAACGAGTATTTAAATGTAGAAAATAAACTCCCATTCGTATCGGATTTATATACGAGTTATTTTGGCGCAGTTTGTTCTTAAAAATGATAACAAGTATAATGGAAAGACTCGGAAGCGATAGTGACTCATTATAATAAGACTAGAATATAATTTACTCCGGAGCTGTTACAATACATCGCCTAGATAATTAAAAACTGACCTAATTAATTACAAAAGAAAAATAAACTAATTGCAAAGACGAGATGAATGTTAAATAATGACAGTTTAAATTAGTTATCGAACTTGTAAGAGAAATTAAAATGGATCTATTCGTCAACACCTAACTACTGTCCAATTCTATACAGATGTTGCATGATTAATTATTCTTCTAGCAGAGGTCGTGTACTTGCTTGTTTATATAAAGACTAAATGATTGATAAATTCATCTATTTAGGACAATTAAAGTAAACAACGACTTAGAAAGTGAAATATCCAGAAGAAATGGCATTCTCAAAGCTTAGAAGCATACTTAAGGAAGTTAAAATTAAGCCTGAAAAGGCGTGTGTTCGATCAGTGTGTAATGTCAGTTTTAACGCTAGTGAAACATGGATATTAACAAGCGAAAAATGGAAAGGTCTATGCTGAGGAACACTCTGATGGGCAAATGGACGACAAAGCGCATACGAAAAACAACAAAAGTTAAAGATGCAATAAGTATTATTAAACATAGTAAATGGAGATGGTGAGGACATGTGGCTAGAACCGAAAACCGCTGGATAAGTGCGTCAACATCGTGGAAACCTGAGAGCAAACGAGCCTTAGAACGACCAAGGATACGGTGGACAGATGAAATCCAAAAGTTCAGGTCAAATTGGCGGGATGAAGCTCAATATCGCGGCGCCTGGGAAAAGTTGGGTGAGGCTTTCGTCCAGCAGTGGACTGATAATGGCTAATGAAGAAGAAGATGTAGATTTCTAATAATTAAGTAAGTCCGGTTGAATATTTGCATTGTTTTTCTGTTGTTTTTTTTTATCAGGTACTACTGCTGTGAGCACCCGAAATTAATTGGATATTATATAAAGTTGATCAAACCTATATTTCGGAGAAATTGAACAACTGTTTGTACTGCGATTGGGTTATCGATTAAAATTTCTTGTAGTGAATTGCAACTGAATGAAATATCGTGGACATTCGAGAAATAAATGTCGGAGTGTTAGGAGTGTCCGAACGCAGCCGGAACGGTGGTCTGTTTATTTATAATGTATGCATGAGTCAATGTATAGTGTGATCAATGCGAACACGAGATAGAACTACTTGTTTCTTCCTACTGTGTAAAAAAAAAATCTTCAAGGAAAAGAATAACAGTGAATAGCTCTAAGGTCATTAGTTGTAGGAGTAATATTCCCTAGATCACGAAAGGTTTTATTCATTTTGTGTTTGATGGAAGCGATTGTGTCGAATTCAGATATAGGAGTTTTGAATAGTGGCTGCTTCTTTATAGCTGTTTGGTCTGCTAGTTCATTTGGTGGAAAACCTGTATGACTTGGGATTCGTAATAAGTTTATATTAAGAGTAGAGTTACGGTATTAGACGTTCAAGATTTCTATAGCAACAGGATGTAATTCGGTAGAGTTACAGTTGGAGCACATGATAGAAGAGAGAGAATGGTATTTTTGTGGTTTTCAGTGAGAGCAGTGAATATAGCGAGGTCGATTGTTATAAGTTAAAATTATAATAATAATAATAATAATCCAGCCGTTGCTCGCGCAGCGTTAAGCATAGGCGGTTTTATTCCGTTTATTTTAATTTTATATATACGTATAATAAAAGAAGAAATGTGTTCGATATCATTTGACTATTAAGTCGTTATTATTATTATTTTAATTATTTTCTCGGAGAATATTTATACATTTTTCGTTTATTTATTAATTTACTTATTGATTTGTAATAATTTTTATTTTATATTTCTTATTTGCATCATCACCTTTTGAAACGCACCGGCTTTTGTATTGAAATTATTTAAAATCATCAACAATATTTGCAAAAACACTGATAATTTGTGTGCGTTTATTTTTAGCGTTTTGTATAGTGTTTATATGCATAAATATGATATACAGATTAACTCAATGATAACTATTGTATACAATTGTAAATATATTACGCCTATCTGGGGCATTTATTACATTTTCTTTAATTTATGTATTTTTAATATTACTTTTTCAATTCGTACATAATTTTTTTTTTTAAATTTTTTTTTACAATCTGACCCCCTAGGTCATTTAGCAAAATTTTTGACCATATAATAACGTGACGGAGAAGCACCCAGTGGTGCTCACCCAGCAGCTGCTACCTTAAACAAGGTCCAGTGGTTTATTACGCTTCAACCTCCTGGTGTCACTGGAGGTGTTCAGCAATATTTGAGCCAAGGTATTAGGATGACCTTCCAGTCTAAGTACATGTCTTTGAGCGTACTGCTTTATAACATCGGACACATATGGAATATTCAAGTCTCTATGTAGGGTTGTGTTGGTTATGTACCAGGGTGCACCTGTCATTGTTCTTAATATTTTATTTTGAAACGTTTGTAGCACCTTTATATTTGTTTTTTTTTGCACAACCCCATAGCTTTATTACGTAGGTTCAGACTGGCTTTATAACTGCTGTATATACCAAACGCTTATTGGTCAATGAGAGAACACACTATTCCTGCCTAAGAGCCAATTCATTTTTCTAACCCGTATGTTAAGTTCCTTCGTTTTTTTTTTATCTATATGGTGCCGCCGTGTCAATCGACTGTCCAGGTGCATACCTAGATATCTAACACTCGGCTGAATAGGCATTGTGAGGTTATTGATTCTAACAGGTGAAACTATAACCTTCCTATTTGTGAACTGAACGTTAACGGATTTGCTCTCATTAACACCTACCTTCCATTTTTTAAACCATCGTTCCGCTCTGTTTAATGCTTCCTGTAGGTTATTACTGGCAATGTTCGGATCTGTGTTACATGAGAGTAAGGCAGTGTCAGCTGCAAAAGTAGCCGCGTGTACATTCCTAGTAACGGGGAAGTCGGCGGTGTAGAGCAAATACAGTGTAGGCCCCAGGACCGAACCCTGCGGTACACCTGCTAGAACAGGATGAATCTCAGAGAGCGCGTGTTCATAACGTACCTGGAAGTACCGATCTTGCATATAAGAAGTAATCAGAAGATATAAATTTGGTGGAAGTAATGATTTCACCTTTAACAATAGGCCTTCATGCCACACCTTGTCAAAAGCATGAGCAACATCGATAAACTGTCTCGTTTCTAGACTGTATTATATTTACTATCCTGTGCAATTGATCCACTGTGGAATGTTGTCTCATAAAACCAAATTGATGATTCGGTATTACGTTATTAAAATCTAAATAGGGGCGTAGACTGTTTAATATTAATTTTTCCATTACTTTTGACAATAAACAGAGATATAGGCCGATAAGAGGACACACAGTGCGGGCCTTTCACGGGTTTCGGAACCATGATGACTTGAGCAAACTTCCAATACATCGGGAAGTGGTTTAAGCGAATTATGGCATTACATATATATATGTAAGCAACACTAGAGCTTTTCGAGGCAATTCCTCAAGCAACTTCGCTGTTATCAGGTCAAAACCTGGACTTTTGTTGCGCTTTAAAAACTTTATCGTACATAAATGAATTAATTTTTATAGATTCTGCGGCTACTCACGCGAATTTGCGTAATTTTTCAGGGTGTTGTTTTAAACCGTTTTAATTTGTTAGTAAATCTGTTAAAATTAGTGAACTCCCTCGTTTTCTCGGTGTTCCTACATGGCTCCGAGGTCTGGTCAGTAAGTAGTGCCGATAGGAAACATATAGACGCACTAGAAATGTAGTGTTGGAGGCGAATGCTGCGTGTCTCATGGACATCTAGGAGAACCGATGCTTCCATTTTGAACGACATCGGCAACGAAAAGATTAAAATCGATCGTTCTCAGCAGAATACTACGACTTTTTTAGTTAGTTAGAGCCGGAAATATGGAGGCGCTGTTCGTTCAAGGTGTAGTAGCTGGTAGAAGAGAGCGCGTCTGGTCAGCCGTGTGACAGATCATCTCACGATACCATGAGGTGACACGACTCATTAATGATCATATGCAAATGAAATAAAACGATTTATTTCGATATATATATATATATATATATATATATATATATATAGATATATATATATATATAGATATATATATATATATAGATATATATATATATATAATACGATTTATTTTTCCCAGTTATGTTACGCATATACAACCGGAAAAAGCAATTCAGTGAAATTGTGTTTGTTTTTTTTTTACTGAAACAGTTATTTAATATTGTTACAATTAGATGTTTAGGTGGTTTTTCTTCTACCGCAGGTTAAGAAAATGCCTTTAAAATTGTACGTTTTTCCAGCCAGCCCACCGGTGGTTTCCGTAAAACTGGTTTTATCAGCTTTGAACATCGATCATACCACGCATGTATTAGATTATAATAATAAAGAGCACTATCAAGAATTTTATTTAAAGGTCTATGGACGAGTAATTTTTCAGTAATTATTTTTAATTTTTCGATAATTATTTGTTTTTTATGCGTGCCACTGATGACGCCGTTTGTCAAAAACTATATTAAAGGAAAGAGTTTAGTACCGTTACCAAAATCAGAAAGTACCCTCGGTCGCGTCAGGATCATCAGAGATGGTAGACGAAAATGAGGAGGATAACTTTGAAGAATAGCGCATTCATAAAGGATCTGACCTACAGTTATGGGTTATTCGCTATAATAACAACACGATAGAGCGTGTCCTTTCGTTGTAATATGTGTTTGCGAGTGGGTGATGTATAGACGGGGTAGAATCACTTCTTTGCGGCGCGACAACTGGATTGTGTCTGGTTTAGCTTGTTCCTTATACAACTGCCAACATTTGCTGAGAGAACTATAATCACTGGGAGTGGCCTCCTTCGCTGCGTTATCAACCAAACTGTCTTCAATATCTGAATAGTTGAATCTGTAGACGGTGACGTGGATTTCTTCAATTACACGATGACGTTTTGTTTTCGCTTCGTTCGTATTCTGTATTACTGTAAGAGAATTTGTGAAGATGACAGTTTCGACGTATTGCGCATTTATCACTTGCTGCAGGCATTTAAAAGTCGTATGATTAAAACGTACGTTATGATCTGTCCATTATGGGAACATCCGGTTGATTTATTTTTAAAAGTGTACTCTTTAAAACGCGCGTTTGTAATGCGCTTTATTTTAATATCGATTACATTTCAGATGAATCCTCAACACACGGTCCCAGTTATAGACGATGATGGTTTTATTATATGGGAAAGGTAAGACGATGTATTTTACAGCTGATCAATTTTTAAATAATGTTTACGCCTATTTTGATTACCTATCCACTTCTGGATGTAAATTTGTTTTATATCGTACATGTGTCCGCCTTTTATTCGGTCGTTTGACAAGCTGTTTTATGTATATTAACTTGTGCAGAGAATGCGCAGCACTTTTTTACACCCTTCTCAACTTGTCTACTATTCTACTAGCTATATGACCTGTTTCAATTGCATCAGCGTTATTCGATGTACGATATTTGCTACTTTTTTTTCTACTCCGTTTTCCAGACGTTAATATATTAGTGTCGGCATGATAAAATTATCGTAGTTGCGCATTTGAAAACAAACAAAATTAAGTTACAGTCTTTCTGTTCATTATTATGTCGCTAAGTGTTCGAAATTCTATGCAATGCTCTTGAGCATCGACTGATTTGATCGTTCATCATACCATATTATACTGGATATTAAAAGTCAACATTTATAAAATGTAAATTTTGAAAATAATTCATATTTAATTTAACCTAATTACTATACATATACATAAAAACAAAATTAAATTTTAAATTTTTTACTGTGGTCACGTGTAGTGCAGATGTGCATAGGTGACATTTCTGTAGCAAAAATGTATCGATTAATAATTTATGTAATTCTCTAGGGTGACCCGGAGTAAACGGCCGGTTTTGTTTTTTGAATAGCACAGTTGGTAACACTGTTACAATGTAAACCGCGTACTTCGCGTTAGTGTAGATAGAGATTTGTTTTTGTCTAGTTTCAGTTATCGTTGCATCCTCTAACGAGAAGGAGTGCGCGTTTTGCGTGGAACAACGACATTGAAAAGAGAGTCTCTCAAAAATTCAAAGTTACCCGGTATAAACCTGTAACACCTCGCAATTCAATTTTAAGGTGAAGTTGAAAACTTTCAAAAGACAGCTTCTGCAACGGATAAAAAAGTTTCTGAACAAAAAAAAAACACACCTGTCGGGCCTTATTTTTTCACTCGTGCTGTTAACGGAACGCGCTATATCGAGATGATATTATTGGTGGTTCGAGGTCACGTGTGGGGAGTTTTAATCAATGTGCATTTTCCAAGTTTTCAGCGTGGATGCGGTGTTTTAGTAGCCTGTTTGACTGTAGCTATTCTTATTTTAATGTTTGTCGTGTTTTGTTCTTTCTATCATTAGTGATAAGTGTTCCTAAATACTTTCAATGGTCCACTTTTATCACAATTTTGTTCGCTACCTTTAAATCTCCAAATTAACTCGATCTCGAGAATTTAAATTTTATAAAAATATATAAATAAATAATAAATTCTGACGTCGTCGTCAGATAAAAAATGTGTTTGTTTTCAGTCACGCGATTAATCCCTATTTGGTATCGGTACACGGACAAAACGATGATCTATATCCTGAGAACGCAAAGAAGAAAGCCATAGTCAATCAAAGACTTCATTTCGATAACGGCATTTTATTTCCTCGTATAGTGGCCATCATAGTAAGTACGAATTTGTCGTAATTTTATCACACATCGTTAGTTACTTTCAATATGAGTAAAGAATAACCTGGCAGAGAGGGATTCTGCTTGCATGATGATGATTCATCAGTAAGTACGGGTACATAACGCTTGATGACCGGGAAAGGATAATAGTTCGAGATAGCATATGACGTCATCAGCTTTGTTTGTGCTTCAAAGCTTACCAAATCTGTTACGGAAAACACTTTTACAAAGGGTCGCAAATAAGCAGGACCCTGCGTAATAGAGTTTATGGCGTCACTCTTGGAAGATGGCAATTGGATGTAATATGACGGTGCTGTCAAGGAGTGTTTCTCTATTCACGCTTCGTACATAATCCATTCGATAGATTAAATGTATCGATTAACATTTTTAATCAGTATAATTTTTTTTTTGTTTCTTTTGTTCAGTTTTTTCTTATTTAATTTTTTGCATTTAAATGTAATTTGCATTATTTCTATATACACAACCGTACATACGGATATTTTACCAACAATCCGATACTACTTCTTTATTCGTTTCCAATTTGTACAAGCTACTTTTTAAATAGATATTCGTTCATTCGTTCATTCGTTCATATTTGTTTTTTAATTAATTAATTTCGAGCAAAATATCGCCGTAAATTTAACAATCGGCATTTATCATCTGCCTAATTAAAAGAAATTTTGTAACTTTTAATTTAACTCCTTCAGTAGCGAATTACATTTTTTTAAATACAAAACTTTTCGTGTATGAAATAATTGAAGAAAATGACTGCATGAGGCGATTTTATATATAACACAGTTTTTTTTTTTTTTTTAGATAGTTCTTTGTAAGTTTTTTAATACGTTATGTAATAAATATTTATATAATTTAAACATTATACGTCAATTAAATGTCTCTTATTATTGCATATATACAATTCAAATGTACTAAATAAAGGATATTTCAGTTGAAAGGGTTTACCGAAGAAATTTGTTCGCGGTAAATCGAGATGACATAGCATTGCCTTATGTTCGATACTCATTTTTTATCATTATTCGAAATTCATAAAACCCTTAATAGAACGTATCCATCCGTTATACATAAATTTACTTATTTACAAGACTAAATCTACGGGCGAGTTGTCTAATTCCATGTTCGGTATTAAGCAATTGACATGGCTGCGCAGCAGTTGCTTGTGTAATTTAACAAATTGCTTCATGACATCGTTAATGTACATCATGTTGAGATCAGAATGAATATCATACTATCGCACGTAAGATATTGTTTTGATGGCGTTGTATGATATCCCGATTCGAATTGGCAGTACAGCCCCACAGAGCAAAGTCCAAATAGGTTTAAAAATTTGCTTGTGTAGCAGAATCTTGCAGGAAACATTAAACTCCGATTTCCTGCATATTAACCAATATAATTGACGTGTTTTATTCTTGATCTGATGGGCATTCATTTTAACATGAACTTTCCAGGTCAATCGTGAATCCAAATATATGCTTAGATACTTTTGGTTTCCAAAGTACAATTGATATATATATATATATATATATATTGTCAACATATTTAGTTGAATGTTATTTCTTAATTCGATCGAGCGTATATTGCAATTTATATCACTTACAGCTAAGATTTCAGTATCATCTGCAAATGTGCCCGGTTGTTGTATTGTTATCAATAGGCAAACCTCTTATATATAACAGGTACAGGAAAGATCCGAGGACGCTGTCCTACCTGTTTTATTTATAGTAAAATGACGATATTGCTTTTTCATGCGCAACCTGGAACTGTCGATTTGATAAATAAGATTTTAATAAACCAAAAAAATTTCCTACTAGTAGAGTGCTCAACTTGTGGATCAGACCGTGATGTCAGACTTTATAAAATACCTGCGAAATATTTTCTATAATTAAGATAAGATAAAATTTTCTCATTACAGAAACCGATCATGGCCAAACTCCGGCAAGATGTAGTCGATGAAGAAAAACACGCGGTGTTGGAGGCGTACGAATTTCTTGAGAAATTTTTAGATTCCACCAATGGCGGTCCGTTTATCACTGGCGATCGATTAACCGTTGCCGATTATTCGATCGTACCTGATCTGTTATCGTTAAATGTTAGCGTTATCAGCAATAATAATAATAACTTATATTTTTGTTTTAAAAAAATGTTATTAATTCGGTAAATATATTTATTTTTTTTTACATTTTTAGGTTTTAGTACCGGCGATATCTAAAGAAAAATACCCATTATTGACAGAATATCTAGAAATTTGCAAGAGAAAAATGTCGAACTACGAAGAAATTGTCGGCACATTTTTGGACGAATACATCAAATTATTGAAAAAATACAATTTCGATTTTTCTAATTAACTAGCACGTAAAAAGTATTATTTATATTTTTGTTTAAATTTAATTATTGAAAAATGTTCGGGTTAATTTTTTTAAAATAAAGTTTATAGAAAATTGGGTTAATTCTTTTAAATTTAATTATCGAAAAATGTTTAGGTTAATTTTGTTTTAATTTAATTATTGAAAAATGTTTGTCTTAATTATTTTTTAATTTAATTATTGAAAAATTTTTAGGTTAATTATTTTTTAATTTAATTATTCAAAAAATGTTTGGGTTAATTATTTTTTAATTTAATTATTGAAAAATTTTTGGTTAATATTTGAAAAGAGCATAGAACGGCGCCGGGAGCTAAATATAAATTAATTGTAATAAACTATTAATCATTTGAACGAATATCTATAAACGTGTAGTTTTTCGTACTAGGATAATATACCAAACTCCGTCAGTATATCCAGTGGGTGATAAACTATCGTGGAAACCTGAGAGTTCACACTTAGTCCAATTTACATATTTATATCGGTTTAATTATCTATATCGGAAATTTCTTCCATAATTTAATAATAATAATAGAACTAATTTTAAAAACAATCATGAATTTCTAACAAAAGTTTCTCAGACGATCGTATTCGGACAGTATTAAAACTGAAATAAATTCGTTAACTTAAAAATTTATAAAGCTTAAATTTTAGCCACAAAATAATTTACACGTTTCCTGTAAAAAAAAAAATCAAAAATATCATATTACCCCGCCTCTTGTAATTCTATTGCAGCCTACTAATAAAAAACAAACGGTTACTAAACGAAAAATACATACACACGAATACACAGACGACAACAGCAGTTAGAGTCTTGTTGCGTCATATTTAAAAATCTAATAGGTACGATAATGGCTGTGTACAATTAATTCTCCATGAATGTGCACAGCTTACTGGGTCAGACCATACATTTTTGTTCTTGTATACAGAACAAATGATGGAAATAGAACACAAAATGTAGAAAATTTTCAATTGCAATTACTTGAAATATTCAGAGTAATTCAAGAAATTGTAAACTGAAAGGAATGATGCATTGATTTCAGTATAGCGTTGTACATATATATATATATATATATATATATATATATATATATATATATATATATATATATAGTCGTAAAAACCTTACACCGTTATCTCCTCAATAACAAACCGCTGCCTAGCGGTTAGGGTTTTTACCCAAAGGCTAAGGAAGTAAACCCTGACAGAAAATCATGGTGAAAGGAAACGGGATATCATCGCCATTAATTATCCCTAGAATTACATCCATGAACATCAATATTACAAAGACCCTAAATCTCTGTCCGACTGCATCTCATCCGCCGAGACAGTTGAACAAGGTGCGAAGAATCGGTAGAGTTAAAACCAGGCGGAACAATATTAACATCGCAACCTGGAACGTAAGGCCGCTATATCAGGTAGGAAAACTAGCCAATGTAGTCATGGAAATTAAGAGATTACATGTTGACATATTAGGGGTAAGCGAGAACCGATGGACTGGAAACGGAAGATTCCGAACAGATAAAGACTATGAAGTTATATATGCCGGAGAAGATAGACACGAATACGGAGTGGGTATAATAATTCATACTCGACTTAGTCAGAAAATCAGCACGATAATCTCAAAATCAGATATGGTCATTTTTATTCGAATAGAAAACAAATCTAAGCAAATTGTGATAATACAAACGTATGCACCAACAACAGAAAGCAGCGTGGAGGAAATTGATCGATTCTACAAGGATCTGGAAGAAGTTAAAAGATGCACGAAAAATAATGATGTTGTATATTTGTAATTCGTGATCTTAATGCGAAAGTAAGGTGGGATCATGGTAGCCCCAAGTAGCTGGGAAGCATGCTCTTGGAAAGTAAAATGAAAGGGGCCAAATGCTCGTGGAATTTTGCGGAAAGACATGATCTCATTATATGTAATACTTGGTTCGAACAACATAAAAGAAAATTATACACCTGGGTTAGCCCTGGAGATCGGTTTAGAAATCAGATAGATCATATACTTATAAATAAAAGATATAAAAACGCGGTCAAGAATTACCATACATATCCTGGTGCTGACTGTAATACCGATCACAAGCTGCTTGTGGCAAAATGTAAAATAGTTCTAAAGAATCAGAAGAAAACAAAAGAACGGTACCAACAACTCGATATTACAAAAAAAAAAAAAAAATTAAAAAAAGTACAGGAAACATTTCAAAAGAGTTGGAAAAACAAAGTAACACGAAGCAGAATGAGAACCAAAGCATTGAAACGATGTGGCAAACATGGAAGCGAAAGGTTAAAACAGCAGCAGAAAATACGAGCCCACTCAAAGGGAAGAAAATTCACAAAGTGTGGATGAACCAAGACATACTGAATATGATGGAGAAAAGAAGAAAAGTAAACCAAACTAGTACTAAATACACGATAATAAACAAAGATATCAAGAAAATGTGCACGAAGGCAAAAAGTGAATGGTACGCTGAGAAATGTCAAGAAATTGAAGAACTTGAAAATAAACACAATGACCGAGAAATGCATACCAAAATAAAACAAACGATGGACACACACAAAAAAAGAATAAGTGGGATAGCATGTATGCGACGAGCAGATGGGAGTGTCAATAATCAAGAAAAGGAAGATATCTGGATAAAATATATAGATGAACTGTACAGGGACGATACACGGACTGTTCAAATTAAAATTTCAACTGCAGAAAAATCACCACGAACTGAAATGTGGGAGCTGAGAAACGCTGTTACAAGAGCCAGAAACCATAAAGCTGTGGGGGAAGATCTTATTCCTGTAGATTTAATCAAACACATAACACCGACGTATGAAAAAGGGATTTTGCAGATACTGAACAAAATCTGCCCGAGGACTTCAACGTGATAAACCTCGTGTCATTATCAAAGAAAAATAATGCGCAAAAATGCTTAGAATATAGAACCATCGCGTTAATAAGTCATGTGCTTAAATTGTTACTGTCAACCATTAATGCCAGAATTGGAAGGAAGTTAGATGAAAATCTAAGTGAAACCCAGTATGGATTCGTAGCAAAAAAGGAACGAAAGATGCAATAGCCCTTCTGAAAGTAATCATTCGAAGGACATTAAATGCTAATAGGGAACTTATTGTGTGCTTCATTAATTATGAAAAGCATTTGATCGTGTCGATCACACGATAAATTGATGAGAATTCTAAAGAAATACAATATCGATGATAAGGTCCTAAAAATTATCAATAATCTATGCGATATACAGAAAGGAGTCAGGCAAGGCTATCCTCTCTCGCCAAAGCTGTTCAACATATATGCAGACGAAATGATTAAAGAAGCGCGAATTGGAAAAATTGGATTGAAGATCAATGGGGAACGAATAAATGAAATTAGTTACGCAGACAATAAGGTAATAATTGCTGAAACAGAAACGAAAGCGCAGAAGATGATCGACCGAATAAATAGCGCTGGCTTGAAATACGGAATAAAAATCAATGTAGGTAAAACAAAAGTGATGAAATTTACAAAGAATGACGACAAGAAGGTTATAATCAAAATTGGAACACATGAAATTGAAAATGTAAATGAATTCAGATATCTCGGCACGCTGATAAATAACGATGGTCGAGACCACAAGGAAATAAAGACACGAATTGGTATGGCGAAAAAGTCCTTCAATAACCTAAGCGAAGTTCTTGGAAACCGAACGATGAACCTCACCCTACGAAAGCGGATAATGAAATGTTATGTATGATCCGTTTTGAAATATGCCTGTGATGGACTATGAGCGCGAAGTGCGAAGAGAAACTTGCTGCTTTTGAGATGCGGTGTTACCGAAGACTGCTCCGGATTTCATGGAAAAATTACATAACCAATGTGGCAGTTTTATCAAAAATAGGAGAAAAATGGAAAAACATGGTAGATGATGTTAATAACAGAAAAAGGAAATATATAGCACATAAAATCCGTGAAGGCGGTGTCTTTCTGCTGACAGTACAAGGAAAAATACAGGGAAAGCCAGCAAGAGGAAGAAAGCGGATGGAGTTGATGACGGCAAATCCACCGGATTACTCACCAAGCAGAATCCTGACAGAAATCATTAAAGACTCCAGGAATCGCAGCATATAAGAAAGTACGTACACAATCTCCTGTAAAGGGGAAGCGACTACGATGATGATGATGATGATATATATATATACACTAATATCTATATCTATATAAAACTGTAGTGTCTGTTTGTGATTTGCGAATATTTGCATTATAATCACTATATTGGGCTATCGCATAAACAGAAAATCTATTTTTTTAAATGTCTGTCTGTCTGTCTGTTCCGATTTAATTCAAGAACTCTTCAAGCGATAATGATGAAATTCACATATAGCCTATATTAAAGAATTCGTTCTAAGCTTGACTTCACATTGATAGCAAAAAATAGGACACAAATTACAATAATTTAAAGTTTTAAAAAGTAAGAGACGCGATATCTCTGTCAAATCGTTTAAAATTTAACAACCACCGAATGTACCTCCACTACCAACACTCGCCTGTCAAACCACGTTTTGTTGCATTAGGGTCGTCGACGAAATAACGGACGGCTATATGTATGAAATATATACGTATACTATACGGATATATTATACTGATATATAAACATGTTAAAAGAAAGGGACAGCGATATAAAAATAATTACACAGGTGAAGCCTTTGGGTAACTTCTAGTATATATATATATATATATATATATATATATATATATATATATATATATATCAAATCCACTTTCATGCCGAAATATGGATTATATAGAATAGCAATGCCAAAATTACACAATTTAATTGTAAAACATAAAACAAAAAATTAAGAATATACACGATCATCTAATAATTCTACTGCCCGATGATAATATAATATAAAGTTCTTTGCAGCAAAGACGCATCGAATGAACTAATGTTCAAGCGAGAAGAATGTATAAATATAAATAAATAGATTAAATTTCTTCGTATAAAGATGTTAATAAACTACGACACACACGCACGCGCGTTTTTTATTAAACTCGAACGTATTAAACATCTTTTGAAAGATTTTGTATTTTTTTTGTTTAAACTGAAATATAAGTATTAGGCATATACGCTACAGATCTTTTAAAAATATAACGAGGGTTTAAAATAAATATCACATTACACACTTAAGCCAAACCATTATTTACAGTATTTGCCACTGGTGTATAAGTGTGGAATTATACGATTTTTTTACTGTATTCCGTATATATTCCGACACGTATATAACTATAAAGAAGAGTGAGCGACCGACTGGTTATGTCAAACAAATTTCCTCAGGAGTGTAAAATCAACCCTTGGGGGTGGCCTTCAGACAGCAGTAGCCGAAACGAATGGTTCGCTTTATGAAATTCTCTTCAACATCGTTAATTCAATAATTAATATAAAAAACGTAAATGTAATAGATAAAGCTTCCTATACCCTGGCTGTTATCGATCATATATATTGGCAACCATAACTTCCTGTCCCTTTCATTTCTGCTATGTTCGTCAATTTCATGATGCTGTCCAACGAGGACTTGATCTGTTTTTCTGAACTTACTTTCCCGTCTATTTACCTCAGGAGTATTAATTACATCGGTCGATATCTATAAATTATACGACCAAAATACTTTGTTTTTCAATTGATTTCGTTGCTGATTTTATTAAATTGTTTCGTGCAGTCGATTTATAATAATTTGGCGCAAGGATAAGAAAGACGAAGTTACCTAAAGTAAGATTGAAGTGTCTTAACTTATGTTTAGGCCACGGCTTCTTGCGGGAAATAGTGAAATAAGACTGATAAGATATACCGTTTATTCTGGTGTCCCCCGTCTTTCGTAATAAAGCTGCAAGAAATATTCAGCAACATTAGTAGACATATTTTTCATGTTTGCTTTATTGAGAGCGGAAAATTTGTCACCAATGTCGCTCAGTATGTTAAAACCATTAACTGAAAATAATCAAGTAATAACTGTCGACTTAAATTCACTATGTACTGCCAATGGTGAAAACAGATTTTTTGCAACTTTAGGAACTGGGCGAACGTTTTTGAATAACAAATGTTGACTTTTACCATTTACCGATGACGAAACTGCGGTCAAATGTTCTTCGCCTGCTACTTTAATAATACATTAACACGCTTTGTAGCACCAATATAGCCACTAATCCCTTACATTCAGTTCGGCTTCCAGTTACCATCGAGAGTTACGTTATTACTCTGCGCATTATTGGTGTTTACTTTTCAAGCAGAACGTCCATTTACTATCGACACGATCTAACCCAACGACCTTTCTTACGACAGTAATCATGTATATCTTCTTTTCTATTTTCTTTTTAAAAACAGAAATATTATCACTCCTTTTCTGCTATTATTAGATTTAGCTAGATAATCGCAATATAATTTAGTCGGTTTTAAATTACGCTCAAAACACAAAGTCAACGAACGTTCTAGCTTCATATTTTCTAAGAAGCGTCCAGTTCGATTTAAAGTTTTCAAATATACTAGCCCAAATACGTAAAGTTTTACATACCTGAACCGGTAATTGATTTTCATTGTTGGCTTTTAACCCGTTATTTAACTCATTCGACAGATTTTTCAATTTGGCTACATGAATAGAAACACCATCACCCAATGTGCAATTAAGTATGAAAAAATCCGCACAAACCTTCAATAACCGATCTATGAGCTTTGAATTGCAATTTTAATAATCCTTTTCAAGCATCGTGAATAGTAATTTTGTCCATAATTTTCATAAACCGTACTACTAGTGATCATTAGCGTATGCTTTTCTTCTTCTTCTATTGTCGCACCATCTTTTAAAGGAGTTGGCCTTTCTAATTTCTTTGCAAATGACATCTAGCGCACCTTCCTGGTAATAAAATTAATTTCAAATTGGCCATTCTACTTTGCTAGATAATGGCTTAATGTGTTTTTCTAAATCCATTTTTTTTTACTTGTTAGCAACAAAACTAAACTCCCGAAAAATAGTTACAGAAAAGAAAAGAAAACAGCCGCGTACGCACAAATAAAATAAAGTCGAACATTAACACGACTAATTCTAATCGTATGAATAAGATTTTCCGTCTAACACTATTCTTCTTCTATGTGCCATATGCAAGAGAGCGTAGGCGGTCACCAATGTGCCAACTAGATTTTAAATTGTCTCGCATCTGCCATTAATTGTTGTATTGAAGATATAAACCAAAATCATTAATGAAAAAAAAAGTCTATTAAACAAAAAATAAAAACGTCTTTGCCGGTAACCTGTTGGATTTTTATTACTAATTGTTCGTTAAAACGATTTATCTAATTAATTTAACGAATATAATTCCTAGTTTTAAAAAAATTAAATAAAATAAATATCATATGAGATAATTTTTTAAAAACTAAACAATATTTCTTTGTTGCGCTTTATGTTAAATTTATTAACCGAATCCCAGTCAGTGAGAAACTTATTTCTGTACGCTTGATAAACTTAATAATAACGATTTTATATATATATATATATATATATATATATATATATATATATATATATATATATATAAAATATATGTAATATAAAAAACAATTACCTTCGCCGACAATTAATCCATTCGAAATAATTACAATATAGCTATAACTTATTTTCGAACAATATATAAATAAAAATTTCGTATACTCCACTATACTGACGAAGAAATGGACAAATAATTATCGAATGCAATTTTATAATTGAGAAAAAAATTATACCTAAGTAAATCGTTATTAAAACGTTTAATCTAAACTAAATGTAAACAGTATATCACACCGACGGTTCGTGGTTTTAATTACTATATCTATATACATATATATATATATATATATATATATATCTGTACGTATGTTTTATATATACACGCGTCCTCAAATTTATAATCTATATACGTTTGAACAGTGTGGAATGTAGTGATTTTTAAAAAATAAACGAGAAAAAAGTATCGCTAAATTTTCATATATAAAAAGATCGAAAAGCTTTTCGGTTATTAAGCCATATATATATATATATATATATATATATATATATATATATATATATATATATATATATATATATATATATATATATATATATATATATATATAATATATATATATATATATTATATATATATATATATAATATATATATATATTGTTGATGTCATATTTATTATATTATTTTAAACATGTATTATTTTAATTTATTTCGATCGCGTATAATATTTTTATAAATTGCTATTGGCAACATTGTATTTGTACTAGGTTTTTCGGTTTGCTGTGAATGTGTTTTTCGTTTAAAAACATATTACCTTGACCTAGCTCGTGGTTATGTGAACTGCGAAGTAGTATTTTAAGTAGTTTTTATGTAGTATTTTATTTGATGATATAAAATACATTTGCAACAAATATGGTTGTACATTATGTATATTTAAATATATATTTGTTCGAAAGTATAACCATAGTGTTTGTTTTTTGTTTTAAACTAAATAATGAACATTACATATATATATATATATATATATATATATATATATATATATATATATATATATATATATATATATATATATATATATATATATATATATACGGGTTTAGTTGACAAATGAACGAGGTAATGAATTTAAACAAAAACAACATTAAAAATACTCAGTATTAAATTTCGCTACTTATTTATTATTTAACCCTTTCATACCAGATGCACACTTTTGGACACACTATACGCAAACTATACGCCCCCGACGTTGTCAATTCGAAAATGATTTTTATAAATAATTTCTTCATAATTTACTAATCGCATATATGACACTATTGTGTACACCTTCGAATATATCATTTTAAATGTATTTAAAGAAAAAGAAAGTCGAACATATTTCAATCGGAAACACTTTCGATCAGAATCCCAAAAAAATGTTTACCGTCGTGGCGTCTATGTGTGGGCATGAGTTAACAGAGAGTTTTAACTACGTCGGATAATTTTAATCGTACGCAATATTCGGCTGACGTGAAAAGAAATAGAACAATGAAGGGATGTGTAAACGACGAAGATGGAAATGAAAAAGAAGAATGCGCAGAAGACCGATAAGAACAATGGACAAAAAACATCTTATGAATAAGTAATATACGACGAAGTTGGTGATCGGGATGATTCCAAAAATGGTATATATTTTTAATTTTACGAAACATATCGGTCAATCCAACTTATTTTTAAAACACATTTATAAGATAACGACATCATAGGTTCATTATATTTCAATAATGCCTTATTGTGTCCTGTTGGGGTAGCTACAGTTCCGAAGTTCTTCATATTTACCCTATATTCAAACGATCGTAGATGTTCTTGACCTTCTTATATATCTATATCTTTACCTTCTATTAGGGTTTTTTTTTTTTTTTAATTAAGTTCTTATTTTCTCGCAGTTTTATTTTTCCTTATTAAACTTCTTTTTTCATCTATTTCTTCAAGGATTGCTTGGTTTGTTTTCATTTCTTTCTAAGGCGTTTTCATTATTCTCTTCTCGACATCTCCGTTGATTTCAATTTATTTCCCGCGCCGTTAAGCGTCAATTTTCACAACCGTAATTAAGCACACTCTGATCTCGTATGTTTTTGCTAATTTTTTTTCAGATATACTGACGTTCTAATTTGCGAATATTGATTTTGTTCTTATTATTATTAATTGCGCATTTAGTTTGTCCTAATCGTCTTTTAACGTCTGTTATATTTCTATTATCCCCCGTTATGATACTTCTTACATAACGTGTTTTTCTAACTCGTTCGAATTGAGTATTACCTATTTTTATGATTATCCTTTTATTTGATTTTTTATATATAATGTGGAATGTAGTGATTTTTTACAAAAAAATCAATTGAAAATTAGTTAAATCACTAATATTTATTTTCTTAAAGAAAACAGAAAGCTTTTCGGCATTTACGCCATTATCAAGTGAAACATTTTTAACAAATCATAATTTTAAAAATATAAATTAAATATAATTACTTAAAAATATTTGATGGTGATTGTGAAAATATACTCCAAAAATGCTGTTCTGCTCTGTTCTGTCTATTTTTTGAATTGTTGAAATTTAACATCAATATATTTGTTTATTAATTTCGTTTTTTTTTATATTAATTTTTTTCTTCAATATTATTTTTACGGATTCTGTAAAAGTTGTATACTGGTGGAATTTTCATTTTTCATTTACTGTTGCGATGTATGATGTCCAAAAGTAAAATATAAAGTATAAAAATATACAAACACACTTTTTCATTTTAATTGTAAAATTCTGTTTTTTTAAAAAAATTTTGTGTTCGTATATTTTTATACTTTATATTTTACTTTTGGACATCATACATCGCAACAGTAAATGAAAAATGAAAATTCGACCAGTATACAACTTTTACAGAATACGTGAAAATAATATTGAAGAAAAAAATTAATATAAAAAAACAAAATTAATAAACAAATATATTAATGTTAAATTTCAACAATTCAAAAAATAGACAGAACAGAAGCAGAACAGCATTTTTAGAGTATATTTTCACAATCACCATCAAATATTTTTAAGTAATTATATTTAATTTATATTTTTAAAATTATGATTTGTTAAAAATGTTTCACTTGATAATGGCGTAAATGCCGAAAAGCTTTCTGTTTTCTTTAAGAAAATAAATATTAGTGATTTAACTAATTTTCAATTGATTTTTTATCCTTTTATTTGTTGTATTTTTACATCGATTTTCTTTAGCTACGTTTTCTTATGATTAATATTTGTTTTCCATTTATTTAACTCTAACGGTAAAGCTGTAAATATTTTATTCATATTTTCGTCATATCTTTTACTTCTACAAACGGGCTTTATACGTGTCTATATCTGTTTATATGAAATACTGAAATTATTACTATATATATATATATATATCTGTGTATATGTATATATATATATTTGGTTTTCAGTTTCAAATAGTACTATCAAAAAATTACAGTTGGTTCAAAATATCTGCTGCAGAATTTCCTTAAACGCCACTAGATACCACAGAATTAAAGACATGCATTATAGATTGCACTCTTACATTTCGAATTATATCCGTAATATTTCGGCAAAATTTTATGCAAACTGTCAGGCGCATACTAACAAACTGATCACAGTGGTGGGAGACTACGACATGGCGCTGCTCCGCATGCGCTATACTCGTTATAAACATCGTCGTATTAAAGATAGATTACTCTTAAGATAATTTTAATCTATAATCAAATACTTTTCTACTAACTATTACTTACTTAATACTTTATTTTTTCTAGTTTTAATCTTTTATCTTTTCTTTTGTGCAGGTTTTTTCCACTTTTCCTGTGTTATATTAACTTTTAGCTATTTATTATTATAGATTAAGTAACTATTTATTATTTCTAATGCGGTCGAGGTTGTTATATATGTACTCCACTGTATACATTTTTATATTATGTAAAATCAAATGAAAAATATATTCCATTTTATCTTTATCTATATATATGCAATATATCAGCGTAGGTGACAGACGTAACTAAATTACTGCCTTATCGTGACTGTTTATTCATTTTGAGCACGATAATTTTTGTTTTTACGAAATAAATAACGTCAGTGTGACCTTTATAGCGATTAATGAAAGGTCGTTTCAAGTTTGTTTTATTCGTTGTAGGTAATATTATCGTGCGATTGAAATTTTCCATCAAGTAACACAGCACGCGTTGAAACTAGTGTAATAGTATAAAAATACGTTTCGAAGATCGAAAAGGCCGATTAACTGAAATAAGTAACGACGATATTTACCGTACATTTATTATAGAATAGCGATTACGTGATTTATCATTATGTTAAATAATAATCTCTTCAATTTTTATACTGCGAGCATATTTGCTCATATATGTAATACCTATATATGTACGTATATGAGATTGTTAAATGACATTTTGTAATTGTTCATTATATTACCGAATTTATTCGTCTTGCCCACTTGAATACTATTTGTGCGCGCGTATGTGTGTGTCTGTGTGTAAAACCTCATATATAAGTGTCCTGCTTTTAATGACTTATTTATCACATTAAACCCAACCAATGTCTAACCGTAAATCAAAATAATATAGAACCCCTCTTAACATTTGTAGATAAGACAATGCAAAAAGAAAATTCATACTACGTAATTAAAGGCAATAGAAATTCCGATAAAAACAAATTCAATTATCATACCAATAATTCTGAACCATATCATAAAATTGTATCTTGTGCATGGTTTACCTTTGTTCAATAAATTTCTAAAAATTCTTTATGTAATAATCTTTAGTACTGCCGTAAGTTATTATAAGCGTGCATTTGTAATAAACTTGTATATTATTTTTTTCTAAGCTCCGGTATATAAATTTATGGAACACTTAACCACTTTCACACACGCACACACGTGGCCGGAGGGACTATGCTATTCATCACCCTTCCACTCTATTCTTAAGTACACTTGGCAAGGAATATAATCACGCACAGTTAACTAATCATAAGATCATATCCCCGTGTATAGACGCTATTCTATTTTAACTCAATGCATACTAGTTCCTTGCTCTTTTATAAACATATTTCACAAATATATTTGCCCTATCCTCTTGCTAGAATTGGGGAACCAATTAAAAAAAAAAAAAAAAAAAAAAAAAACAACGTAGTAATAAATACGCTTTTATTTTCAGTTATATGTACAAAATTATCTTTATCATCTTTCTTCTTAGCTGAGTTTTTCCCCCAATGCGTACTGACAATTTAAAAATTTTTCTTAAATATTATTATATATTTGTAATTGTTTAATTTGTACACTTTTCATTAATATACCGTTATTTTATAATTTGTTTTCCAATATAACTTTACAACTACAGCAGTCGCGGCTCGGCTCGTGTATGTAATCGCTGTAATCGCCGATTACAACGAAGAAATGAAAAAAAAATCCTAGATTAAGTAATAGCGATGCATAATTATATTTTTTCTACCGCCGTTCCAAAAATTCATATTGTAATTTGTAATGACAAAAAAATCGCTAGACGGGTGCGAATACACTAGATGATTGTGTATATGTAGGTGTAAATGCGACAGCTCAAGTACTCGGCGTGTATTTTAGTATTGCCTGCAAATAACACGATGACCACTTGCTGCTGTTCTTCCACTTCTTACAAGCAGCAACCTCGTTTTTCTCTCATCTGTGTACGTTTAGCTGTTCTTTTTTTATGTCGATTTACATCCAGACGGCGGCGTTTAAGTTAGTTTCATTATTATCCGCTATCACTCGCAGCGTGTGAATAACCTTGACAGACTATACTGTACTCGCTTTGAAAGGCGATTACAAAACGCAACAACGTGTTTACTTTAATCGAATAATATTTGTAATTATAAGTTCTTAAAATACAAGAATACAGAATTTTCATTATGTTACCCGAATATATTTCATGATTTCAAACCGATAATAAAAAAAAATTGAAAAAAAAAACACTTTTTGTTTATTCGTTGAATTTGTTAGTTTGTAATCGCTGTCTGAAGCGAGTACTTCAGCGCGCGCATGTTTTGTTTCCGTCGTCGTGTTGTGCATGCTTGCTCTGCGTTCGCGTTTTTTTCTTTTTCTTTTTGCCATAAGGTTAAGTAATTGTATTTTCAAAATGAATGAGTGTATTATTGATAATTTGTTGGTACAATCGTTTAGCAGTCGAAGTTTTTTAAATAAAATGAATTTACTAAGTAATGGCAGACCAATGCCTCATCTAAATTTACGAACAGATGTGAAAGATGGCAAATTTTCGTAGTTTTAAATTCGAATGGTACCAAGAAATTTCATGGTTGTGTGGTTGTTCTCATCTCCTGAAACTTTTTTGTTGGCCTTGTTTGTTGTTTGGCATCACTACGAAAAATGGAGACGGATTTTTTCGACAGGGCGTTACTAATATGGGAAATTTCCAAAATCTCAAATCAAGACACGAAAAATCAGTTTTCCACATCCAGTCTATGGTCGCATTTGTCAATTTTGGTAAAACTAGAATAGAAACGAGAATCAGTAAAGCGTATCAAGACGAAATTGAGAAACACAACAAAAAAAAAGTAAATGAAAATAGGTATGTCCTGAAGTGTTTAATTGACGCGACATGTTTTTTAGCTCGACGAGAGATTGCCTTCAGAGGTCATAATGAAAAGGCCGATTCAGATAATAAAGGAAATTACGTCGAGTTATTAAACCTTTTAGCTATTCGAGATGAAAAACTAGCATTTCACTTGAAAAATTCCACTGTTTTTACAGGTACATCAAAAACTATACAAAATGAATTGATTGAATGCATAGGTACAGTATTTAGGAATGAAATTAAGGACGAAATTTCTAAGGCTATGTTTGTCTCAATTATGCTTGACAAAACTGTGGATATATCGAAAAAATCCCAGTTATCAACTACAATTCGCTATATTTCTGAATCAAATCAGCATTATGCTGTCGAACGTTTTATAAAGTTTTCGGATGTCAGCAATGAACGTACCGCTGATGGTTTATACAACCATATAAAAAATGTTATTGAGGAATTCGACTTTGCAGAAAAACTTATTGCTCAAACTTATGACGGTGCTGCTGTAATGGCTGGCCAACACCATGGACTACAAAAACTCATCACAGATCAATATAATCAGGCACAATTCGTGCATTGTTACGCTCATCAGCTGAATTTAATTTTAAAACAGTCAGTTGATTCTATTCGAGAATGCAGAATTTTTTTTGAAATGTTGAGTGGTTTTGCTGCATTTTTTTCAGTTTCATCCAAACGAACTAATTATTTAGACCAGTTGGTAAAACGACGATTACCATCAGCATCAACAACTAGATGGAATTCAAATAACAAACTAGTTTCAGTTGTTTCTGCAGTTAGAGAGGATCTAATGAAACTTTTCGAAAATGTGATGAACATCCAGATATGTGGGATAGCAGTACTCGCGCTAGTGCTAGAGGATTTCTGTATCATATTCGTGATTTCGAATTCAATTTCCTTCTGAAAACTTTTGAAAAAATCTTTCCACATGCCACATTATTGTTTGATACGTTTCAAAAAAAAATTTTCGACATTCAGTTAGCTTCGACAGAGTTGGAAAAATTTAAAACTTTTTTAAATAAATTTCGAGGTGAATTTGAAGAAAATTACAATCAAGTTTTAAATGAATACGAATCTGTTCCAACAAATGATGGTATAAAAACAAAACGACGTTGTAAAAATTTTTCAGATGGTGATGAAAATCCTGAAAAAACTCGGTATAAACGCATTTTTTATGAAATAATCGATACAGTTTCAATGCAGATTTCTCAGCGATTTTCCAAAATGAAAAAACTCGAATATTTGGCTCTACTTAATAAAGATAATTTTGACGTGTATAAGAAAAAATTTCCAGATATATTATTCAAATCGTTAATTTCTCATCCTCATGGTAAAAATTTTGATATGATTAAATTGAAAGCAGAGTTAATTGTGGTATATGACAGTGATGATTTTAAAAATTATTCGGTTTATGAGCTATATGCATATTTAAAGAATTCCGGACTTGCTATTGCTTTATCTGAAGTTGTAAAACTTTGCTCATTGATCATCACGATTCCCGTTACTAGCGCAACAACTGAAAGGTCATTTTCAGCACTAAAAAGAATTAAAACGTTTACCAGATCTACAACAAAAAAAGACAGACTATCCGGTTTAGCTCTTCTTTCCATTGAAAAGAGTTTGTTGCATAAAATGCAAAATAATTCTAACTTTCACGATGACGTCATTGATGAATTCATTAAAAAAAAACGAAGAATGGATTTCATATACCGGTGAGCTTTTTTTTTTTTTTTTAATTATGTAACGCACCATGCTCTTACTTGATTTAGTTTTTACGTACCTACCAGTGTGAATCTGTCGTTTCTATTTTTATATTATTTTAAAAATTATACTTTTATTCCAAATAAAGTTCACATTTTAATTTTTTTCTAGTTTTATTTTTTCCAGAAAAATTTCAGCCCCCCACAATAATAGCGATTATAGTTGATGAAATCTCACGAGCCGCTACTGAACTACAGCCTATCACGACAGGGAATACAATATCGTTAATTTACCTTAAAATAACGATGTAAATTTACAATCGCTATAAACAAATTGCAATTAATCATGTATATGAATCAAAGGATGAATGAATGAACATACTTCATTTAGCATAATGTACATGATTACTTATTACTAATTTTGAAATAATATATGATAAAGATGAAATAAGTTTTGTATATGTATGACAATAGTATCAAAATAAACGGCATAGCAGGCAAATATAGAATGGAAATAAATGTTGCAAAAAGAAAATTAACACGCATCAACAAGATGTCGGAAGAAATTAATATATCGAGCGATTGAAAAAATCTCGAGTCGAACAAACATTTAAGGCCTGCTATAACAAAAAAAAAACGTATATTGCAGAGATCCGGCAAAGAATTACAATGGTTAAAGAGGCGTTTAAAAGAAAAGGGACGTGTAATAACGTATAACACGCTATCTAGCAGTAGCACTGTGCGCCGGGAAGGGGACCACACGGACCTTAAATGAATGAGATATGCGAAAAATTGAGATGCTTTTGACACGTGGTGCTAGTAAAATTTCGTGGATTGATTAGACTCCAAACGAAGAAATTTCAACCGAGTATAAGTTGAAAACGATTAGAAGAACAAAAATGAAATGATGTTAAGACAGGATGGCCTGATTGAAAGACATTATAGAAGGTAATACATTTCTGTGACGGACACAATCGATAAAGAAGTAAACATTAAGAGTTACACTGAACTGAAAAGGCTAACAACAGAACGGAAAAAATGGTTGACTCAGAAGGTAGGGACGAACCAGTTCAAGGACTGATACGCCGATTGATTAATATATATATATATATATATATATATATATATACTAATGAAATGGTGTGAGAATATGTTTGTTATGCAACATCTTATATCATGTGTAAATTTTAGCGGCCTGTTTCTTGTCTTAAAAAATTACCTTTCGTGTTTCATTTATTTCCGTCATTACACTCGGCTTTTTCAATATTTTTTTTCCTTAATTTAATTTTTAGAACGAGAAAGACGAAAAAATTTAGAAACATTTAAATATTTTTCAATTCATCAATAAAAATATGGACGCGATAAAATTGTACGTATTCCCTGCGAGCGCTCCTTGTCAAGCTGTAAAGATGGTTTTCAAAGCGCTGAACATAGAGCCGGACGTATACGTTTTGAATTACGATAAAATGGAACATTTGACCGAATACTATCTGAAGGTAAATTCATCAGCGAATATTTTTAATTAAATAAGTATAAAAAACCACGTAAAAACGAAAATATTCTCTTTTCGAAAATACCGAGTCGCTACGAATTTTTTTTTAAAAAATCCACATTTCGGGCACTATACGTTGGCTGCCCCTTTTCGAGAAATAGAATAGTATTTAAAAATAAGAGTCGCAATGTTCTTTATACGGCCCGTAAACTTTTAATATACGTATATATATATATATATATATTCATCATGAACGACGTTTGATTGATATTAAAAGTTTCAATTCGAGAAAGATTTATATAACGCATTAAAAATTAACTAGTAATTTAAAAAAGAAAAAACATGTTACACATGAAATATTAGTCTATATTTTCAGGCTCATTTTAATTATTTCAAAAAGCAAAATATATAATTTTGGGTAGAAAAAATTGATAACGCGTGACTGAAAGAGTTAAATATTGCAAAAACAACGAATTACGAATATAGAATAGTAATTATATTCGAATAATCTCTTCAGGTTATAAAATGAATTTTTGATTTCAATTTATTTCAATATTACACTTCTACATTGCAAAATGTACATAATAAACAAAACAATGTAATATTCGACTATGTGCATACCTGTAAAGTTACGTAATTATTATTTAAAATTTTTTGTTTGTGTGTATACTCACTGTAAATTATGCTGAAATATACGTTGTTGTTGTTGTTGTTGTAAACGTCGATATAATAAACCAATATATATGTATATATATATATATATATATATATATATATATATATATATATATAATGTGAAAAGAAAATATCACAGTTATCAGTTATGTAGAATCGAACAAGATTTCTAGAAGAATAACACAAGAGATTTCTATAAAACATTCAAGCAAAGTGTAAATAAATTTATATATCCGTGTCTTATGTTCAAAGACAAAAATCAAAAAATGGTATTTAGTAACAAATAAAATTGTAAAATATTGGCAGAATATTTTGAAACGCCACTGAACTGCGAAAGTCCAGCACTAACCTTCACTTTTGAAGAAGGAGGTAGGAAGCGCGATTCTGTGCCTCCAGATAAAGGAGAAATTATTAATATAATTAAATCTTTGAAGAATAATAAGGCTCCAGGGGAGGATACAATAATAGCAGAGTTACGGACAAACTCAAATAATAAATGCCAAGAAAAATTAGTTGAAATAATCAAAAATATTGGGGAGCCAGAAATAATTCCCCAGGAACAGCATTGATACATCCATTACATAAAAAAAGAATACAGACTGATGTGAACAATTACAGAGGTATATCGCTGTTACCAGTTACCTATAAAATACTTTCTAAGGCAATACAAACTAGAGCAGAAGAACAGCTGGATACACAAATTGGTGAATATCAGTGTGGATTCAGGAAACATAGATCATGCGTTGAACAGATTTTCAACCTCAAGTCATTAATGTATCTGAACAAAAGATCCAAAAAGTATGTAATAATGTTTATAGATTTTAAAACAGCATATGATTCAGTAGATAGAACAGTATTGTTCAATGTCCTCAAAGAATTTGGTCTGGATGAAACAACCACAAGCTTAATAAGAAAAACGTTAACAAACACATATGCTAAAGTGAAATTTAGAGGTGAAATATCCAGACAGTTTGAAATAAAAACAGAGGTTAGACAGGGGGATGGGCTGTCACCTTTACTCTTTAATTGCACACTAGAAAAAGTTATAAGAGAATGGAGAAAAGCTATGAGCGATGAAAATATAACTGGGAATATTAGACTAGGATACAAGAAGGACAATTTACTAATAGTCTGTTCAGCTTTTGCAGATGATCTGACAATAATAGCAGAATCTATGGGGACAGCAAAGCGGCAGATAGAGTTATTAAAAGAACAAGCGGATAAAGCTGGGCTACAAATTTCCTTCGAAAAACCCAAATTTATAACAAATATTGCAGCCGCTCCTGATAAAATAAAAACAAAGTTTGGTCAAGTGGTAAGAGTTAATAAATTCAAATATCCGGGAGAATTAATCGAACAGAATGCATCAGAAAAAGAAGCAATCAATATAGAATCGATCGAATGAAAGCAGCATTTTATCTAACAAAAGAAGTATATAATAAGAAATTTTTATCAAGAAAAGCTAAACTGCGACATTATACAATTGTGATCAGACCAGAGGCGTTATATGCAGCGGAGGGCCTAAAAATGGACCAAAAAGGATTAAACGAACAGCTTGAAATCGCAGACAGGAAGATCGTAAGAAGAATAATAGGACCAGTAAAACAAGGTGAAAAATATATCAAACGAAGTAATCAAGAAATATACCAACATGTGGAAAAAGTTACTACCACGATCCGGAAAAGAAGAATTCGATTTTATGGACATATTCAAAGGATGGAGGCCAGACGGCTCATGAGTACATGCAAAAACTAAAAATGAATGGTACATGGTACACAGAGATTAAAAAGAATATTATGCCTGAAGATGTAGAACAGCGATTAATATTAAAGAAGAAACTATTTAATTGCAAAGAATTCGCAGAAAAGAAATGAGGAAGAACTGGTATTTTGTGGACCGAAGAACGAAAAAAAAAAGACAGTGAAAGGATGAAAGCAGTATGGAAAAAAGGAAGAAAAATGGCAAGACCATTGATAGTCCATCAATGGCTAATTCCAAATAATAATAATAATTAATTATATATATATATATATATATATATATATATATATATATAAAATTCGGTGAATATGTGCACAGATTTAAAAATAACTAACACACCAAACTATCAGTATCACAACACAAATCACTCTTGATACAGTTCATAATACCATAATATCAGTACTATGGAGAATATAAAAGAATGCATGGATACGTAAACAAACACGGTTGGATGATTCAGTGAAGCGGATGGCGATAATAAAATAGAATCGGCACGTGGCTCGGACAGAAGAAAATAGATGGTCTCAAAGCGATCCTACCTCCTACCGTGGTGGCCAATAGACAAAAAAAAGAAACGAAGACCAATCACGCGATGGCACAATGATGTAACAAAGGTAGCTGGGAAAAATTGGTTGAGGAAAGCGCAGTACAAGAAGTGGGTATAAGACGCTGGGGAAAGCCTTCATCCAGGAATGAATAGACAAAGGCTTATCGTGATAAATATAAATATATATATATATATATATATGTACATATATGTGTATGTATGTGTATATGTGCATATTTTCTTAATAATAATAATGATAATAGTAGTTGTAATAACTGCAGTTATTATAATTGCATTATTAATAATTGACGTTGTCATTATTAATAATGTTGATACAGCTACTACTACTACTAATAATAAATAATAATAATTCACCGGCGAGTATTACCATCGTTGATTTTTTTTTAACATAAACTAAATTACGATATTTTTAAGTTTTAAGTTTGTTGTATAACTACGTACGATATATTACCGGTTGAGACTATGTTGCGCCGAAATATAAGTACACTTTGCTAAAGGCTTCCTACACACAAGATTAAAATATGTATTTCTACGTATATGTATGTATAAGCGATATATCTGTAGATTAACTGATGTATAATTTTCCGGTTATTTCCTCATGTGTACCGTGCTTTATTTTGAGTTATTAACGGTGGTTCTTTGTAGCGTTATAATACATTTTTCCTGAAATATACGATTGTTACTAGAAAGAACAAAACACGAAATAACTCGTATGGCAAATAAAAATAATTAACCGAATATAATTAAATAGGTTCATCGGTTTTTCCCTCTAAAGAAAATCGCCGCATTCCGTATATAATACGTGTTTACATTGAATATAATACAATTAAAAGGTAAATAAGTTTTTAACGTGGACCGTATAGAATTAAAGAGTATTTTTGATTAATTAATAATAAACATTAAAAACTTCTAGTATTATACGCGCACGTGTTAAACGTATATAATTAGTTTTAATAGACTTCGATTATAAAATAAAACGAAAAAGAGAAAAAAAAAGTATACCTTACACGGGATCGATTTTATTTACGGTCGATTACTTTATATCGATAAATATATTCCGCATTTTAACTAGTATATTCGATATTAATCGATATATTTTTGTCAATTGTAATCTCGTAATTTTAGATGAATCCTCAACACACGGCACCTTTGATAAACGACAACGGATTTATTATTTGGGACAGGTTAGTTCGATTAATTTAATAATTCTATTTTTCGTTAATTACCGTTAAAACGTAGATATGACATTTTTTAATTTCACAAATTAATGATAAACATCGTAAATAATGGAAAAAAATTATTAAATATAGATTCGGAATAGATTCTTCTGAAATTCCGTATTTAGTCTTCTTTATTTCACGATAAGGGAAATCAACAAATTTAACTACGTATGGAAGCACACATATGACCCCTAAAAAAACTTCGTTAACGGAGAGAGTACTTCTGTATATTCTGCTAGTTATTACATAACGGGTACACTTATCTAAGAACGGCGATATCTGATTTGGCCTTTATAAACCGTCCATTGTGTCAAACTTGAACTTTTTCTCCAAGTGATTCGTCCTCATTATTATATGCCGGCACCGTTCTCGATTACCCTTTACTTCGCATCATACTAAATTACTCTTATGTTAATAAGTCATCCGCTAGAGAGTTGTAAACAGTAACGCACCCATTGTATCTGGGATAGGTTTAACCCCGCCCCCAAATCGTAATAAAAATGAATAAAATATACACATTTGATCACGACCTGGGTTAGATTCGAATCCGAACGACGAAAATGTGGCCAGGCGCCGCCGAAGGAATAATTCCCACGAGTCAGAATTCCTAATACCGTCATTTTTCAGATAATCATAATGAACATTTTACGATAATTATAATGAACATCTTCCAGTAATAATAATAAACATCTATGAGGAAAATAATTATTAAAAATGAAAACAAGAGACAGGAAATAATTATATATATATATATATATATATATATATATATATATATATATATATATATATATATATATATATATATAATACACACACACGCATATATATATATATAATACACACACACGCATATATATATATATACGTGTATGCACATGCACATTCACCCATATTGCATGTATATATACATATTTATGTAATATAATACATGTAATAAGGGTGTTTAGATGCATATACGTATATTATACATGCACTTACACACACACCCATTTTACATGTATAGATTACAGATATGTATATATATACCCGTGTACCTAAAGACGAAAGTACATATTTCCCAAAAATATAAATAATTATATAATAAAATGTGTTGTTCAAAATTGTACTGGTATTTTTATGTAATTCGGGCAATACAAATTATTTTTAATAACACGTGTTTTCCATAAACTTAAATGGGTGTGCTATGAACAAACTGTTATTTGTACCCCTTTGTATTATACTTCAAATACATATTTAAAAATAAAATGTATTTACATTTGGGTTTCTGACTAAAAACGAATTTTTGGGACACCCGTTTTATCTGGAGCCCATATGTGTGTATAAATATATATATATATATATATATATATATATATATATATATATATATATATATATATACGTTTGTATATGCATATACATATATATAATATATATATACAAAAAAAGATAAAAAATATCAACTTATATATATGAAAATATTTATAGCATTGTTCCAGTCGTTATCGCCAATTAAGCTAATTTATTTAATTTTAATCAGTTTACAACAAACGAATAAAATCTGTAATAAAATATTCATTTATTATTAAAATTTTATCGAATTAAAAAAAATAAATGAAATATGGACGCATTTTTTTTTGTTGCGTCATTATAATTTGAAAATAAAATTTTGACAATTTTGTATATTTCCCTTAAAATATTCGTACTTATTCTTATATATTTTAATTTTTTTTTTTATATATGCTATCAACAATTTGCCCTTTTCTCTAACAAGCTTAATAACATTAAGAATATACATCGGATCCAAGAAAGTTCTAAATAAAAAATGTTCGTCCGTATTGTCGCAAAAAATCTAGACTAAGACTACCCTTAAAATCCATCATCCGTTGTATCACAAATGAGGGATGAAACCGGTGCAATTTTCCGCGTAAAGTGTTATGACATTTGTCGGAGATTCACGCGTTTA
The DNA here is from genome assembly GCA_032883995.1 of Coronaproctus castanopsis. NCBI lineage: Eukaryota > Metazoa > Arthropoda > Insecta > Hemiptera > Monophlebidae > Coronaproctus > Coronaproctus castanopsis. Next base: position 57,021,834 of record CM065053.1, read on the forward strand.
ACTATACGGGAATTTCAACGCGTATACTTACCCCTGTGTTCAACACCCCCCAGTATTTAAGTGTTGAATGTCGGCCTTAAATCGGACATTTTTACTTAGGACGTTATAAAAAATAAAACCCGAGGCCTAAATCGAAAATGTGTCCCGAGAGAATTTTCTAAATGTCTTAATGAACATTTTTCGTCATAAATATCATCCCTCTATCTAGCATCCAGGTCTCGCAAAAAGTCGAGTTTTAAAGGAGTAGAAATTTTTACAAATCATCCCTTTTTAACATTTTTTTTTTGTAGCCGTCTAATTATTCGTCCGACCATCTAAAGGTGTTCGACTTTTTTCCACCTTATCCTATAGCGGAAAATTTTAAGTATGCATACTAAGTCTTATATAAAAATTGTTATTTCCTAATTAGATATGCATAGAAAAACCTATTAAATAATGTTACGTTAGACGAAAGTGGTTGTCCAGGTTTATTATTAATGTAATAACGTACATTTTATCTAGAATAACTGGTAGTGAGGAATCGCGAACTTAAAATTCCGTTTTCGATTTTTAAAAATTTTGTGAACGATTTTTGGTCAGCCGTTTGCTTTTAGCATGGGCAATGTTATTTATATATCACTATATGTTATATACATATATATATATATATATATTCAATATGCACTGATCAATAGCTATTATAAATATATATACACAGGTGTATACTGTTTTTGTCTAACATAGAAGAAGAAGAAGAAGAAGAAGCACTGTATTTCTTATTATTAAGTTACATGCACATAAGCATATTAAATTTTAAAAATTAACAATTTACCCGTACCGAAATATAAAACAAAAATTCTTCCCAGGCAAACAAAAATAGAAAAGCTTATATGATAGGCTTATAAATATCAAATGTATAAATTACAGGAAAAATTTGTATAAAAACCTGTTCCAATATATTAGAATAAAATTATAACTTACTCTATCACAATATAATATCTTAAAAATATCTTAGTCTATTTGTTGATACTAGAACTAGAATTTAATAGCCGGCTTACTATAAACAGATATGTTTTATACGTCTGTGCTTGTACCTCTTATATCTGTGTCGCACAGACTGCTAGTCGTAATCTCCTATCGAATGTATTACTACATTATCAGATGAGCTGCAGTTGGCGAAAAATTTTTTCGCTGTATTTTTAATGATTTCCTGTATGTAAGGAAACGTTAAAATATCATGCATAGATTTAATTTGAGTAAGTCTTGGTTTATTAAAGATAATTCTTAAACAATGATTTTGTAGTCTTTGCATCTGATTTATACTACTATTGCTAGCATAGCTCCAGACCGGGCTCGCATATAATAATTTTGGTAGAATAACTTTTTTGTAAATGAGGAATTTGTTTTGCGCCGATAATGCAGACTTTTTGTTAAATATTGGAAATAGACAACCCAATTTGCGCATCGTTCTATTTACACAATCATTAATATGCCTCGTAAATGTAAGTCGTCTATCCATAGTTATGCCTAAATATCTTACATTTTCCTTCCAATCGAGGTAATTGTTTTTGACTCGAACGAAGTGATTAAGTAGAGGCCTACGTCTAGTAAAAATGATTGATTCAGTTTTTTCATCATTGACTTTAATTTTCCATTTGTAGAAAAATTTTGATATTTTATCAATTGCACTTGTTAGTCTGTTACTGATTGTGTCAATTCTATAAGAGGATACCATTAAAGAAGTATCATCAGCATAAAGGTTTATGTCTACTCCCGGAATAGTTGGCAAGTCATTCAAATAGAGTATAAAAAGGAAAGGACCTAGGATGCTCCCTTGAGGTACCTCAGCTTTAATAAATCTCATGTTAGATTTATGGTTTTTTATTTTCACGTAAAACTTCCTGTTCATTAAATAAGATTTAATAGTGAATACTAGATAACATACGTCAGGCATACAACCCGTTTAAAACTTTCTTATTTATTATTTGTACGTGTGCTCATTACGAATACTATGTTACCGTCGAATTTATTGTCCATGATGTAAACGTTTTTGAACGATTTAGTCTTTGCCGATCTAATTTTCTATCGTATAGATTGAATCCGAAAATTTCAAAAAGGCACCTGCTTTTTCTCGACTATCGATTTTTTCGCGACGATTCATGAGATAGGAAAATATAACTTACGCGAAATTTGTAGAAAACACGTCATACTCTCGTAAATTTGCTGATTTTGGTTGTAATATAATTAAAGTGGTTATTAAATTTTAAATTTTAAGTTTTTGTCAATTAATACTCTTAAGTATTTAGTTTGTGTTACAAATCGAATGTAACCATATTGAGATAAATTTACCTTTTTACTTTTTATTTACTTCGAATCATTGATGCTCAAGTTGAATGACCATAATCAGTTATTTATTGCGTGGTATACTTCACATCATTTCTTTTCTAGTGGAACCTCACTACGGCTATATCATCAACGAAGGTAAAAATCTTCGCGTTATAAGGTAAAGGTATTTTTTAAATTTGGGAGAACACATGTTCCATAAAAAAGGTCCTAACACAGACCCTTGTGGTGCCTGCATTACAATTTTTTTTTTAGAGTACATACCTAATTCAAGTAATATTAAATCTTGTAATAATGAAATAATCTTATTTACATCTAAGTTAACGAATGGCTTTGGTTTTGCTTAAGTTCCATATCGCAGGGTAGTAGTTGTATTCAATAAGTACATTAATACACTTAGGAATAACACACGTGAATAGGTTGTGAATTTTTTTAATGAATCCATTGGATATTTTGTCTCTGCCTGAAGCCACCTTTAGTTTTCAAATGTGTGATTATTTTGTCAATTTCATCGTTGCTAATTACAATTTTTACTCCAGTGTGGTAAGTTGTGTTTTCTTAAATGTATGGTTAACATGTTGTAGTTAATAGTTTGATATCATTATCCCATGTTCTATGAGTAGCTATATTTGTATAAAAGATAACATAGTAATGATAGCTAACGTTTAATTCGTAACTAAGTTTCCATTACTCAACTAGATCTGGTAGTTTAACAGTAGCCAATGTTAAATGTATTACACATTTTTGTTGTTATCTTTGAAAGGTATACTTATTCTACACACACTCACTAACTCACTCACTCGCACGCACACACACACACACCTATATTACATGTATATATTACATTTTACCTAAAAACGAAAGTACATATTTCCCAAAAATATAAATAACCATATAATAAAACGTTTCGTCCAAAATTATACTGGTATTTTCATGTAATTAGCACAATACAAAAACAATTTTTATTATTCTGACTGAAAGAGACGCGTGTTTTCTATAAACTTAAATGGACGGGCTGTGAACAACCTGTAATTTTTACCCTTCTGTATTATACTTGAAATATATATTTTTAAAAAAATGTATTTATATTTGGGTTTCTAAATAAAAACTAATTTTTAATGTTTTTGGGAGCTCTCTTTTGTGGCTGATCTTTCTCTCTCTCTCTCTCTCTCTCTCTCTCTATATATATATATATATATACATATAATCACACGTTTACGTCACGTATGCGTAGGTGAAAATATATATAATTTAGCGTAATATCAGGGGATTAATTTATACACACACATATGGACGAAATGAGTAGTAATTTTCGAATTTGATTAAAAACGTAAGATTGTATTTGCATATGGAATGGAACAATCTCATCGGTATTATGTGATTTTCGCGATTTAGCTTCCATGAACATTTTAGCCATATATGTATTATATATACGTATATAAAATTGTGTAATATCAATCAATTGCGGTGGTAGCTTAAAGTTCAAAAATTGATATACACACGCGCATGTTGTGATAGCAGAGCATTTCTTAAAATTAATTTTTCAAATGTGATTATGGATATTTGCATATAATACATATTTTTATATAAATTATATTAACGTATAATATATATATATATAATGGGGCGCTGCGATTTTATCTACCGTGCGGTTACCGAGCCATTCTACTTACACACACTTATATATATATATATATATATATATATATATATAATTATTAAGCAATCAGACGGTAACATATTGAGCCGCGCTATTTGTCGTTTGAAATGGTAAAGTGTACAACACGCGCGGTAACGTATTGTGCATAATGCGCACGCGTTCAATTAATAAGGTAAGGACGTTTTAAAGGGGTTGTATGCCTGCCGTGTATTGGACGAAGACAGTAGTACAGCTGTATATATATAAAAGCATTGTAGAATCGGCCGACCAAAAATCGATCCAAAAATTTTTCGAAATCCAAATCAAATTTTACACTCGCGATTTCTCTTTACCGTTAATTTTGGTAACATTTACGTAATAAGATAAATGATAGATCCCCACGTCTACTTTCGTCTAACGTCAACCCGAACCATCTATCCATCATTATTGGAGCTTTAAAAATGCCCCAAAACCGCAAAACCATTTAACCCCAATTCTCTCAATGAGTATGTACTATAATAATACGGGAATACCACAGTTAGACCCCTATTTCAATGCCGCGTAACTTTTGTTTAAATAATTTTTCAAAATCTTGAAACGTTCGCGAATTATTGCGAAAAAAGCGACTTTTGAAAATATCGAAATGGTTGTCCTTTTGGAAATTCTCGGGTTCAGTTTGAAATTTTTTTTCGCGGTTTTTTCATTATATTCGATAGATCTTATATAGAAATGACTATTTCAGGAGTCGGAATTGTTTAGAAATGAATAAGAAGACCGGACCGTTTAAAAGTTCATACAACCTCTGCAACACCCCGTCAAAGTTGTCGATTTCCAAACTTCCCACCTCTATTACTCGGCCGGTATTGGTCAGATTGAACGAATGTCTGTGTAAAACGAAATAAGTAGTATGAATGCAATACAATACAATTATTAATAATAATCAATCGCTTGTGTAAAACAAAACAAATGTATATAAGCGTAATACGATATATTATAAATGTATACAACCTGCCGCCTGCTATACACTACCCTGTTTATAACATGGACGAACGACATACAACATTATCGCAAAACTCGAATCATATTTGTGAATTCAGAATTGAACATAATAAATTCCCCGCATTCAAATGTTTAAATCTATATTCATCGACAATTCAATTTAGGACAGGAGCGTCCACATGGGAGCGTACACATATAAATGATTTTACAGCCATGACTAATATACAATTGGTGAAAATATTTTGACTTATATTTAAATGTACCGTCGGCGAATATTTCTATGGTCGGAAAACTGTCATATAACATGTCATGATGGTAATTTGATAAAGAATCCTTGGTCTTTATAAGTTTTAAGTGTTTCTTGTATGCTGCATAAGTGCATTATTGATAAAAAAAAAGTGCATTAATGAATACACATTTAAATTTCCATGGATACGTCTATGATTTTTTTTTGTCTGTAAACCATGTTTACACCGAAAAAATTAATGAAATTAGCTACGTAAAGATTAATATCAAATTCAGAATTGTAGGCAATTTGTCACGATTTTATTCGTCATTTCAGGTTTGAGTACACATTTTTTAGACACGGCATAACCTCGTATCTTAAAATATACTCTTATATTAATATAAAGTAGGATTAAAAGTTTATATGTAACTCAGGTGCTGGAATTACCAACGATTTTTCATATATTTGAAATATCAATTCAATGGGAGCAACCGACCATACATATTATATATACACTATATTGTAAAATATGGAGGACAGGCGTTTGATCAATGGAATAGCGCCATTCCATCATCATACCTATACATAAAAAAGGACCGACAATCGATTGCAGCAAATACAGACTAATAGCCTTAAATTATGTTGACAATAATTAATGAAAGACTAAAACCACATTTATTAAAAGAAATTTCACAAGAGAATTTATTCTAGGGAAAGGTGTTAGGGAACAGATAATTAATGCATGACAATTGATTGAAAAACCACGAGAATTTGATGTAAAGATGTACATGTGCTTTTGTTGACTTCTACAATGCTTTCGATTCTGTCAAATGGATGAAGCTGTGGAACATCTTGGAAATTATAGGAACTTCTAAACATCTAATATATCCCATTAAACAATTATACAACGGCAGCTCAGTCTCGATTCGAACGAAAGTAATAGTACCCGATGGATTGAAAGTGGAAAGCAGAGTAAGACAGGGCTATACACACTCTCCTTTATTATTTAATATATGTATACGTAATTTATTAAGAGAAGAATATTTAACGATTAAAATAGTAGTATCGTACACGTATCTTAGATTATTAATTACTGTTACTCCTACGTTAGATATTCTTCTCTTAATAAATTACGTATATATATATATATATATATATATATATAAATTACTCTGTTATTCAGAGGATTGTATACGGCATTATCGTCCATTATTAATACGCAATGAATCGTCACATTCGACGGTACGTTATCTTGCCAATTAAATACTACTTTAATATTAATCAGCGATTCTTTTATAACGTTCAGTTGATACGAACAATCTATAGCAATAACCGGATACTTTGATACATACGTATTATAGTCGACCATAGGATTTTTGTGTACATCGTAATAAGAAACTTTAAACATTTTTAACCATTTAAAACAGATTAGCACATTTATTTTCGCTTTATTTCAAATTCAATCTTTTTCTCTCGGATAATAAACGTTATTATTCAATAAAATTTGAACTTTTTCTAAATTTAATAAATCGTAGGTCGAAATATATTTTTCTTTCTGGAAACCTATTAGTATGTACTTGGTGTTCGAATACGATACCGGAATATCCCAAGTAAATACTGATAATATGGAATCATTAATTATTGCGCAATCCTAGCCTTGTGTAGTTAACATTTTCAAGTGGCTCAGTCAGTCTATTGGAAATCATGTTGCACGTAACGTTACTGATGCGACCTGTGATTTTTGATTGATTATTAATTTATGTGAAGTGATCGTTTTTTGATTAATTTAACGTAATTTTTTAAATTTATGTGCGTTTCATTTAAAATATTTTAATGAAGCTTTTCTGATATTTAATTATATAAGTACAATGACAATTTTATAGAAAGGTCTTTAGTGTTTTCAATTAGTAATTAGTATGGCGCAACTATGCATGACAGTGTGTACAACAGCAATGTTCAAAGATGTTCCACCCTTTAGCTTCACAGATCTGTCGATCATTTCATTCCCTGATAATTAAAACTATTGCACAATCTCAAGTAAAGTTGTTCTCAGTCTGTTCAAAAGATCTCTCGCAGTTAATGTTACAGAGGTGAATGTTTTTTTTTTCATTGTATGAAATTTAATTGGGTCGATTTCTGTATAGCAGGTATGTACCCTTTTTTCATATCATTTGCTTACATATACTCTTTTTTATCATAATTTATTCTTTTAATGCAGATAGATCATTACAAACTAAATATAAAATATTATATATATATATATATATATATATACACACATATATATATATATATATATATATATATATATATATACATACATATATATATATATACATATATATATATATATATATATATATATATATATATATATATATATATATATATATATATATATATATATACTTTTTAATGATATTTTATAATTAGGTTGCAAGGATCTCTTTTAAGAGAATAAATATATAACAATTAAGTATATATATATATATATAATATAGTGTATATACATTTTGTGTGTATATATATATATATATGTGTGTGTGTGTGTGTGTATAGTATATATATAATTTTTTATGATATTTTATAATTGAGTTGCTAAGATCTATCTTGAGAGAATAAATATATATTTTATTACATTAACCCCAGTTACATGGTTTTAGCTTAATAGTAGCAATTTCATAGAATAATTTTATTAAATTTGTAGGCAAATTTAGATTATATCGATGTATATTGATCCTGTAAGAATCGATATGCCACCACGAATAGTGAAAGAAGTAAATAAGAAAAAAGAAATATGGTTCGAAGACAAACATTATTTTATATATACGGGTAATGAAGTAAGTTATAACGGAGAATACGAATACCCCGTATTTATGTTTTGTAGCAAAAATGGTAACGAATGAATGACGATATAAGTAAATACAATTTTTTTTTTAAAAAAAAGTATAAATAGAGGTATAGTTTTTAAAAATTCAGGTACTTAAATCTGTTTCAAGTTATAGTTGTAAATCATAGAATTTGTTACATACTCGTAGTATAATATGAAGGATATAATAGAGAGTTTCGAATATTTCGATTATAGACCGTCTACAACAGAAAACATAAACAACTTGGGGACGAAGTTTTCTATAAACATATACAACGAAGAGATCGTAACTCAACCATTTAAAAGTTTAATCGTAATAACTGGGAAAATAACGTTAAAAGACTGTTGAAATAACGGGTGTAGACAAAAAAGTGAACGTAATCAATAACGGAATGTTACATTTGATCGATCGTATAGATTATTATTTAGGTGATAACAAGGTCGATAGTATAAGAAAACCGGGTATTTCTACCACGATGAAATGATTAATATCGTTTGAAAATGATCTAAAGTATAGTAATACCGGTTGGCGTATTACAAATTCTTCGACGAATATACTAAATCAAAAGGGACATTTTTCATTATGTATACCCGTGAGGACGATAATGGGATTTTTCGAAGATTACAAGAATTTTCTATATCGTATTCCTCAAAAACTGACGTTCTATAGATCGACGATAAACGTAGACATACTAGGGAATATTTCAATGATCGATAAAGACACGTATTCCATTACATTAAGAGACATAACATGGAGAATGCCTCAAATAAAGTTATCGATCGAGCAAGAAACGCCAGGTAGAAAAGAAATTTTAACTACTATACAGAAGTTGGCTATACCAAGGTACAATGATCTCATCTGCGACTGAATTTACTTGAGATATTCCGGTATCGTATTCGAAAACCAAGTACGTACTAATAGGTTTCCAGAAAGAAAAATATATTTTGACCTACGATTTATTAAATTTAGAAAACATTCAAATTTTATTGAATAATAACGTTTACTATCGGAGAGAAATATTGCATTTGAAATATAGCGAAAATAAATGCGCTAATCTGTATCAAATATTTAAAAACTTTAAAGCTTCTTATTACGACAGGCACGGATACGAGATGAATCCTGTATTGCGTGTTAATAATGGACGATAAAGGCCGTATACAATCCTCTGAATAACAGAATAATTCATTAGGAAAAGTATATAAATAATAGCATTCGCGTATTACGAATTTTAGATTAATCGTATGTAAGAAATAGTATATAAGTAGGTGTAGTTGTCAAAAAATTTAGTCTCACATAGACCTTTGTACGGTATACTCGTGTGTTTACGATACGACGGCTAACGATAGATTTAGAAATAGTCCTTCTAAGGACTTGTCGTACGTTATCGATTTCCAAGGTTTTAAAAGTATTAAAAATACATTTATAATAAAGAAACTGGCGATTGCATCTCTCGGAGATGACCGAATTGTTCATTATATGGTAAAATCACCTCGTATACGGACACGTGGTATAGAAGGACAGATGAATTTTTTGACCAAAAGATATCGCAAAATGAATTGGGAAGACGGATACGTGGAATTTCACGAAGCGGTTAAATTATTACGCGAAACTGTCGCAAACGCGTACATAGTATACGTCAAAGGAACGGAGAGAGTAAACTATATAAAAGAGTTGTTGGGAAATAAAATTGATGTTTTCGACTTGGATCCATTAGGATGTCCAAAGGCTAGAGATTGGGTAGTTTACTCTATAAACCGCTGTAAGCGTTGTTTTCATAAAAATCATGGATATTTACCGGATCAAGCCAGAGATACGAGTGTACATTGTGCGTTAAAACTAGCTATTACGTATAGATATTGGCTAATTAATTTTATTTAAAATGTGTTTTCAAATATCGTTAAATCACGCGACATCTAATATACGTCGCGAATACTAGCAAGGGATCAAATTAGATCGTCCGTACGAAGTTGCTTTAAAAAGTTTTGTAACGTACAATAGCATTCCAAATATTTCGGAAAATTGTAAGAATAACGAGTTAGTAGTAATTGAACCGAAAACTAACGAACATCGTAACATTACTATACCTAGGGGTACGTACGAATTGAACGATATAATAGAATTTATTCAACAAAACGAAGAACTTAGGAACGCGGAAATAGTCATTAGGTTAAATTCGAATACGTACTGCGAACTCGATAGGACGTGTACTTGGTTTTAGTAAACGTAAACTCATACCGGGACAAACGCATTATTCGGACGACCGTATAGATATTTTTATTATAAATAACATTAAAATTAGATGTGGTTTAATAAAATGTAATATAGCTGACGTAAATTTAAACGATAACACGTTGTACGAATTTCCGCTAAACGTTCAAGTTGGTGAAAAAATTACCGAAAGACCTAATTATTTATCATTTTACCGCGTAAATACGGATGAAATAAATTACATATCCGTTAATATAGTTGATCAAAATGAAAAATTGGTCGATTTTAGAGATGAGATCATAAGTATAATACTACTATTAAGCGCGTATAACCATGTTTTCCAACGAGGGATTTTTAAAACTCGAAAATAAAGTTATCAATGGAATCTCGAATAAAAATACAAAAACTGTAGTAAACATTTATAACGAGTAATAAAAACGACTTTGATAACCGCTATTATCGAATACGAGCTAATACTGGTATAAATTGACTCCGTGTAAACATAAATTATTAAAATGGACGATTACGTAACCGTTGGAAAAAAGTTAAGAGAGAAATACGAACAACTCCGTACAGGAGAAATCAGGAAACAAATAAAACTCGAAGAGGAGTGTAAGAACATTGTTAAACCTCTAAGAGCGATACATACTCAACTAGCCAATACATTACCATCCATAATAACCCGAGATAAATCTATCGCTCCATTAGCTGTTGGTTCGTTCGAAAAAACCTCGTGAAATACCAAAAATATACGCAACAGCAGCGTCAGCTATAGAACCCTCTATCGAAATACCGCAGGAATTTGTACAAACATTAGGTCCGGTAGCCTTCAAATACATGAAAAACTATTTGTCGAAAAATGTAAAGACAGATTCCACTTTTGGTATGCGTATCGAGGATGAGACTATGTACATGGGTAATTCACCGATAATTATAGAGAACGATAATATAAACTTACTAAATACCGACTACTGGTACGAAGGTTCGCCAGGATTATGGGAGTTATTAAGATTGGAAAAACCTAAAAATTACAACGAAAAAGACTTGAAAGTATACGAAGAACTTTTGTTAAAAACTAGTTCGTATAAACAAAAACACGACCCGAATAATCCGCGCTTGAAAAGTAGTATAGGACTAAATATAACGTCATAATTAAGCCGATTTTAATTAAACATAATATTTTAAGAAAACGTCGAAAAAACTGGTGCAGGATTACAAAGAATACGTATACTGGAACAATATCGACGAATTGTTAGATTGTGTATATTATATAGTGAAGTAAAAGCCGGTAATAATAACCCTCTAATAATTAACGAAATTATAAACATTTTACAAGAATTTAAAGAAGTGGATGGATTACAAACAGAAGAGACTAGAAAAAATCGTGCAAATTCTACCCGTAAAAAAAGGTAGCGGACTGATTAACGATATAATCGACAAATTACCTTTCGAGACTCATTTACCGGACGGTTATCAATACGCCGGTCCCGGTACTAATCTTGATTTGAAATTAGAAAAAAAAGTCAAACCTAAAAATAAATCAGACGAAGCGGTCATGTATCACGATATAGCGTATTCCAAGTCTAAACATTTGGACGATAGACATAAAGCGGATTTACAAAATGAAGCGTGGAAACGTGTACTCACTAAATATTCCAATTTAACCGAAAAAGCTAATGCGTGGCTTGTAACAAACGCTATGAAAGCCAAAAGAGTTGTCGGTGCTGGTTACATCAAACATTAAGTTAACATAAGCACGGAACAAGGGAAACTTATTGCAAAAACCAATAAACCCGTGACTTTAAAAATAAATAAAACGAGAAATAAAGATTTCGTAATGAACGAAACGTATTTACCGTTAACCGAATATCAAATTAAAAGCATTAAAAAAGATTTACCTCCAAAATTATCGGTTAAACAACTTGAACAAATAAAAGTAGGTGGTTTCTTACCGGCTTTGCTCGCCGCTGCACCGACTGTAGGTGCTGTAGGGTCGTTAATAACCAACGCTATAAACACGTATAATAATAAGAAAGCAAAACGATAAGTGAATAGAAGAACGAATACGTCATAATAAAGCGATGAAAGGTGAAGGACTATACGTCAATAAAAAACCTAAAGACGGTAAAGGAATATACGTAAATAAAAAAACCTAAAAAAGGTAACTGACTTTACTAAGAGTATATAAAAAAAACATCCTGATTAAACCGTTGAGTAATGTAGAATTGACGAAATATGCCCAACATATTCCGCACTTTGGAAGTACTTTTATAAGAGATAAATTACCGAAAAACCCGTTAGACGTAGAGACGGCCATAATTAATTTAGATAACTACGATGGTCCTGGAACTCACTGGGTATGTTATAGAAAAATAGGAAATGTTGTAAATTATTACGATTCTTTCGGAGTAATGCCACCGTACAAATTACTATGGTATTGGGGCCCTAATTGCGCGGGATTTTACAATCACGAAGTAAATCAAAATATGGATCAAGCTATGTTTAAAATGTTTATACGATACAAGTAACATTAAGGAATAGTATACATAGGTCGAGCGATAGAAGAATTAAACGCTTTATCGATATTACGGTAATTACTTTTGTATAACCATCAATTTTTAGGCCGTTTTTAAACGACTATTTTAAACGACTTAATTTTATTCGGGAAAGGACTATTTTAAACGACTCAATTTGTTTCGGGCGTTTTTAAACGACTATTTACGGTATAAATAACGATTATTGATCGAGAAAATGGCTCCTAATAATAAACAAAGTATTTTGTTGTAGTAGTAAGTGTTTTGCGATAGCGAACCGGTTGGCGATCGGCGCTACGGTACCGGGACCTATGTATGAAATGGGCGGCCGGCCATAGGGAATTTAAGAACCGTGTTCTCTTTGAAAATTGAAGGATAAATGTAAAATCATAATAACAAAAATAGCAACATGAAATATAAGATGACTTAACCATCAAGGCAAACTTGGTATAGTAGAGAATATTACTAAAGAAATAGCGATAGTTGGCGTAGCCGAGACGCACTGGAAACAGAGTGGACATTTTGTATCAACCAGCGGTAACTTGATAGTATGTTCAAGCAATGAAAACGAATTCAGTAAACGGAGTAGCGATAATAATAAATTCAGCGATATCATTGGGATTACTAGGATATGAAACAATAAGTGATCGTATTATATCAGTGAAAATAAAAGGGAAGCCAGTAAATATAAATATTATTCAAATATACGCAACAACAACTCAAGGGTCAGATGAAGAAATGGAAGAGTATTATGATGAGCTACGCACGGCGGTAAAAAAAAGTTCCTAACAGAGAAATATTACTAGTAATAGGTGACTTTAACGCAAAAATAGGAACCACCAAAAACGATAATCACTTAAGATCTACTGTTGGAAAATGTGACTTAGGAGATAGGAACAAAAGGAGGAAATGCTAATCGATTTTTGTTCAGAAAACAAGCTATTTGTAATGAATTCAAATTTCAACCATCAAAAGCGGCTACTTTACACATGGACTTCATCAAATGGACAAACCAGAAACCAGATTATGTACTTATGCGAACAAGGTGGAGATCTTCGATAAAAGATGTGAAGACATACCCAGGATTAGATTATGTCAGTGAGCACAAGGCTTTAGTATATGCGGTATGTCTCAGGCTTCAATAAAATAAAAAACAGCCGGCAATTAAAGGCTAAACTAAACGAAACTTCTCGCATGTACGAAAATAATAATATAACGGCCGATGAATTATGTAGAGAATATCAGTGATTCATGAAACTGTGAAGAAAATTCATGGTGAAGTACAAACAAAACAGAAGCCGTGAATCTCCGAGGCAACATTCAAACTAATTAATGAGAGGAATCAAATAAAAAACGGGAAAACTAATAACATAACAGATTCAAATGATTATGAGGATCTTAATAAACTAATAAATAAAGAAATACAAAGTGATAAAACAATTACATAATAGAAATTTGTGAAGAAATAGAACAACACTCACAAAAAAATGAACCTTATGATCTATATAAGAAAATTAAATGGTTAAGTAATACTTTCAAAACAAGAACGTTGACAATAAAAGATCAAAATGGAACGAAATTAAAGTCAGAAATAGCAGAAAGATGGCACCAGTATTGTCAAAACCTTATGTACAACAATGAAATATCAGTGTTAATGTAGGACTTTGAGCTTGAACCGCCAATTATGAAAGCTGAAATGGAAGTCCCATTAAAGAAACTAAAAGAACGAAAGGTGGTAGGAGTGGATGGTAGAGCTGAAGAAATGCTGAAAGCAACGGAAGAATCAGGAATAAAGGTATTGCATATGATTTGTCAAAAAATATGGGAAACTGGCAGCTGCCCAGAAGAGTGGACAAAATTAGTAAATGTACCACTACACAAAAAGGGCCCTACAGAAGATTGTGGAAACTACCGCACAATATCATCGATTATTCATACCAGTAAAATACTACTATATGTATTACAAAACCGACTTAAATACTATCTCCTACCACAAATTTCGAAAGAACAAGCTGAGTTTGTACCAGGTAGAGGCACACGTGAACAGCTATTAAATATAAGAAAAGTAATAGAAAAATGCAACGAATATAACATTCCGGAACTGTTTTGTTTTTTAGATAACCAGAAAGCTGTTGACAACATCAAGTGGACGAAAATGTGGCAAATATTACTAGAAATGGGAACCCTGAAGCATTTAATTTATTTAATTCAATAATTGTACTTAAATAATAAAGGTTTTAGTAAATTGGAGAACGAAAAATCGAAAGAGTTTTCAGCAAGAAAGGGAGAGTACAACAAGATTGCTGTATTTCACCGATTCTATTCAACATCTACAGGGAACGGATTGTAAGAAAAACAATGGAAGGATAGCAAGGAGGGATATTTATTGGAGAGGAAAAATTACAAATATTAGATTTACAGACGACACTGTATTACTGGCCAGCACAAAGAAAGAAATGTTTGAATTACTATCAAGAATAGATGTGGTCAGTAAACAGGCAGGCTTAATACTGAATAAAAATAAATGTTCAATGGTTATCATTGACAAAGAAAACAGAATACAACAAACACTGGCTCTGCTGCGTGATATTGAAATTAAAGATAAATTAATTTATGTGGGTGTGTGCATGTCCAAAAATGGTAGATCAGAAGAAGAAATAAGGAGACGGTTAGCTCTTTCAAATGTCGGGATTGGTTAACTCAATTGTATATGGAAAAATCATAAGACATCTAAAACAACAAAACTGTTACTCCTTAAAGTGCTAATTTTCTCCATAGTGACATGCGGCTTAGAAACCTGGACGATTAAAAAATCGATGAGGAAGAAGCTGGAAGCTTTTGAAATGAAGTAATACAGAAAAATTTTAAGGATCCCATGGATGGCGCACAGAACAAATGATTCTGATTTAAAAGAACTGAAA
The DNA here is from genome assembly GCA_032883995.1 of Coronaproctus castanopsis. NCBI lineage: Eukaryota > Metazoa > Arthropoda > Insecta > Hemiptera > Monophlebidae > Coronaproctus > Coronaproctus castanopsis. The sequence continues at coordinate 57,037,553 of CM065053.1, forward strand.
ATCGAACCCACTGAGCAATTACATCCATTGAAAGACACATGCTAGGCTTCTTTTGTCATGTAATAGGAGCAAATGGGCTGGCGAAAACAATTTTGCAAGGAAAGGTTAATGGAGAAAGGAGACAAGATAGACCGATGAGCCTTTACATTGATCAGACCACAAGGTTATGTAGATCAGACATACAGAAAATCATGAATCTAGTGCAGAATCGATATAAATGGCAACGTCTTGTAACTTGCATCAAATAGGGTCACGACATCCGGTTTGGATAATGAAACGAGAAGATATATATATATATATATACAGTGATTATGAGTGTGAACTTTTATTCTGTATAAAAGAAGTTCTACTAAAAGTGACAAGTAATGAACTCGGAGCATTATAATTTTTTTTTTAACATGAAGGCGTCTAGAAAACTTATTTATATTTTTGAGCTTTACAATTTAAACATTTTCAAAGTTAAACTTTTTTATGAGAATTTGTTCGATTTCGAATACTCTTGAGAATTGAATTCAAACTGTCTCATTTTCAAAAGGACCTCTGCAGGATAAACGTCTCAAAACGATTTATTCATGATGAAATTTTTATACAAGTGAATAAACTTGAATAGTCTCAATGAGTGATATGTGAATATATAGTTGTATTACGAACATGCACACACATATACATATATAATATATATATACAATGTGTACATATTATTCATTTGTAATGCCTTCAAATTTCACCTTCCAACACCTGCACATCGCTAGAGTAATCTGAAGTAACATTAAAATTTGCACACTTTTATTTAAACACATCTAACACCTGTGAATAACCCATTCCGACACCTGCACTTCTTCCAAAGTAATATTAAAAAAATGTATACTTAATAATATTATTTTAATGTAACGCCTGCAAAACATCAAATTCCGACACCTGCACATCACTAAAATAATCCCAAGTAAGTTTATAATTTGCAGGTTTTTATTTTAATACATCTAACGCCTGCAAACAACCCGTTCCGACACCTGCATATCATCCAAAGTAATATTCAGATTGCGTGTACATTTGTAACGCCTGCAAATTTTACCTTCCGACACCTGCACATCACTAGAGTAATCCCAAGTAAGTTTATAATTTGCAGCTTTTTATTTTAATACATCTAACGCCTGCAAAACAACCCGTTCCGACACCTGCATATCATCCAAAGTAATATTCAGATTGCGTGTACATTTGTAACACCTGCAAATTTTACCTTCCGACACCTGCACACCACTAGAGTAATCCCAAGTATGTTTATAATTTGTGGGGTTTTATTTTAACATATTTAATTTGCAGGCTTTTATTTTAGCATATTTAATTTGCAGGCTTTTATTTTAACATATTTAACGCCTGCAACTAACCCTTTCTGACACCTGTATATCTTCCAAAGTAATATCGAGTATTCACAAAATTTGCAGGCATTTAAAAATGAATATTTTTAACATTAGGTTGAACAGATTTTATCCATTATAGTATAATACCGAGAAGTGTATGTTACCCGTCTACATCTTTGAGACCTCTGACTATATATAAGAAGCATAATTCCGACTATAGGATTACTATTATGTAATGTCAGCATCGTAAAAACGATGGACAACAAAAAGTTGCTTCACTATCAATGTTAATATACAATAATAATTAAAATCGCTCACTACGATTAACTGTTTCCTTGTGAAAAATCATTGTAATTAAGTCATCAATTAAAACAGCAGAAAAAATTTGGAACAAATAATCAGAAAACTCCAAGTCGTTTTTGCCATGAGAAAAGACAATAAAATTGCTCATTAGCATAAATACAAAGACAATAAAATCGCTCGTATATGCCATATATATGAGAATGAGACTGTACTTGGCTGTAAAATCGCTTTGTATTTAGCAGTAAAATCGCTCTGTATTTAGCAGTAAAATCGCTCTGTATTTAGCATGGAAAACCCCACCTATCTTCAAGAATCCGTTAAGGCATATATGTAAGCATATATATATATGATTTGTATATATACAAATGTTGAATTTATTGGAGCAGTCTTGTCATGGTTTCTAACATTGATAGTGAAGTGACTTTTTGTTGTCCAATCTTTATGATGCCGACAATTGATTACATAATAGTAATCCTATAGTCGGAATTATGCTTCTTATATATAGTCAGAGGTCTCAAAGATGTTGACGGTTAACATACACTTCTCGGTATTATACTATAATGGATAAAATCTGTTCAACCTAATGTTAAAAATATTCATTTTTAAATGCCTGCAAATTTTGTGAATACTCAATATTACTTTGGAAGATATACAGGTGTCGGAAATGATTAGTCGCTGGCGTTAAATATGTTAAAATAAAAGCCTGCAAATTAAATATGTTAAAATAAAAGCCCGCAAATTATAAACATACTTGGGATTACTCTAATGATGTGCAGGTGTCGGAAGGTAAAATTTGCAGGCGTTACAAATGTACACGCAATCTGAATATTACTTTGGATGATATGCAGGTGTCGGAACGGGTTGTTTGCAGGCGTTAGATGTATTAAAATAAAAACCTGCAAATTATAAACTTACTTGGGATTATTTTAGTGATGTGCAGGTGTCGGAATTTGATGTTTTGCAGGCGTTACATTAAAATAATATTATTAAGTATACATTTTTTTAATATTACTTTGGAAGAAGTGCAGGTGTCGGAATGGGTTATTCACAGGTGTTAGATGTGTTTAAATAAAAGTGTGCAAATTTTAATGTTACTTCAGATTACTCTAGCGATGTGCAGGTGTTGGAAGGTGAAATTTGAAGGCATTACAAATGAATAATATGTACACATTGTATATATATATATTATATATGTATATGTGTGTGCATGTTTGTAATACAACTATATATTCACATATCACTCATTGAGACTATTCAAGTTTATTCACTTGTATAAAAATTTCATCATGAATAAATCGTTTTGAGACGTTTATCCTGCAGAGGTCCTTTTGAAAATGAGACAGTTTGAATTCAATTCTCAAGAGTATTCGAAATCGAACAAATTCTCATAAAAAAGTTTAACTTTGAAAATGTTTAAATTGTAAAGCTCAAAAATATAAATAAGTTTTCTTTGTCTGCGCACCTACTCCCGTGTTCCCCCTAATGCGTATACTACTGTCATCTATTTGTCTCTCCTTGTTTAAAAAGTCCTACGGCGATGGAGTCATGGTGATGGAAGCAGGTTTGGTCAACTGAGAGCTTTTAGCTAATGATTCTACACGGAAGGCGGTATGATCCAAGTGGTCGCTCTCGGGCAGGATGGGATGATGCCAGAGTTCGGCAGCAGATCATATGACCAGGCAGTCCTCTTTAGGACCGCTCTGCCTGCCACAAATGTGGAAGGGACTAGAAAAGGTGTCCTAAATATAGTTCATCCCTTATTTACCTGGTCAGTTTGCCGCGACTGATGGTTAGTGACTCACACTGTGCGGTAAAAACAAAAATGAAAATAATCAAAAAAAGAGACTGGGTGTTTGGAGTTTGGAACGTTAGAACATTATTAGATAATAAAAACTTACCTATAAGAAGAACGGCCTTAATTACGCACGAATTAAGAATGTATAAAATAGACATAACTTGGATTATGTGAGACAAGATTTGCCGGTGAAGGACAAGTTACTGAAGAAAATACGGGTTACACAATATACTGGAAAGGTGTTAAACCAGGAAATAAACGTTTAAAAGGTGTAGGATTAGCCATTGATACAAAATTAATACAATATGTATGTAAGGAGCCGCAAGGTATCAGCGATCGACTCATGATAATGAAACTAAATTTCCGAAAAATCCTACATTAGTAATAATCTGCGCATAACCTTAGATAGCTCTGAAGATGTAAAACATTTTTTCTATACCGACCTTCAAGAAGCATTAAATAAAATTAAAACCAGCGAACGACTTGTTATACTTGGTGATTTTAATGCGCGAGTTGGAAAAAATATAAATATTTGGAATGGCACCACTGGAGTCCATGGAATTGGAAAAGAAAATAGTAATGGGGAACGCTTATTACAGCTTTGCGAGCAAAATGGTCTTGTTATTACGAACACTCTTTTCAAGCTAAAAGATATCCATAAAGGATCGTGGACGCATCCTAGGTCTGGGCATCTGCACCTAATAGATTATGTTATTACAAAACGTCAAAGCAGAAATGAATGCCTGATTACTCGTGCAATGAGGGGTGCAATTGGAGACACGGATCATGTATTAATTAGAACAAAATTTAGATTTCCCACTATTAAATATCATCTAAGGTTACAAAAATATAAGCAAAGGAATTATAATACAGATCGATTAAGAGATAAAAAGATCTTAAATGATTTTACGTCAGTTTCAACCACCCGTCTTCAAAATTCATTATCTCTTTCCATGTCAACTGTAGAAAAACAGTGGGGCTGTATAAAAAATGAGATAACGATGGCGTGTAAAAACGTCCTCGGCTGTAAAGTAAAAAATCTCAAGATTGGTTCGCTGATAGCTCAAAAGAGTTACAACATCAAATTGATGAAAAACGGAAATGTTTCATTGCATGGCAAAATGATAAATTAAATGTATCGAAAAGAAATAGTTACGCTTTGATAAAATCTAAAATGCAACGTGAAACCAGAAAATTACAAAATCAGTGGTGAATTAATAAAATGGCAGATATTTTTTCGGTTAATACCGCAGGAAAATATAAATTATCAACTGGATATTCCACCATCTGAAGAAGAGGTTCTATTAGCGATAAAAAACCTGAAACTTAATAAAGCGGCCGGACTAGACATTATACCAAATGAAATATATAAATTTGGTGGAAAAAAATTAACGTCACAATTGCTTGAGTTATATAAACGATTCTGGGAAAAAAATGTACTACCGTAAGATTTTAAAAATGCAGCCTTTGTTTGTATATATAAAAATAAAGGGGATAAAACGAACTGTTTTAGTTATCGAGGTATATCTCTACTTTCAACTGCTATCAAAATTTTGAGCAGAGTACTTCTAACGTTATGCAAAAGCGCTCCAGAATTGCAATATGCAGTAAAATTATTATACGAAATATATAAAGATTTTGGTCTATCTATCAACTGTAACAAGACAGATGTTATAGAAATACCTACGACCAACACAGAATATATTATCGATGGAAATATATTAAACAAAATGAAAGAATTTAAGTATCTGGGAAATATTATTAGTAATGACGGCGGTCTAGATGGGAAAATTTCATATAGAATTAGAAATGCAATGATATCATATAAAAGGATTTCTAGACGAGTTTTTAATAATAGTTCGTTTCTGATGATGAGTGGTGTAAGTCCATTCGAAACGTTAAATTGTTTGAATAATCAGGACGTGGTTTTCACCGAAAATAATTCTACACGAATGGAAAACAACCACGAAAGTTTTAATAATATATATATATATATTTTTTTTTTTTTAATATGTAAGTACAAGAAACCTCATTTATATGCATAAGATGTGATAAATGTATAATACGCAACTTTATTTAATGTTTGTATCTATCACCGGGTTATTAAGTAATAATTTAAATATCTGATACAAGCAAAATAAAAATTATTCACGATTTTAAACATTTTATGTTATACTGATATAAATATAAGTAAAAATAGAGACCAAAAAAAACTTACGGAAAATTTGCATTATATATATATATATATATATATACGTCTGAAAGAAGGATGATCTTTGTTTATTAGATTCTTAAAAATATTTTTATGTGAAATCAATTATAAATAAAAAGATCAATTGTTATTCACACACTATTCGAATAAAAGAATAATTGAAAATATATATATATATATATATATAGGTAAAAATATAGAATAAAATCTAAAAGGAACGTATTGTTATATATATATATATATATATATATATATATATATATATACTAGTGTCCGACCGAAACAAGATTTTCAGCCGAAATCGAAACCGAACCTTCGGCCTCGGTGTTAGTTTCGCCCGAAACCGAAACTTATTTAGACATATTAAACTTTCTATTGTATATTAAAGTCTGGTGTATTTTATACACAAATACAGACAATTAACTCATGTAAAATACAATAAAAAGTAATAGTTGCAATATTTAACAAAGATAGTTATTATTTATGTTATATTCACAATTTGACATTAAATAATAAATTGAAATTAGATTTAATATTCGTAATTAAAAAGTTTTATATTGTACGCTAAGAAAAGTAATTTTTTTATGTTTTCGCCAAGCAGGTTACTCCGACGATCTGCATATATTTATCCAGCGGCACTAAACAACTGCTCGCTGGGAACACTAGTAGGTGGAGCAGAAAGATACTTTAAAACGGATTTTCTCAGGATAGGATATGGACTACTGTTCCAATAACAATATATGTCAGCATTGCGTTGCAATAATGGCTCCAACAGATAAGATTGAATTATTTTTTCCAAAACAGTTTTTTGATCTTCAGATATGGTTGCCTGCATCTATTTAGGAATATTATCGTGTATATCCCAAAGGCTCTCTATTTCTTGCTATAGGTTGGAGGCTGGCAATACCAATTCTGTAGAAACTGAGGGAACATTTTCTCCACCACCAGAAAGTATAGGATCCTCTACGTCGTCGTCATCCTCTGTCAAAAAAGATATTATTTCTCTCATTGCAGCATCCACTTCATTGGAATTGAGATATTTCGATTTAAATCTTGGGTCCAGCATTGTCGCAGCCATCAATGAAGGGTGCCTTTTTATAAAAGAAAATTTGGTATTCAATGACTCGTACAATGAGTTTTTCATATTTGTCAGCATCTCATCTTCCTTTTCGGATCGAACTTGTAGCTTGCGCTTTAATAATGGTATCAAAGGTATTACTATTGATATGCATGCGCCATCAAATGATAAATCAAGTGTGGCCTCATAGAAAAATTTCAAACAGGCTGTGAGGTTCGTTAAAACATTCCATTCATTACATAAAAGAGTATCAATTTTACCATAAGTATAAATAAATAAATAAGCCTATATTTCGCCAATTATTGGCCGAAGGCCTCCCACCCATGAAACTATTAATAAAATTATGAAACACATAACAAAAATACCATATACCCATACAATTAACCATGATTAAGGACACCATATAATTGACACATTTTCTTCCATTCCGCTCTATCGGAGCTTAATCGCAACCAAGTAGAACCGAAGGTAAACATGCAATTATAAAAAACGGTGTCTTATTTGTAAACCATACGAAATATGAATCTAAAGACAATGTGGAAGTTACTACGGTTACAAATAATCATCAACAGGGTAATGCAGTTGAAGTTTTTAAAAGAGAAACCAGGAAAACCTCCAAAAGTACAGATAAAAGTAAAAGCAAGTAGCATAAAATGCCTCCCACTCAACGGTCATTTATTTATTACACGAAAAAACTAAAATATAGTTCCGGTCTGCCAATAGGATTGGTCCCCATGGCAGGCTGTAAAGACCAAACCCCTACCATAAGTATATTGGTAATTAAACACAAGTTATAACCGGAAGTTAGCCGAACGACGCGCGACAATTAATGAGTCATAATTACACTAAGTTTGGGCGAGGCCGAAGTTTCGGCTAATATTTGGCCGAAACCGAAACTGTGGCCGAAACTAGCCGAAACCGAAACCGAACCTTCGGTCGGTCTTTAATATATACATAACCTGATAAAAATATTTTTTTTTTCAGACTAAAATAATTATTTTTCTCTCCAAGGTTTTTATTTTTTTAATTTATTTTTCTGATAGATGTTTATTATTATTATTATCGCAAGATGTTTATTATGATTATCTGAAAAACGGCGGTGACCTAGCTCGTGCTGAAATGCTGATTCAGCGGAATTATGGCCTTCGAGGCACCTGGGCCCATTCTGTCCGATATATATATATATATTCGAAATTCGAGAATTTTCAATAGGTGATCTAGACGCGAATCGTTTCATCTTGGTTTTATTAATAAATCCGAAATAATCGATTAAATTCGTCGCTTTTAAATTTCCGCTATGTATAATTTAAATATTTCCGATTATTATTACATTTTACGTTTTTCAGTCACGCCATTAACGCTTATTTAGTGGATACGTATAAACAGGACAGTCCCCTTTATCCGAGAGATCCTAAGAAACGAGCTATCATCGATCAAAGACTCCACTTCGATAACGGATTGTTATTTCCACATTTAGAAAATATTTCGGTAAGTACCGAAGTATAAATTCACGTTAGTAATTTTCCTTAACCATCTTGTTAAGGTAATTCCTAACAGGTAAGGCGACTAGAAAAAAAAATTGGGGTGGCGATTTTTTTCATGTTCCATAAACATAACTCATTAATAAAATTATTTTCTTACGTATAAAAATCACATATATATATATATATATATATATATATATATATATATATATATATATATATACATATATAAATATAAAATGTTGATATATCTGAGAGTAGTGATTTTATGAATTATAAACAAACAAAATCATAACTCTGTTGAATCACTATAAAAGTTTTATATTGCGAAGCTTTTCAACAGTTACGTCATTATCAAGCATACCCAATAAATCTTATATAATTACGTGAAATATTCATATAACAACAACATATTATATACTTTTATGTCTTAACTTAGGGTACTGAAAAGGTTATAACTGTTTAGTAATAAACATTGACGGGGCAAATTCCTTAAATAATAACCGTCAGGAAGGCATGGACCCGATATAATAACTTTGACGAGGTGACTGCCCCAAAGTCGGCGCATATGATTCTTTCCCATAGCGACATCGTCGTCACAATCGCAGACTGCTATCGATCATCCGCAACGAAAAATCCGTCGATACTCGATAATATCGACGCATCTGGAAAATGACGTTCGTGATGGGCAATCGTCGCATACGTTTATCTAGTTCGCACTTTGCTCGGTGTGATCTTACGCTCTATCCATTATTCTTCGGAAAACTATGGCTCTTTCGATCGTATAGTGTTCTCGCATAATGCAATTGAAGAATTTCATAAGAACGTGACTTTTACTGACCTTCTTCAAAAATAGAAACGTTATCGTCTTCGGCTTTTTAATCCATGATATTCTGAGCATTCGTTTCTAGAAAATTCTTGGCTTTACACTCAGATTTCTTATAGCCCACGTTTCAGTAGAGTAGAAATATATATATATATATATATATATATATATATATATATATATATATATATATATATATATATATATTGAAAAGACCGGAGAACTCGCGGGAACCGTAACATTTTTCTTATCAGTGGGATTTTTCATTATTAGTCTAATCATTAAACACCGGGCCAATGAACTATTCACACGTCATATCTAAAGAAATAATATTTTTATTAACGCGTAACCGGCTAAATATTATAATTTGAACAGCGTGGAATACATCGATTTTTAACAAATATACAACGAAATAAAGTTGTTATTATCTCTAAATTTTTATATACAAAGAAGCCATAAAACTTTTCGGATATTAAATTATTATCAGGTGTAAGTAAAAAATAATATATAAACAATTTATTTAAAAAATATATAAAAAGGAAACAAAAACAAAATATAGTAAATTTGTATATAATAAATTTTTTTAGACTCTATATTTCAGTTGTTACTTTTCAGTAAGTTTATTTTATTTTGGTCATATGTGCGTGCCTTGATGGAGAGTTCGTTTACATGAGAGTATGGGTGTATGACTGGTATATTTCTGTTTTTTTTTGTGTTTTTCGGATGTGTGCTTGTATGTGGGTATTGTATTTCATTAGAATCATTTTTCGGTTTGTATTAGTAATTTTTGTTTTCAATCTAAATATTATTTATATTAATTAGCGTGTTGTGTGAGTGTGGTTCAGTTTTATTTTTGTTCATACTTTTACTTTATAATTATTCTGTAAGAGCGTACACTGTAATTGGCGTTATGCTGTTGTGTACGCCGTATTGTTTTGTAAATAAATAAATAAATAAATAAATAAAATAAAATGTAAGAAAATATTTAATTTAGATGTATAAAAAAATAGCAGAGTAAAAAAAAAACTAGTTATTTATAAGATAATCTGATAACGAACGTAGCAAACGACTTAAGCTAAATAAAATTTACACTAAATATGCAGAAAAATAAAATCTTTCTAAATTTCTATTTCCTTTTTTTTAAGTTCATTCGATAATGGTTTAATAACCGAAAAGCTTTGTGTGCTTTATATATATATACATATAAATATAATTATTTTAACTACTTTTTCTTCGTTGTTGTTCGAATGTCATAAGATACAATATGTACGCGTATGTTTGTTTTCTTAAAATTAGATTAAAATTATGAAGAATAAAAAAATCGAGCCGGAAGAAATAGAGGAAGTAAGAAATGATTATAAATTTTTGGAAATATTCCTTTCCGGCGGAGATCGTTATATCGCGTCGAACGATTTAACAATAGCAGATTTTTCCATTATACCGTCGTTACTGTCACTGAACGTAAGTAAAGTGTAAAAATCGCATATGCCTGTTGCATGCTACTGATTATGTATATTCGGAATACGTATTAAGCGGGAATAGATCATTCGAAAAAAAAAAAAGTAGGGTAGATGTTGAATATTTACTCATATGTAAAAAAAACTTGTTTTTTTTTTTTTTAAATCACATTTCGATATAAATGACTAGGAGTGGAAATTTTTTTGTTGGACGGAAAATAGAATTGTTCGAGAAAATTAAAAATTTGAAAAACTATATATCGTAATTTTATAGCGCCGTTATTTAATTTTAATGATGCATATATTTAAATGTAACTAAAATAATCGATAAATTAAAAAAAATAATAAGTATTATCTAAAATCATAAAAACAATTAATTACAAACAGACAACACAACAGGGGAAGTAGGAACAATACGCGGGAAACATGATTTCAAACAAACGCCCGTGGAGGAACCATTTTGAAATCATTTTTAAACTAAAATAAAATTTAAAAGTTTATTAACAAAATTACTTTTAGAATTAATAATTTTGTTTTTATTTTAATAAAATAATTTTAAATAATTTTTATTTAAAATAAAATATAACTCTTCAAATAAAATATATTTAATAATTGTCGATATAACCGAGTAAGTTGGAAGTTGACTGTCACACTACCCTTACAATGGCGAAATTTCGCTGTATTTCACGTTTGTAAACATGCAAATAAGTAAAATTTTTAAAAAAGGGTGTAATTAATTTTAAAATCGTTTTCTACAAATATCGTTGAATAAAGTTACATATTTAAAATTTTTTCTTAAGCAGTTATCTAAAAACAAGTAATACTTTCGACCCGTGCGTAAAGTAAATTCCAGCCAAAAAGAAAAAACTAAAAATGTCTATGGAGAATTCAAATATCTATGTAATACGTTATATTTACCATTGTACAAATGATTCAAACTTTTCATCTTCCCACATTCGCGCATGTGGGATTTATAAAACAATTTTCCATTTGTTCAGCGCACGTTTTATCTCGTACAAAATCTATTTATTCTGCGCCATCATGATAGGTTCATTCCTCCGGGTTTTTCACTAGGATCTTTTACGAAATCCGCTTCGTTTATCGATCTTTTCTTCCAATTTATTGCGTTATTCTCCGTATGTTTCGCTGTTCTCCGCCATCTAAATTTTATTTCTTTTATTTGTAATTTTTATCTACGCGCGTTGTTCTTTGTAAAACGAAGTTTACGGAAAGCATCTTCTCATCTTATTGTGGGAGGAGTATTGCGAACGATGGTAACGGAGTAGCCGGTCTTTATTTTTTGCTGATCTTAATACACCGGTAATAATCTCTCAACCGGACGTTTATTTTTTTATGCACTCTGTTCAGGAAAATAGGTGCGCAGTACGCTGCTGCTCAGTAAACAAGCGCGAGGCTTTTGATTTTAAGCACATCTGCCGCTGTTTCCCAACCAATGCCGACAAATTTCCTTACAGCAGGTTTTTTGTATTAAACATTTTTCCTGCAATCTTATAATAAGGCGTAATTTAAATAATATTTTATAAGATTATATTTCATATTAATTTTTTCTGGAAAGAATCGTTGATATATTCGGTACAGAAAATTCTATTGAATGGTAACTTTACTTTTTTTTTTTTTTTTTTTTTGTAAACAGAAAATATTTAAATATGCAAATATATTATTGTTCATTGTTCCTTACAAAATTCGCCCTTGTTTTAACTTTCAACGCGTCAACTTCTCAATATGCGATGCTTTTGTAATGCATCCACCACAGAATTTTTTTGTTCGTTCTGTCTCGAATTCATAACCAGTGACATACGCGTTCTATTAACACGATCTAATTTCGTTTTCACAAAATTTACAGCCCGGCTGCACTGTGAGAATTGTGCTTATGTATATAAGCCTTTAGCTCACTCGCTCGTTTTACGGGTTAACTCTCCCAACGCGTCGATAGAAGTTTCACTTCAAAAATTATGAAAGTTATGTCGTTGTCTGTAATGCTCTCAAAAACGAATCTAACGTGTCTACATTATTTGTTTTTAATGCTCTCAAAAACGAATCTAACGTGTCTACATTATTTGTTTTTCTTTCGGTCTTTTTGAATGAAATTTTGCCCGTTTTAAAAGTATAGAGAATTTATGTTATCAGAAGCTATACAGAGAAAATTTATTGAATTTAGTACAATGAGAACGGTATATACGGTTATCGAGAACGAAATATAAGTAAACGTAAAGATAAACATCTTGGGAGGATAAAAGATTATGTTAATAGAAAGAGGAGACTACTCACATTGTAATGTTTGCGATACATCTAGACGTAACAGGAATTTTATAATAAATATCCGCAATTAGTGTATGAATCGGAAAGATGGAAACAGCGAATAGTGATCATTTTGAATAATCTCCTAATCGATTGTACTAATCACGGCACCGTGCCCACTAAATTAGCTCCATCAACGACTTTGAACGAATTACACTGAATTCAGGATCAGATAATATGCATCATCGTGTTCTCTGATTCGTCCAATCATCCAGGCTTTCACTTCTTATCTGAATCTCTCGTTCGTGTCTCCAGTCTTGCAGCAGTATACACGGCACGTTAATGGGAAGAAGAATAAGGAGGCAGGAAGTCGATTTCCATCACAACGTAGCAGATAGTGATGATGAAAATACGGAATGATGAAAGAACAGAAATACTATTGGACACGAAAGGTAAGGAATATTTGGTTGTAACGATTTATATAATGAGGAGCTAGATATAGGTAAGACAATAAAATAAAACAAATATATTGTTTGCGAGACGTTTAGATAGTAGACAATAAATCTGGTGCACATGAGGAACAAATAACCGGGCAAAGCTGAGGGAAAAAAATCCGCATTATTTCGTAATTATACGAGTATTATATTTTCTTAACCCAATTTCAGGTTTTACTGCCGGAATTGGAAAGAGGCCAATATCCTAATATAGTAGACTATTTAGACAGATGTCGAGCAAACGTAATCGGATACTCGGAGATATACGAAAAAGGACTGGAAGAATATAAACGGTTTTTAAGTAAATTTAATTTTAGCCCTTTGAAATAACTGTATAAAAAGTAATAATTATAAATTGCAAAAGTACGACCGTTTAAATGTATTATATTTCGTTCTTTTTCCGAAGCATATGGAGCAAAGACCAAAACCGCGTGAACTAATATTAGTTTAATTTAGAGATATTAAGAAGAGTATAATTGATTATTTTTAGTCAATACGTTGTAACGGGCAAAATTCGATCGGGTAAATTTCGTTATTAATATTATTTATTTATTATACTCGGTTTATTAGTCTATTTAGACTAGATTACAAGAAAAATATATTTTTCCTGAAAGTTAATAAAAATAATATAACCAATAATAATAATAAAGAATGACAAAAATTATTTTATAATTATTTTCTTCGTTTATAGCACAAACTGGACACAAGTATGTTTCGTCTCTACTCCTTTATTTAACGTCCTCTCCCTCCTGCCTCTAGCCTTAGTTATTATATATCCCGCGCATGTACGATATTTTTGAAATTCTTGTTTTATCAATAAAACTGGGTTATGAGTTATTAGCACGTAGACAAATATGGTTATCATCATCGATACACATGTATACATACATAATTTGAATTGAAAAAAAAAAAAAAAACTGTACCGCAAAAAACAAAAAATTAAGATAGTAATAATAAAACAAAAGAAAAAACACGTTAGACATTAAATAAATAAAGAAGGAATTTCCTAAAATAATCGCCATATAACGTTACAACAGGTTATGTTTGAGCCGCCTATGTTTATACTATAGACATAAATTGGAGTTAATCGTAATTACCAATGGTAGACATTAAACTATTATCGTGGACTAGTCATCGCAGAACTTACGAGTTAAATTTAAGATATGGTCCTTAATATAAGGCATAAGGTAGCATGCATGTCGACGATTTTGTGATATCTAGGGACATTTAACAGAGACACCTATGTTGAAATACTTGTAACTTGTTATTGTATTTGAAATAAAACTCTAAGCTGGACAACAGTACGTCATTATGGGACGTTAAGTGTGTTTTATACAGAATTAATTTATTATTTACATTAAGAAATGATTTTCTGTTGATTAGTGGATATATGGCAGATATACTCCTGCTAGCTTTCAAGGTAGTATGACTGACATGTTCAGAAAAATATAAGACTACCCCGAGGTATATCGAACATGTTTTGACCAACTCACAATGGTAGAGTTGACCTTAACTTCAGAAGGTAACGTGGGACGCCTGCGGGTGAAAAATATAGCCTCCGTTTTATCACAATTAATATCAATTTGCCATTTTTTATAATAACGTAAGACACAATTTATTCCCGACTGTAATTTATTAGTAATTGCTTTAGGTATATAAGAAGTACAGAAAAAGAGCTGTATCGTCTGCATAAAGAGCAGTCTGAATATCAGGTAGATTTGGGAAATCAGATAAGAGCAAAGTAAACAGAAAGGTACCCAGAATATTGAATCATCGATGGTAACGTAAAATAGTCTGCTAAATAGCTGCTAATAACGTTGATTAACGATGAAATTGACATTTTATCATTTTGTAAATAATACCTTTATGCCAAGTAGTATCGAAAGCCTTCGCAACATCTAGGAGAACCATACCAGTATATTTATTACGATTAAAATTATGCGTGATAAACTTCGTGATTCGTGCTACTTGTTGGGTGGTGGAATAACCTGGACGAAAGCCAAACTGTGTGTTAGGAATGATTTTTTGGGGTTATCTGCACGAAGTCTTAAACGGGATAGTATAATTTTTTCCGCTATTTTGCTTAGATCGCTCAATAAACTAATAGGACGTATGTTACTTGCACACGCGGCATCCTTTCCGGGTTTGGGAAGAGCAATAAGTTTTTGCAGTACACATATGATATGTATCACTGTAAATCATACCCATGAAGACTTATAAAAGCCTTATAAGACATGATCTACATAAGCTATTAATTGACTAAACAAGTTGGAAGTCTGAAAAGGTGAAAAAAAAAGAAAAGAAAAAACATGTATTTAAAAAAATGGAAAATTATATTTTTACAAAAACCTAACTAATAGTCAACGATTGGCCTTGTGTTTTGTTGATGGAATACAGACGGAAAGGGAAAACCGGTGGAATTCGATTTGTAAGACGTTATTTAATTAATGAATTGTGAGCGGAAATCGCCAAAAAACTTCATAAAAATGACAAATTTTACAAGATCACCCGCTGAGTTAATCCGAAGATTGCCGGAAAATTCCATTAAAATTAGTGCAGCCGTTTTTAAGCCCATATCATAGGTACACGTGTGAATTTTTATATATGAAATAAACTAGGCGTGCTACCAATGGGGTCTCCTGGTTTTCATATTTATGACGCAAGTTGGAAGTTTCAAAACGTAAAAAAAAAAACAACAACAATATTTATTTTTATGCCACTTATGGTAAATATGTTTTATTATTTAAGTGATTTTCACACATTGACACGTCAAGAAAAACCGTAAAAATATAAATAAATGAGAAATTAAAGAAAATTAAATTATCCCTTACTAATCTTGGTATTTTGAACGAAACCCATCAAAAATATTATTAGGTTAATAATATACGTAAATTAATATAAAATATATTTTTATGTAAACGTTCGATTATAATTCCCAAAATTTAACTTCGTTATTTCCGTCACTGAAAAATCGTAGTTCCGAAAAAGTGACTAATTATTCCATCAACTTATACGACGTGATCGAATCGTTCGAATAATATTTCAAATATCATTAACGACGATATCACCTCTGCGAACGAAAATTACCACATTAATAGATGATGTTAATTCGGTGTGCACGTAAAACTTTATTAATATACGCGTTACACGTATTACGGTATATATTAATAATATTTTAATCCATCGTAACATATAAAATTTCTAACGACGTGAGAAAAAGGAGACTGGCAATCACGTTTTTTAAAAAAAAAAAAACTATATAAGGAAAATTTAGAATAAAAAGTGGCAGATAGACGAGTAATGGACAACACACCGAGTCGTTAATTGAAAAATTTAAACAACAATGAAACGACAGGTATTAGATAATATAACGGCAGAGTTGATAAAAAATACCGAGAGAAGATAATAAAAATTATGGACATTTTAAAGTTTATTTCTATAGTCAGAAATGATTTACTCGCGTAATACGTCAGTTTAAACGGCTAAGATACGAATTGGAAATGCAAAGTCGATTGTATACAAAGCAGAAATGTAGCGAGTAGCGCGACAAATATCTATACAGAGTCTCCTAGTATCATTATAGCCGATAGTCGGGAAGAACCGTGAACAAACTTGTACATTACATCAAAGAAATTCACTATCAACAGTTCTAAGATTAAAGTAATAATGCTCTCCAAAAGAAACTTTAACAATGTGCGATAAAAGTAGATAGGACAACATTAGAAAAGATTTAAATCAAGTACTTGCGTATCATTGTTGACGATAATAGTTGCCTGTACCTATCGAAAAGAAATGCGATCGCGAATAGAGCAGTGCCTTACTTCATAGCAGCGAGAGCTGCACGCTGAATGTTAACACGAGCTGTATTTGTACAGACGTATGCTGAAAACTTTGCGGATGTTAAAAATTTTTAACGAAGAATATTCCTCAACAGAATGAAAAAGTGTCCGAAATTATTCAATTTGATGAAAGAAAAAAAACTGCAATATGTAGGAATATAATTTTATTATAACGTAAAATTTTTAGGGAGGGGTGGGGAAATATAATTCACATCTGACGTGAGATTAGAATCATGCCGTGATCAGATAATTCATACGTACTGGACAAATAATGAAATTAAGCAAACGTAACAGCACCACCTAATAACTTTACAAACAAAACTCGTGAAAACTGACAATATAATTCATACTGATTCCGCGAAGAAAGCGAGATCATCTTTTGCACGATCGTTACGTGACAGAAGAAATTAGATCCGTTAAAAGAAAATGAGCAATCCAATAATAAATATTCATTTTACTACGGCGGTACACACTTGGTGATTGAGCGCACTCATTAAAGGAAAACTATTGTTTGCGATTAATCATATTTATATTAAGGTAGAAATACAAATTTTACGGGTAAAAAATTAAATTATTTTTATTTACTAAAAATAATGGCTCGGCGTTGCAGCTACCTTGTTCTGTTCGTAGTGTCTCTCGATTTTGTCTTATATTCAATCGATCGTATATACCCAATCTGCAATAAACGTTCTTTTGCCTCTCATTCTTTTACCCCTATAACGTTGATTTTTTATTATATTTTTGTACGAAATTATTTTCCTCTTTTCGTGTAATTCCAGCATTTTCATTGTTAGTTTTCTATCAAGATTTTTTTGTCTTATTTCACGCCAGATTTACATTTTCGCAGAATTCAGTTTTCGATTTCGTGAGCTGTTATTTAAAGCATTAATCGAATACAAACGTGTATGGTTTTGCTGCCAATTTAATGTTCATATTTTTTCGTATTGATCTTTTTACGATTAAAAGCGTCTATTTAACTTGTCACATCATTCTTTTAATATCAGTTATACAGCTAAATTAAAAATAAACATAAACGAAACTAAGACGAACATACTGAAAATTCGTAAAAATACAAAGACGTAAGAATACGAAACACTCAAATACATCAAATAACAGAACACGACATTATCTATAAACTATGAAGACAATAGATATATAAAATAATAATTACAAAAATCTAATTTTCGAATACGGTATTCAATTAACTGATTATATTTAAAAGTTAAACTATTTTTTTTTTTTTTAATAAAACCGGAAATTCGTATATGAATAATATTATTACTTGCGTTAAATTTTTGGTTCAGTAATTTTAAATCCGAGTTTTGAAAAAACTTTCTTCGCTACATCGATACCGATGTCTTCAATTTCCTGGTAAGATGGGAATGTTTCTTCGCATTTTCGTAGGTATGCCGAAGTCTTCGGATAATGTTCCTCAGTTAATGTAGGTACCAAAAGCTATATATAATTTTAAAGAAATATAATGAATCATTTTTCTTTGAAAGGAAATCATAATTTAGATATTATTTCGTTTTACACTAATTATTTATTAATTGTATCACCATATAAAAATTTATAATTGTCGTAAATTCTTATTTATAGAATCGAATACCTGTTTCTTTTTTTTTTTGAAAGTGTGTAAATACTTCAAAAATAAATCAACACATAAATTGAAAATGAAGGAATCTGACCAAAAAAAAAAAAAAGTAAAAAGTTAACTCCACTAAAGAAAATTAAAAACTAAGAGAACATCCAATGTGTAACAAGTATCTCGATTACTATAATCTAGAAACGGACACTGAAATTAAAGTAAAATGCAATTACGATCGATCAATTTGTCCTGAATGATGCCATCGAGGGACATCGGAAGCCAGGAAGGAAAAAAAATGTCATGTAAAACTTATATGCGTCGGTGGTGCAACAAGACATGTACAGAGTGGCAGAGTGGCCGAGAAAAAAGACGGAACAGCTATATGGATCGCCAAACTTCGGCCGGAGATGGCGTAAGATTTAATAACGTGAACTGTCTATTGTACGATATTATCTTTAGAATGAAATGAAATACTGAATCCGTGTTATATTCAATCAGTTTAAGATACAGAGGATATGCCGTTAAATAAAAAGCATTAAATACGAAGCTATAAAAATGAGACTCCATCAGACGATGTTGAAGGTACATTCGACGACTGAAATGTCAAAGGAGTTTAAAGAAAAAAAAGTTAGCACAAATTGATAATGTAAAAAAAAAAAACAATGTATTATATAATGAAATTTGGCATATTTTGGTGATATTACGAGATAAAAAAAATATGAAATGCTTAAAATCATCATACTTTAACAGGTAAGAAATAAACTATCCCAATAGGCAACGTAAAATTACATCATCGTACTAATGATCGATTACATTCTCCGATGATAATGCAATGTAAAACGATAAAGAAAACTACCCAGCAAACTGACGAAATACACGCTTAACATTAATTCGTGAAAAAAATTGAGAGAAGTAATTAATAGAATACCTATTGATACGTAACCTCATCGACAATAAGAAAAGATACTCTAAAAATGTAAACATAAAAACATATCAAATCCACAGAATGGTAAAAACATGAAAAATTAATGTTTACAATAAACACAACGACATAATAATCGGGGGAAATATGAAAAATACAGATAACTCGATTAAAGGTCAAATATACCAAATCAAATCACTTTATTTTATCTTACATATTATAGATATATATGATCCTGCGAGTAAGTGAAAATAAATTTAGTTTCTTAATACACAGCGTTTATACAGAAAAATGGATTGTTTTTAAAATAATTATATGATTATTGATTAATTTTAAAATAATAAAAAAAAAAAAGGTAATTTTTGAATAAACATAATCTAAAAATTAGTAATTTAGGATATCGATACAAACACGCGTACAAGTACAAAATTAATATACATGAATTTCGCAAAAACATTTTAAGTTCTCCCATATTAGCACGATGTAAAATAATCAATTACCTCGATTACTATAACCTAGAAGGAGGCTGGAATTTAATTAAGATTTACGTTCGAGTAATTTTTAACAACGTGAACCGTCTAATGTATGTTTGTTCGTTTTTATTCTTTACACGTCTAAACAGACTTACGGCGTTTTTTAAGATTTTCTTTAAATTTATAAACAGCTATAATTCTGGAATGATACTTATTAAACTTTAGTTACTAATCCTTATTTGATCTCGCAAAATATTATTTATCACCAACCCATTGTATAGGTCATTATCGAATACATAGTCTAATATTTGTAATTGATGTAGCTCTTGAATATTTAACAACATACCATGCGCAAGAATTTTCTGCCTAACCCTTCATCATATATTACAAAATTTTGACACAAAATTATCAATTTTATAGAAGTATTTATTATAAAATCCTAGGTTAATTGTAGACAGTTTTCAATGTATTTATATAAATATTTCTGAAATTTAGTCATTTCACATTAACTAGAAAATAAATAATTTTGTTAGTATTAAAATTTCATGTGCCATTATATAGTGGACATTGTGACTGAAAGAGTTAAGAACAAATTTGAACAATCCATTTCGCTACATTCGAAGAGGTTTTTAACATGCTGCTTAGAAGATGTACAGAGAACCATTACTTTAAGTATGAAAAAAGAGATCCAGTTTCCTCAGTTTCTTAAATAGATAAAAAATATGCTTATTTCACGTTTTACATCAGCTTGTGTCAACTGTTTAAGAATATTTGGATATCAGCAACTTCACTAATGCCGTATCATCCATCCGCGTAGTTAAATACCTTTCTATTAACTTTAATATTACACAAATCATGTATATATATATATATATATATACACATATAAGTATGAATTACACTATTTACTTTCATCATGGATAAAGATGGAACTATAGAAAAATCGGCTATAGTCACGTGATTATCTGCGATATATTCAGTTCCAGTTACTTCAAGTATTTTTTCCGTAAGCGAATAGCCCTCTTCAACTCGTCTTATTTTCTCCTCCGATATTGGGCTTAAATTTCTTTCCACTATAATCGGAACCTGAATGCAATTTTTAAATCAGTATAAAAAATTAGATACGTACAAAAATATATACAAACGAAAATAAATTTTAAGTGCAAAAACTTTTTCAGAATCAAAACCATAATATATAAATAACAAAAATAGAGTTAACATCGCTAACATTTTCTTTATAAAAAATCACAAAGCTTTTCGGTTGTTACGCCATTATCAAGTGAACATAAATAATAAAATATAAAAATATATACAATTTATAAAATGAAAAAAATTTTTAGATATACACATTACAAAAATTAGCAAAGTGTAAGAACAAAGATAAATGTACAAAAAAAAATTGGACGATAATCAGCAAAGAGAATCTTAACAAAATCTTCATTAAAATTAATATTGAAAAAGTTCGGAAATTCAAATACTTGGGCAGTTACATTACGAAGAATCTAGACCTAGATACAGAAATAAAAATGCGATGTAATTTCGCCCGGAGTGACTTTACCCGTATGCGGAGTCTCCTCTGTGATGAATCCTTACGTTTAAATATACGTCAAAACATTGTGCAATGCTACATATATCCAATGTTATTATATGGAATTGATGCAGCAACCAAAAGGCAAATAAATCGATTGGAATCTGTAGAGATGTGGCTACGTAGAATGATGTTGAAAATAACATAGATAAACAAAATTGAAAAGTTCTAGGGACGATCAAAACTGGGAGAAGGCTAATGAAATCAGTTATTCAAAGTAAAATAAAATACATCGGCCATATAACTAGAGGAGATAAATATAAACTGTTGGAACTAATTATCCAAGTAGATGGGGAAAAAAGTCGAGCAAGACGAAAAACATGCTAGTTGGATAACATCAAGGAATGAACGAATATATGGTCAGTACAAAAAACTCGTGCAAGAAGCCAGAGAAAAGTTTTGATTGCCATACATGATCGTCAACGCTCTTCGTACGGTAGGGCATAAGAAGAACTTTAGTGATTTTAGCTCATTTTTTGTTGTTTATTTTTTAAAAATCACTAAATTTCAGACTTTAAAAAAAAAACATATTTACTAAAGTAGTAAAAATTCGTTATTAATTTATTATAAGTATATAAATAATACGTTTTTTAAAATCGATAACAAGATTATCCCGGAATATATTTTATGATCGCTTTTTTCTATTATTGTAGAAACATTTGTAGAAGTTTTAATTTCGGCAAACGGAATAGTCACTAAAAACAAAATGAATGCTACATCACGTGCCATATAATTCAAAAAATAAAGATATTTCATCTCATTAGGAATATACTATCGATGATTTTTACCACTGATATACATAATTCAGACGATTAAATTGTGATTAAAAAATAAAAAATTAATATTATAAAAGGAATATACCAAATTTTAGGTCGTATATATTTAAATGATTGAAAAAAAAACATCTCGTACATATTTAATTTCTATGAGATCATTATAGTTAACAATCGATATTCTAATAACACGCCAACGTTAGTAAATTTATGTTTCCTCTAAAAGACCCAGGTTTGGTATACCCGCTCTAGATTGATGATCACCAATCCGACAGGGGGATGAAAAGTTAATTGTATTTACGCAGTTTCCTCCTCTATTTACTTAATCAGCGATATGTAGCGAGTTCCGATTTAGCTTTCCTAATCAATACCAAACCCGTCGAAAAGGAAATAAGCATCCTACGTGTGACATGGACGTACAGTGTTGTTAGGTATATGTCAGAAAAATATAAATCAAAAACAAGGTTTATAAAACTTTCCGAAAAAACCCTAAATTCTAGCTGTTTAAATAATTTAAATGCACATTATTCTTCATTTTAAAAAATATAATAAAAAACAATAACAATAAACACTGCGAAAAAGAAGTTATATAAAATATTGAAAGATTTAGAAATAAAATAATCCAAAATGAATTTCTATCGATTACTTTTAAATTAAAGAATTTATAATTTTACTAACTGTTATATTTCTCACGCTCGCAAACAGTACTCCCGTATCGAAATGTAGTCGTTGATTTACAACGGCGCGCTTTTCCAAACATTTTGGATAGAGACTGTCATCTTTAGCATATTTGTCTACCAAATAAGAGTTAATGGCATGGCTTGAAACAAAATAAACAAATTTACAAATAGATCAATTTAATTTTGACGAGAATATATAAACAAACTATGAACAATTTGAATTACATTACCTGTCCCATATTCGAAAATTATTATCTTCTAACAATGGCACTGTGTGCTGCGGATTAACCTATCAAATTTCAGTTTTAGAATAAACGATTCATAATATAACAGAATGAAACATTGTACTAAAGAAATATCTATAAACATCGTGAAATTATTTATTCATTATACTAGTAACCTTGATATACTCCGGTTTGTGATGCTCCATTTTAAACATATTTATAACACACAGTTCGTGCGGAATGCCCAAAGTTTTCAAAGTAAACACGGATGACCGGGAAGGTGGACTTATAATGTGGTACATTAATTTTACAGTCATCTATAAATATTCATCATATTTATTATATTCATGTATTTTCTTGTGTAAAATAAAATATGTTTGTATAAACACGTGTACCGTAAGCGTGGAAGTGAATACGAAATTAAAAACTAAAAATCTAGTTGTATTAGAGAAATTAATGAATACCACCACTAGAGTCAATCGTTAAGTTTATATATAGCTGCTTTAAATGGTAAACATATAAAAAAAGGCCTGTATACAACCAGCATGAGGTGTCAAAATGAAATGAAAACTATTGTAAAAGTGAGTATCTACAAGAAAACCAAATACTAACAAAAAAACGTGTTTTGCGTTAATACACGTTTGAAATATTTATGTATAACAAATAGTTCCTTTGATCAAAAATGAAATTTTTTCATTCTAACCAATTTAATCTCCATCAGCATATACTGACTCTAACAACAATGTTTTTGAAAAGTTAGTAAAGAAAAATTCAAGTTATGTCACAAGAAAGTAAGTTTATTTATATTTAATGATCACTATTTTAACATAATCTTCATAAATATTTATCAAAAAAGTGCAAAACAGCAATTCAAATTATAGGTATTTTGAGGACAAAATCAAATTCAGAGAAGTTAAAATAAGACAATATATATCTTTAATTTTAAATTCAACTAAACTTAGATCATAATGTTAACAATAATTATTTTCCCCGAATTTTTCAAGGTGATAAAATTTAGTGTGCACTGTACTACGGTAAATAGAATATACGGTAGGTAAGGTATCACGAACTAGTTGCGCGGTAGTCAAACGAAATTTTGACGTCACTGGTGCCCACTAGTTCAGACAGTCGACTGTAGTGTAGTAGTCGTTCCGTTGATTCGCGTGTTCTTCCGTATTATTTCGTGCTTCTGTCGCCGCTTGTTGGAGTATATTTTTATTTATTTTTTATTACGGTCAACAAATTAACTTATGCAATTTATGTGTTTTTTTTTCGTTTAATACTGCCTATGTTATCAATTTTTATACATATATTACGTCATCAACATAGAAATGGTTAGATCGTTTTGATACTATATTATTATTATTAATATTTTTATTATGCCTTGTTGTGTCATCGCTGGGTGTTCTAATCATGGCAGAAACGCTCATAAATTAGGAATCAGTTTTCATCGGTTTCCCAAAGATAAAGCTGTACGGAAACAGTGGTTACATATGAGCAAAAGAGCTGATGACTTTAATATTGAAACTGCCCGCGTTTGTTCTCGTCACTTTAATGAAAATGATCTTGAACGTGATTTGAGATCAGAATTGCTTAGGTATAAACCAAAGAAAAATTTGAAAAAGGATTCGATTCCTCATTTGCGAATACCAACATTAATTGAATGCGAGTCAGATATTCAAAATGAACGAAGTGAAAGGTATAACAAACGTAAGTCTAAAAAAGTTGTAAATTCTTTGTCAGGAAGCAACGCTAAAGACATAGGTTTAAAAATAATGAAATTTGTTCATCCAATAACTCTGATATTAGCGATAATAATAAATTTATTAAATTACAGTTAGAAAATAATTCCTTAAAACAAACTAATGAAAGACTTTTAAAGGATTTGGAGACAGCGAAGGCTGAAATTACGAGTTCAAAAGTTCGGCTAAAAGCGTTGAAGGAACTTTCTCGAAGTGTCAACAACAAGTAATCGTTAGTGGAAAATGTTCCAGCTGGTCATCTGACGACATATCGAAGGCAATATCGTTAAGGTGTATTTAAAAACAATCTTTCAACTTCGTAAAAGAAGCCTATAAGTATCCCATTCCAAGTGAAGTGACTATAAAACGTCGTTTGAGCGAATTTGTAGTTGCCCCGGGTTTTATAAATTTAAGTTTGAATATTTTGACATCACATTCAAGAGTATTTACGGACTTTAAAAAGGTGTTGTACTTTCATTCGATGAAATGAAAGTTCAATCTGATATATGTTACGATAGCATTTCGGATATAATCCGCGGTCCTCATTCTCACGTGCAGGTTATGATTATTCGTAGCCTCGTTGGAAAATGAAAACAACCCATATATTATAACTTCGACTGTGCAGTGGATAAAAATTTATTTTTTGAAGTCATTAGAATGATAGAATCTACAGGATTCAAAGTTCGTGCGTTTGTATGTGACATGGGCCCATCAAATAGGAAATTATGGCCGACCTTGGTGTTAATAATGTTAAAACAAATATTACGCATGCGCTTTGTGAAAATCGTAAGATCTGGGCTTTTTACGATGTTCCTCATGCGTTGAAACTATTGAGAAATCATCTTCTTGATCAAGGATACAAATTATCTAGCGGTGAAATTGTAACTAAAGACATTTTTCTAAAATTAATTGAATTACAGAAACAAGGAGATCTTAAATTTGCTTATAAGATTAATCAAAATCATTTACTTCTTTCGGGGATCGAGAGACAAAAAGTCCGGATAGCAGCTGAGTTACTTTCAAGAACAGTAGCTGATGCTATTAGTTATACACTTCCAGGCAACGATCATGTTGTAAAATTCTTAAAAACAATTAATGATGGTTTCGATGTGCTGAATTCGAGAATTTCTTTTCATCCAACTAATGAAATGAAAAACGCATTTGGTAAAAATTTAGTGAAACAGAATGAGACATTGGAAAAATTGTACAATTTGTGCACATCGATGAGGGTAATCGGTAGATCGAATTTGTTACCATTTCAAATTGCTTTTCAGGTTTCTATTCGAAGTCTTCAGCGGATGTTCTCTGAATTATATTGTGAAGGATATTCTTACATAATGTCGGCGAGGTGCAACCAAGATATTCCTGAATCTTATTTTTCTTTGATTAGAGGCTTGGGTAAATTTTATGATCATCCCTCGCCAACTGCTGTAAATCAAAGAATTAAGTGCCTTCTTTTTAGTAAAAATGCGGGTTCGATAATAAAAACTGCTAATTCGTGGAATGAAGCGCTGATAACATTAAGCGCCGACGTAATAAATGAAATTGAAAAAGGTAGCGAAAGTAAATCATCGGAATGCGAAGAATTAGAAAAAGATATAAATTTTCGCGAAGAAGAAAATAACTTTACTCGCGTGATCGAAACATTATCGGATGATAAAGAAAAGTCGGGTCAAGTAGAAGGTGAAAACAAAGATCTGTTAAAAATGCTAGCTGGTTACATTGCATATCGTGTAA
Source organism: Coronaproctus castanopsis (assembly GCA_032883995.1). NCBI lineage: Eukaryota > Metazoa > Arthropoda > Insecta > Hemiptera > Monophlebidae > Coronaproctus > Coronaproctus castanopsis. The sequence goes on from CM065053.1 coordinate 57,064,385, forward strand.
AAAAAAAAAGGACTAGATACTGTTTTTGAGTACGGAAGCAAACAGACTGGCTGGCAACAATATCGAGGGGTGCGTTAATGAATCCAACCGAGCAGTGGACAGACATAGTATATAATATGGAAAAAGATTTTAGCAATTACCACGGCAGTAATAACATCAATAGGAATTCAGAGGTAATGAAAACATTGATCAACATTTTAAAATTGAGATACAGCAGCATCGGGATTGATGAATTCGCCATTTCCTGTTTCGTCAGAACACGAACATTCATCAGAATTAATATGCTAAACAAAAAGAAGTCCAGTAAAAGAACAATCTACGGAAGCAAAAATACCGACGATGGACGAAAAAAAAGGAATAAATTGATAAAATTGCAATAACTAAAATTTGGTGAGTGAAATATTTGCTTATATAAATAAATGTTTATCATATTTTTGGTATTATTTAAAATATCCAAAAATTTAAATGAAACTTGCCTCATACTACAATTTTTAACGAAATTATTGCGTTTAAACAAGTTGAAAAACAAAACAGCGATATACTAATTGCGTTAAATAATGTTAATAGATATAATGTAATTGTTATAAAATTAAAATAAATTAATTATATCGAAAAGAGAGGAATGTAAAATTGTAAATATAATCACAGCTAGAGTAAGGAACCGAAAGTAGCGTTTACGTTGTACATCGTCCAGCTCGACTGGACACCAATGGCGTAATAGCTGCTAAGCAGCCTGCGCGTGATCCCTACCGTGTATTCTATTTACCGTGCACTGTACTAAAGACGATATGTGCAGTTATGGATAATTCAACCGAAAGCCAAAAAAAGACAAAAAAGTTATAAATATTATTCGTCATTTATTCATATGCACATCGTATTTATTTTTTAAATTGATTTACTTCAGCAGTCTTTTAAAACTACACCCTAAGACTTAGCTATAATAAACAAACTTTAAAGTTTTGTAACAGTATTTAATCTGAATGATTTTATTGCATTTTTAATGCATAATTTAAGATTTTACTTAAAAATAATCACGAAACAAAATACAAAAACAGTATTTTTTAAACTAAATGAGATGCTTTAGCAAAAATTAAATATATACTTTGTAAAATGTAACAAGGAAAAAATTATCTTACAAATTATAGTATGGTATTGTTAGTGGTCAGAATTATTTATACATAACGTACAAAAATGTTGAATCGCAATAAAACATAATTCACATTGTTAATCAGAACTTAATGTATAAAATTTTAAGTTAGTTTAACAAAATTTATAATTAATAATAAATTATATATATAACCATTTTAATATGTGAAATAATATGACAAACAATTGCACAAAATCAAGATTTCGTTAATCAAACTCAAACATGTTTGCGTTTATAATGTAAAATATTATCATTCGGAATTCGGATCCAATTAGATTGTTTACTGTCAACAATATAGAAAACAAGTATAGATTTGAATAAGCATTATTACATTTTAATATATTAAACATTTAGTGGTAACAATAAATGCAATAATAATGAAAGAGTTCAACACTCTTTCTATATCATTTTTATTAAGAGTTAATAATGATAATAGGTGTACACATGAAATTCAGCAATACTATATTTAGATGTAACTATTTACCTTTTTGTTTCCGGATGTGAGACGAATTAGAAAAAATTTAACAAGTTAACTTTACTGAACTAGTTTCAAACGTAATCATAAGATAAAACCAGTCAGTATTATCATCGATAATATTCTAATTATTACGTAACAAATTTTATACCGATTGATTCTAAATTCTAACCGTATATAACCGAATATAAATTAGATAAGCAATCACAGATGATGTTTAAGATTAAAAAATTAATATTTCCGTAATATTTTATTCAGTTTTTTTATGAAATATACAAAAAGTATATATAATTTTATTTAACAGCGTAGTATTTGAAAACAAATATAATTTCAAATCAAAATTTATTAATCACGGGGTAACGGTAAATGGATGTTTTGTTAAAGTTTAATGATGTACTGGAAGTGTAATCCGTTATTGGAACATAATATGATCAAATAACCAAGATTATTTTAAAAAGTTAAAATAATGGTGATTTTTCACTTTCTTCGACGCCTGTTTGATTTATTTCAGATTTTATTCGTTAACATATATTTTTATTTTGTTTGTAGTTAAACGTTTTTATATTAATGCGAAGATAATTTAATCAGACTACAATTATACATATTTATAGTAATTAAAATTAGGCATGGTGATTATTTCAACTCTCTGATACTTGAAATGAAAGTAGCAGTAACTAACTGTGATTAGTTGAACGAAAACGTTAGCTGTTACACTCTCACAAAATCATTAATCAAAATTACGTTAACCGCTAAGTTCGCTGTTATTGTTGGTAACTAACTTTTAGTACCTTCCCTTACCTTGGAGTAGGAATAGCACTAATGAAGTTGTTATTATGAATATGAATATATTTTTTAACATTCAGATAAATTGCATCTAGCTGATGCAGCTAAAAAAAATATATAAATGAATCTCATAATTGTTTGTTCTTTACTCATTGTTACTTTGCGAGTTTTGTAATATGGATGTATAACGGAGAATAATTTGCGAACTCTAAATATTTTTGACACAAATAAAAATATGTGCAAAGCTAAAATATATAAATCAACGTCTACGAACTTAAAAACAAATTATATAAAAACATCCGGCAGTTAGTTTTTTACCTTCAAAAAACATGTAGGTAAGTTTATAATAATTTTTATTTATTTTTTAATAATTTTTATTTTTCACTGTATTAACACAAAAATATAACTCTTATTATAACAGATATTAAAGTACAACATTGTGTTGCATATGTTCTAAGTTGTTAAATTAGACATTTTTTAAATCCCCTTCTTATCAAGTACAGACACAAATTTATGTTATCAACCAGATGTCTCTTAAGAACGCACTTGATCTTTTGAAAACATGACCATTAATAAGGTCCCAAATTAGGTTTTGGATTGGCTACACAATCCAAAACCGTTCTTCTTTTTAATCTTTTAATCCTTACTGTTTTGCTCAGTAAACTGCTAGTGGGTTTGTATGGCGCTGTAGTCACCATATATGATTCTAAATCGCTCTATGTACTTTATATTTTATTTATATATTTGTGGAGCATGTTTGAATTTTGTTAACATTACTTTTAGATACACAGCCTCATAGTTCAGCTGCATATAGCGATACAGGCTTTAATACAACATTGTACAGTAATAATTCGTTTATAGTATGAAGTTGTATAGTTGTTTAGTCTTTAAATTCAGTTCCATTTTCTTCACTCTAATATGCTGACCAATGTGAAGGTTTAGTCTAGATGAATTCTAAGATATTTTACCGTTTGACTTTGCTAAATTTTCCTACCTTTGATGAAGATATTATATCTATTGTGAACAATTTTCCTTTTAGTATATATAATGCGTGTACTCTTAGACTCATTTATTGTCAATTTCCATTTCTCAACCAATTTTCAATTTCATTGACTGCACTTTATAATGTTTTATTTGATATTTGCAGAAATTTATATGCCGCCATTATTGCAGTGCCATCAGCAATTTCATAGGTGAATATTAAGTACAACACAGGACCAAGCACATTTCCTTGGTGAATCCCTATTTAATTTTAGAAATTTGAGATTGCTTATTATTTACTAATACTTGAAAGTATCTTTCATCGAGGTAGGATTTCATAATATCATAACATTGTACTGACAGGACCTTTTTACATTTGTATAATAGACCAGTGTGCAGGGCTTTATAAAACGCTTGTTGTACATTTGGGAAGACTGTAAAACACCTCTTCCTGAAAAGCTCTTTCACTTTGTTTAACAAGTCTATGAGCTTGATGGACTGTTGAGTGACCAGTTCTAAATTCAAATTGATGGTTAGGATTATTTTGCTTTCATCAATGACTATTTTTTTTTTTTTTTAATTTCAGCATACATATTGAACAGAATTGGTGAAAGAATACACCCCTGTCCAACTCCTTTCTTTATCTATATATTTTGTGATATTTCTCCCTCTATTAGGATATGTGCTTTTTGGTTCCAATACATGTTTTTATTATTTCTATTTCATTCTTATTTATTCCTTTTTCTACTAATATTCCATTAATTTTTCATGCTTTACTTTATCAAAGGCCTTTTCATAGTTTAAAAAGCAGAGATATATATCCTTGTTCACATCCCTGAATAGCAATATTTAACATCATTAATGCTTCTCTAGTTCCTAGACCATTTCAGAAACCAAATTGTGTTTCACTTATGTCTTCTTGACATTTTTGATGTATTCTATGGTGTATTATTCTTAAACAAAATTTCGGTCAATGATTCATTAAACTAATGGTTCTTTATTCTTCACATTTGGTAGCATTCTCTTTTTTTGGAATAGCTATAAATGTTGATTAAAGCCAGTTTCCGGAATTTGTCCTGTTGTGTATAATTTATTATACATATCGGTCAATATTTGAATATCTTTTTCATCCTCCTCTAGTAGCTTTAGCATAACATTAACAAATGTTAGAAGAAATGAACAAATTAAATCATTGTCTAAATCTAAACAAAACTAAAATTAGTTTATTTTGTATGAATAATAGTCTAGTAAATACACAATTTAGACAATGGATTTAATTTTGTGATATAAAAGTTTATAAATATTTTGGAATACCGTTTAGATCGTTACGAACATTAATTTGTACATCGTGCAGTTCAACACCTAAGACATTACGTGTGTCCGCTTTATCATTATTTTATGCTAGGCGCTGAGGCAGTGGCGTGCGGTGAGTTTTTCTAGAGGGTAAGCGGTGACCATATGAAGTGTAATACTACATCAAACGAAAATTTATTTACAAGAAACACGTGATAATACGTCTATTTAATACTTATTTAAATACAAAATCCATTCGGCGATCTAATTTAATAAAGTCGGTTATAACAAGATCGTAAAACGTACTCATAGGTTCATTTTGGAGCTGATTTAACAACGGTTTTTCAATGGATATCAAAGATAAGCCACTTAATCGTTCCTGTCCCTGTGTCGATCTCTGGTATGATTTTATTCGTTTCAATGCTGAAAACGACCTCTCTACACTAGCAGTTGTACTAGGTATTGTCAATATTAATTGACCTAATTTATAAACTTCGGACAAGATCTCATCGAACTCAGACGCCTTCATTGCTTCCACTAATTCATGCGGATTCATTTGATTAAGGTCGCCATCCATATACACCGAGAGCAATTGATTTTTCAGCTTTACATCGTCGAAAAACTCCCCATAGCATTCTTTTAAATTTGAAAAAATTTCGTTTGGAAATTTTTTTTTATACTCTTCGTATTTACTTGTATCTAGAAGCGATAAAAATTTCAATTGATCAAGATTTCCAAAACGTTCACTCAGCTGAGTTAGAACATTGTCAAAGATTTCGTTGAACAGTGCACGTGCGTGTGTTTCTTCATCTTCTGGTTCTGATAGTTTTCGTCTTTTTCTCACAACAAATTCTTCGTTTTCTTTTGACTTTGCATAATTCCATATGCTTTTGAAGATTGCGTCGTTCCTATATTTTTGGATTTCCATTTGAGTTTCTTGAATTTTTTTCATACAACATAAAATATCTAGCTGGTTTTTTTTGCAAAATATCGTATAAGACATCAGTTAGCGCAAATATTTTGGAAAAAATTTCGATGAAGAATAAAGTTCGAACTTCGCTGAAAAATTTTAGGAATACTTGGGCTGATATTACGGTTTCAGTATCCCACTGTTCCGAATTTTCAATAACAGTTTGAAAAAATTCAGTGAAACAATGATGATATTCTTTAACCGTGCTTATCAATCTGGAAGAGAAATTCCATCTGGTTGGTGCGTTTCTTGGCATTTTTTTAGTAGTAAATTTACTAAGTGCATGTGCGCGTTTAGTTGATTTGCTAAAAAAAAGCACCCAATCCAGATAATGTCTGAAAAAAAATTCTACATTCTTTTATATTTGAAGCGGGTTGTGATAAAACTAAATTCAACGAATGACTAAAACAATGGACAAATAGTGCTTTTGGATACAATTTTTGGAGTTTTGTGCGTAAACCTCCTACTTGTCCTGCCATCACCGCTGCTCCATCGTGTGTTTGCGCCACGAGTTTCTTAGCTAAATCGTATTCTTCGATGATACTTTTAACATACTCAAGTATACCATCAGCAGATCGATCTGCACTAAGATCAATAAATTTAATAAATCTCTCTCGAGCTTTTGCAGTGTGACTGCATATATAACGTAAAACTACAGACAGCTGCGATTTATTTGAAACGTCCGACGTTTCATCCAGTAATATAGCAACGTACTTCGCGTTTTTGATTTCTTCTTTTATCTTACCTTGAACAACAGCGTGTACCGAAGAAATTAAATCATTCTGAATACGATTTGAGGTCCAACGGAACGTTAGAATTATATCATATTTAGAAAGTAATTGAAGAAGGTCTACATAATTCCCACGATTATCCGAATCAGTATTTTCAGAGCGACCACGGAAAGCAAGCTCATGAAGACTGAGATAACATACTGCATCGATTAATCTTTTTAAAATGTTCCTATTTTGTAGTACAACTTCATTATGTTTTATCACTTCAATTCGTACGTTATCGTTTAATTGTAAATCTATGCGTGACTTTCCAAATTTTTTCAGCTTCATGGAGGAAAAAATATGAATCTGGGAATGTTCACCATTGATCAAGTTATTCAAGTTATCGTAGCCTTGAGTAGGATCATTCCACACGCATTTTTATTTTTCAGTACCAAATAATAGACACGGCCAACAAAACAATTTTCCACCATCTTCACAACCAGTTAACCACAAAATTTTTTCATATTGCGATATATTGAAATTTCTTGTAAAAGTCGTACCACCTTTTTTTTGTTCAGGTTTTAAAGAAGGTAATTCTGGTTTTGGCTTACCACAATTTCTAATTTCTAACTGTTCATTAAAACTAAATCGCGAAAAAGGTTTTTCAATCAATTTCCGAACACGCATTTGGCTTTCAAAAAAGATCGGAGCACACGCAGTAGATACACAAAAATCGCGTTATTAGTTATTAAACTATCCAGCGAAAAGCGATATTATAGTCGCTTACCATAGGCGCGTTTTCATCACGTTTACGTTTGCTAGTATGTCTTTGTGTTGGTAAATTATCCGAAGAAGGGAGGTAGTAAGTAATAAGCGATGTTCTAATCGCTGCCAACACCTGTTTTAACTGTATATGTGTGTCAACCAGCAACTGTATGTAGCTCCACGCGTTCCGTGCAATTGTTGAAGCAATAAATCGCTTCCTATTTTAATACTTTTATAAGTTAAGATAAAAAAAAATTTTCTCGGGATTTTTCTGGGTAAGCAGCGCTTACCTCGCTTACCTGGAATGCACGCCAGTGCGCTGAGGCGAATATAAGGGAGAGACCCATTGAGCTCAGGCACCCTCCCGAAACCAAGAAATAAATAAATAATAATAAAGTACTTAATTTGAATTACAATAGATTCCCAAATTCAGCAACCTCTGCTCAAAGTCTTTGAAAATGTTGTAAATACTAAATGTATGTATTGTTGCAAATGGCGGTCATCTAAACGATATTCAAATGATTGTAAGCTAATTTCTTGTTTTACTATTTTTAAAAAAAAAATCATTCACAAATTTTGATCCAGTAGTTTTTTTTTTTGTTATTAAAAAAACAACAAAACCATCAGTGTTTTCTGGGTCACCCTATATATTTAATTTAATTAGTTTGATACATTATAATAAAATGACTTTTTACATTGTCAAACAATCAAAATTATTGTGTATTTGACTCTTAGTTCCGGGGTCTGAGGTATAATATGAGCAGCAGACAGCCAGCGGCATCTTGCCTACTTCCAAATATATAATCTATATCCGCCAATGATGCGGCGTAATATTGCTCGTCAGTATTGGTAAACAGTTCCTACGTGTAAAAAAGTATGCTCATTATTCTAGCGATGATACTTACCGACTTCATTATTTTATAGCTTTCAATGGCTAGCTTAAAAGTTATTAACAAGGTTATACTTAAACTATAACTTATCTATTAAACTTGAATCATAATTATAAATATTAAAAGTAAATCAATAATTAGAACATACTTTTATAAAAATATAAAGTAGAACTATGAAATAGAAAATAAAATTAGCTTTTGATTCAATTATTCATCAAGAATTAAACATCAATCACAAAGTGGATGGTCGCAAGATTAATTGAATCAAGTAAATCCAATTTGAATAAATAACGTTTGTTTGTAGTATCTATGAATACATGACAAAAAATTTTTAGATTATAAATTAATTCTAACAATACATGTAATGTTCATAAATGGTAATTTTTTTAATGTAAACGCAGCACCGAATGCAAATTTTACTCATAAATTTAAAAATAATAGATCATATTTAATATCTCCAATAAATAAATACTTCCTCTCAAAATTTATGTAGGTATATTTAAAAACAGGATAATGGTTTCAAAATTTAAAAAATTAATGCGATAATTTTAGTGTGAACAGTTTGTGATTTGGCAAAAGTTTTACAATAAGCTGTACTGTAGTTCATATTCGCGTCATTTACATGCATTGTTTTATAGTACAGGTTTTATAAAATTATTCTTTTTAACTTATTGTGTGCCTTGTGTTTTTTCACGATTTTTAACGTAGTTTATATTTTCTTATATCATCGAGCATATACGTAAGTATTAATTTTGATTCTACCTATTGTATTGTTTAGTATCATCGTTTTTGGGAGTTATTTCTTCTGTTTAACAACTGGTATAATATGAGTTTTAAAAACAAATCGGGTGATAATTACACTATTTACTGCATAAACATGATATATATATATATATTTTTAAATGTACTACTTTAAGATGTTCTTTTTTTATTTCATGTCCAAAATTTATCATAAAACCTAACGAGAATACAATTACATAAACCACAACTGTTATAAAATTTTTAAGTATAACGCCGGTTACTTTAAGGTTGCATTCATTAAAATACTATTCATTATTACATGTTAATAACACATAATAGTATATTTCTTAAATCGATTTATATTAATAGAACATTTTTAATATAAATTTTTAGGTTCATTATTGTTCTTGTAACATATTATGGATAAAAAGAAAAATGAAGATTGTTATTTCTATTATTATTCTACGTGTTTAAAGGTATGATAAAAAATGTATTTTAAAATGTTGTTGACATTATGTAGAATGATTTTTTGAATAATTGATTATCGGTTTTTATCAACTATTGCATTATCGAAATTTCTAACTCATATAATCAATTAGTTTAAGACGTTTTCCTAATTTTTGTCTTGAATGTGTTTTGACGAACAACCTTTTTTATTATACAGGGTAATAATTGTGCGTATCGTCATGAGCCAAGTGCACTCGGTACCGAACATGTATGTCCTCAATGGCAGGCAGGCAACTGCATGGTAAAAAATTGTCATTTCAGGCATATGGTTTCAAAGGTAATCTTGATTGCAAAAACTTGTATGAATTCAAGTACTTTTTGTATTTTAATACATTATGCGATTATTTAGTTATTATATTTTGATATCGGTTAAAATGTGCATTAATGAAGAAATTCGTGTTTTTAATGAAATAGTTAATATACTGCTTTTTGTTACATTTTTAAATTTTAGAAAAATCGCAAAAACATTGAGTGTTATTGGGAAACTCAACCAGGCGGATGCCGTAAACCACACTGCGTTTTTAAACATAACGTTCCCCGATCAAGTGTTATTGAAGATTATAATAGAGGTAATTACATTATGTTAAATATCAGCAATTGTTCTTATTTTTTTGCACTATTTTCTTTGTTCAGAATTGTTTTGATTAATTTAATATTAATTGTGCGAAAAAATTTAAAATTTTGTTTAAAACGCTATTGAAAATTAACTGTGACTATAATTGTTGTCATAATAATATATTGTCATAGATTAAAAAAAAATCTATGTTATTTTATTTTATTATAACATACTTATAAGGAAAACATCTAAATTTCATAGTCAGTGTATTTTTTCTTTTTTTTTTATTATATTTTGATATTTGATAAATTTTTCAATTGCATGCTGTCCGTATAAATGTCAGTTTAATATTTTACACTAGTCTTAATAGACGGGTAAATGTTTTTTTTTTAACGGTTTTAATCGACTAATCATGTGAAAGTATTGATTAATTACAGCTTTGTGTATTTGTAGAGTAATATATAATGTTTTGATCATAATATTCATTCGTTTTTTTTTTTTTATATCGGATGGGTGAACTGTGGGGAATGATGTACCGAATAAAAATTGTTGAGGTGTTCCTTTTGTTTATTAATGCCGGGTGTTTTCGAATTTATGTTGTATTCAGTTTATTTGAAAATGAACAAATTATATTCGTTTATTTTGGGACACATGTTATAAAAACTGTAACAAATTATATATATATATATGCACTTTTCGGAAGTATATTAATTTTTTTGAAAATTCTAATTGTTGTTTCAGCTTTGAAACAGAATGGTGAAGTAACTTATGCAACGTTGTACAATCAACAATTGTGAACAACTGACAACAAAACGCAGATTTATAATTTTCCAACTGAAGATATTGGATATCATTGATTATTGATTGCATTAGAGTATCGTTAAAAAATAAAACTACGTGTTATTTTATTATTCGTGCTTTAAAGTCATTTATTAGAAAATGACTTCAATTACATTGATTTCGGCAAAGTTTTATCAGTTTTATTTATTGTACTTCTGTAAAATGAAGCTGATAAGTGTTTTTAGTCAAAAAATTCGATATTTTTATTTACGTACGTTTTTTTTTTCTTTTGAACTAAAGATATAACCTAGACACAAAATGTGAAGAGTACTAAATTTTATTATCCCACTTTTAATAAGCGAAACATTTACATTCAAAAATTATTACATATTTAAACGGTGTTTTGTTATTTGATTATCCTATTTTCGTTGTTTTGTTTCTATCTAACTTCTCATTTGTGTTATTGGATGTATGCCTTCTCCTGTTACGGTATATATTTTTAATTCGAAAATACTCACTAAAGTATACAATTTAATATAATTTGTGAAAAGGTTGAATTTTTTACCTATATATATTCTACTATAATGTGTGTATATTTGTAGAATTTATACATTATACCAAAGGATATCGCTATTATATACTAACCTTTTATATAATAAATAATACATTTTTCACGATATATTCACGTTTCTATTTTCTCTTAAACTTTTTACTAATTATTTTGACAATGTTATCCATAACTTAAATTTTACGGTTGCGTTTCTTAGTTCATAAAAATTTATAAATTATTAGATTTCGTTTAAAATTATGTAACTCGTGTACGTATTCTCTCACTTTGCAGACTACTAGAAATTTACAGTTCAAGGAAAATTTTTGGTTAAAGTTTATATATAATTAAACTGATAAATTGACTTATTCAAAAAATTGCTACAAATAAAATTTTTATTCATTGTACCTCTCTTTAAAAATTTTATGCTGGTTACTGCTTTTTAGATGACTCTAGATAATTTTCAACGTGTTTATATACAAAAATTTATTAGAATTGGTATATCCTGCGTCAAGTAGAAAATATACAATTTTGTTAATAAAAGAGTACAGTCAATAACTATTTCACTTGGTCTGAAAAACTTAATTTGGAAAACTAATAAAGTTATAAATTCTCTCACCTATATATTTTCAATTCACCTGTCTGCTTTTAAATTTTCGTAAATTAAAAATATATAACTCAGTCTGTGTATTAACAAATATTAAACAAATTCATCTTAATTCGGAGCAAAAATCACTGAATATAATTAGATTATTTAATTTTTGACTCACACATACATACACGGAGGACTAAAGAACAACCGCTTACAATTTTCTATTATTTCTCAAATTAATGGCGTATCCATCTTCGTAATCGATTTTTTCATATTGTGTATTCCAAGGATTGCTCGGTGATTGCATGACTGCGTCGTACGCTTTATTAAATGATTTTTTGACAATATTTCTTAAATTTCGTTGCGGCGTAGTCCTTGAACGATGGAACATGTCTGTTCGTCTCGCGTTAAGTTTACCAATTGTTGCATTCTCATCATGTTGATTTTTCTTCTTTGGTAGTAAATAATAGTAATAATACACGCCTCCAATTAATGCTACGGCTGCTATCAAGGACACCGATTTGGATATTACGCCATTATGCAACATTTCATTTTTATCTTCTGGCACCATCGACATTATGCAGTAATTCTGTCTTTTATCTTTGTCAACCGAATTCGCGGGCACTACTGATACGTAATACTGTCGTAAGTTTTCGGCTGGTACATTTATTCTTTGAACCGTTACGTGCTCCTCCAGATCTTTGGAGGCTTTATTTTTGTAGTACATTTGAACTTTTTTACCGTCCATATTCAATATTACTTGTTATCGAATATTATTAGAAATTGTTACTAACCGAGTATTTGTGTAACATTATATGTAGATATTTAATTATGCGTAGCAAATTTATTTAACGTCTTTTCTACGATATTACTGTTTCTACCAATTTCACATGCGCTCGATTAATTAAAAAAATCAGTATTAAAATTATGTAACACTCGGGCGTGATTTTATAGAAACTAATCCTTATTGTACATTTATAGCAATTTTTTAAGCAAAATTACTATAATATAAATATATTTTTTAGTGTTTAACCATTTCCTAGAATGTTTCTCAGTAAAATAAACTGAATAAATTATTCAAAAGGGGGTATAAAGAAATTATTCAAACAATTGCTGTAGATAAATTATTACTACTTACATATTTATAACTATGACGTAACTAATTAAATATAAATATGAAAATTACCTCGATTTCAATCCAATTTTCTTTATTAAACAATACGTTTTATACCTGCACTGGAAGTCGTAATTGAAAACAACGCGAGAATAATTAAATTCGATAAATGTTGGAAGGTGGCGAAATTGTATGCAAAAACTTGTCGCTTGCAGGTAACTACAAAAAGAGTAGTTCATTATTTGTGCGTAATAAAATTTATAGTTGAACTATTGTTGTAATAAGCAAGAGTCAATTGTCAAAATTTATATACCATATTACTAATTTAAAATGTAAGCACACTTTTTAACTGATTGCATTAAATGAATAGAGGAATCTGTTATGTGTGTAATATGCGACATCGCGAGTAAGCCGTAGTAACAGAAAAACTGATTTTAACGTATTTTTAGTGAAAAACTTACTATAAATAGAAATAAACCGGTTCAGAATTTTTGTTAAAGTATGGTTTCACTTTTTCAATTGCTGCTAGTCATTAATAGTTGTATATACTGGTTGCTCACATAGTCATTAGAGTTTGATTTTCGATTAGCGTCAATTACACAATAAAGATCTCACGATCATTGTGCATCTCTGAAAAAAGTGAATTGTTCTTTACTTTACTTTAATCCTGTATAGAAATAGGAAAATATTGAGTCTGCGGACGGTCTGTCGCTTTAGTTCCGAATTTTAATAAAAACGACAATAAAATCAAAAGAAAGAAATATAGCCCACAGGCGCTTGTGTATTCTACTCGAAATTTTTAATATATATATATATGTGATATAAGTAGTATATAGATAATCACCGCCATAACGCAGTAGAGGAATTTGCGTGCTCAGGAATTTTTGACGTTAGCAGTAGTATAATCTACCAGAAAGTCCTCACAAGCTGGGCAGGCCACAAAGTATAAGACAGACAGAGAGTGATCCTTGATAGTGGGAGCAGCACTATCAGTACTATTTACTGATGGAGAATGGGACATAAAGAACAGCTGTAAACAGATATTTGTGGATGTCAAGTATATATCATTGAAACGGACATAAAACTGCCATAAAAAAATACAACGTGAATTCACCTCGTTATGTATTCCTAGTTTATAACCGATTATGAAACATGATCCCACAACTATAAGTATGTCATGTGATCTGGATAGCACTCAGCGTCTAATAAGGTGCGGTGGGCCTTGTGGTGAGAAATTTATCTAAATGATAATTAGTAACCAGGCTACACATAAAAATAGAGCGACAGGAAAGTAAATAAAAGAAAAAGAATATTATAACGATTGCGATGTGGAATGTGAAATCTCTTAACAAATGCGGAAAAGCAGAAAATTTGAAATTATAAAGGAAAAGAAGAAGAATGGTATAGGAATTAGAAATCAACGAGAACAAAGACTAATAGACGTTTATGTGGAAAATTGTATGATACTAAGTAATGCAATGTTTAAGCAGCACCCAGGGAGCATGTACATATGGAAAATACCTGTAGACATAAATAGGTATCAGATAGACTACATTATAATCAGGAAGAGATTTAGAAACCGAATGAAGGTATGCAAAACATACCCGGGAGCGGATATATATAGTGTTCATATAGTTGTAGTAGTGAAAGCAAATGTAAAGTACAAACAAAAGAAAAATCAGAGATGGTGCACAGAAAAAATAAATAACATTAAAAACGTGTACTCGAACAGAGTTTCGAAAAATTTTGAAGAAAGAAAAGTAGAACATTAATGATAAGTGGAATATGATCAAAGAAACCATAACTAGAGAAGCAAATAAAACGCTAGGAACTAAGAAAAATAGTATACAAAAAATCTTGGATAATTAACGAACCTATAGAACTAATAGAAATGAAATTAAAATGTAAAACAATGAACATAGATGAAGGAAAAAAATGTACAACAAATACAGAAACTTAGTAAATAGAGAAGCGAAAAGGCAAATCTAGAATTCATAAAAGTAGGATGTGCATAAATAGAAGATAGCATGAGAAAATGAAACATAGAAACAGCATATAAAATAGTATAAGGAAACATTTTTAAGCGATTAAAAATCAATCTAGAATAGGAAAAAGAAATGCTAAAACATTAATTACAAGAAAAGACATCATATAAAAGGCAGAAAAGATATATGAAGGAATTATTGAAGCAGTAGCCAATAAAAGATACTGAAGATAATATAACGTTTGCAAATGATAGATCCGGTCCGCCTATAACAACGGAATAGATATATATTATGCTCTTAAACAAGTAAAAAGGAACAAAGATAATCAAATTGTTACTAAGCATAAATAAAGAAGCGAAAAGCCATCTATACAGTTTAATAACGAAACTCTACGAAAGGAGTTTAAGAACAAGTATTATGATTATGATACTAAAGAAGGGCATAAACAATTGGATGCAAAGAGCACAGAACGAAAAATTTGATTGTGCAAGCGTCAAAATAGCAAAAGTTATACTAAACAGAATTGAAATAAAATCGAAGACAATTTAGATAACTATCAATGGGGAATTCGAAACAATTGAAGAACAAGGCAGACGATTATAGGAATCTGTCAAATAGTAGAAAGAAGACTGGAAATAAACGAACCAGCTTTTGTAGCATTTATTGACAGGGAAAAGTGATTCGATAAATTGGGAACTTCTATGGAACACTTTGAAAGGATCAAAATAAACTACAAAGCCAGAAGGATAATAAAAATATTATACGAAAAATAGATAGAAATAAAAAAAGAAACGGAGCGAAAGTAACATTAGAAAAGGGAGTAAGGCAGGGATGATGCATGCCAGCAAGGCTTTTCAATGTATATATAGAAAAAAATGATTCAAGAAGTGAAGGAAAAAAGGAGCCCGGGGAATAAAAGTGGGAGATGCGCGAACGTTCATGTTTCGCTTCATCGATGGCTTAGCAATCATAAAGAACAATGAAAAAGAATTGGAAAAATCGATGCTTTATTTAGCAGAAATAATTAAAAATATAATATGGTAATAGACGAATAAAAGACAGCGGTGATGAAATGCGTTAAGAAACCGGCAATAGTAAACATACAAGTGAATGGAAAAACGTTAAATCAAGTGAATAGCTGAATAACCCAGGAAAGGAGAAGCAATAAATAGACGCGCATTAACGTAGCAAAAACGTCATTCAATAAAAAGCAAAAGTATAAACTTGGAAACTAAGAAGCGCTTCGTCAAAGTAAATATATGGAGCACACTCCTGTGTACGGGTCGGGAACATGGGCGATTAACAAACAAATGTATAACAGAATAGAAGCCGTTGAAATGTGGTACTGACAGAGAATGAAAGAAATCGACTGGATGGAGAAAAGAACAAATGAGACGCCACTAGAAATAATTCTAATAAATATGTTTAAAAAAAGAAATGGTTAAGTGGATGGGGTATTTATTCCGTCACAATCAAACGTTAGTACAAATAATGGAAGACAAAATGGAAGGACAGTAACGCAGATGGAGACTCAGGAAAACATATTGAGCAAATAATAAGATACAGGAGCAGCAAGCTATGTGGATTTCAAACTAAAGACCGAACTAAGAGAATTCTAATGGTAGTTTAAAAGGATCGAACATTGAGAACAAAAAGAAGACGATATAGATAATATACTTTATAAGTGTTATATAGATAATATAATTAAAAATGTTCATTATACCTAACAATAAATGTGTCCACATAAAGATTCATTAACAAGTATGCAGTTTTTTAAATATAAAGATAAGATAGTAAATGTCGACGTTTTACGTGAACTCGAGGTCTATGTTGGTAGTCAATTGAATTTCTCATATTGGACACATTCGAAAGTCGTATAAATCGCTATATTTTATTATCAGAAACTTCGGGGCATTCGGGAATCTCTTAACGTTGTAAATACGTTTTAATTGATTAGTTTAATCTCAATTAGATAATTGTTCGGTAGTCTAGAATCCACTATCCAATAAACATAATGACATAGAAGAAATACAATATAAATGTCTAAAGTATTTATATTTTCGCATGTTCGCGATATATCCTAAATGTATAAATTATAATAAATTTGTGACATAATAGGGAAAATGGCAAAACTGGGGTTCACACATGATCCGTGTAGTGGTCGAAGATCATTTAATATCACAAATTTCATATATAGTTGCAAAAATAAATATGAAAATTGGACGATACTTTATGGAACAAATACCATGTACTAATTTACATTAGAACTCATCTTTATTGCCTAACTTTCATTTATATACTTTGTTATAAGATTATTCTAAATTCATGAGCGCACAATGTAACTGGCGTAAACGCTGTGCATGCAACCACAAAATAAATAAATAAAAACATTATAATATAACGATTATCTGAAGCAGTTAATATACAGAAATAACTTATCGTCCAATTCTTTGTTTAAAATTAAAGGAATGATAATATCGACGAATATTTAGATATAAAGCCCCTACAAATCATAAATCAACAGGTTAATGAATCATTTAATTCACTTAACACCACTGTATCCAGATATAATCCTATCTACGTGATATTACATATATATAATATAAGTAGTTGGAAAACGCTGAGAAAAGCATACAAATGAATAAAGATATATCATAATTAATATTAGACGGAAGTCTCGCCACGACCATTTTAATATAAAAATCTTGTACGATACAGGCCTTAGATTATTCTTAAAATACTTAATTTAAGGCACTTTTTTTATTTTAAATGGATGTTTTAGAACCTATTTTTGCGTGTTGTCGTAATTAAAAGGAATATCTGTTAACATAATTTAAAAACAAATAGTGTAAATGTAATAATACAAACTTTAAATGGTGTTCAACTTTGAGTTTAATTTTAATAATATTCTACACACGTATACACACCATATACCCTTATTATACACATTACACATATACACATACACATATATATATATATATATATATAAGTAGTAGAAAAAAAAAATAGAAGTGTAACGGCGGTAATAACGGGAATGCTAGGGAGATCACGTTTTCTGTATGGTACATCAAACGTGCAAGAAGCGTGTGTCCACTTTGAGGTATTTGAATTAGTTATATAACAATAATAATAAGCAGTATATCAAATAACAAATAATAATATTGATAATCGCCTGACAGCCGATAATCGTTGTAATTTTTAATGAAGAAAAATTTTAGTGACATTAATTTTTTGTTATTATTTTAAATTATTTATTTATTTATGATAGATACAGTCGGACGACAAGAATGTAGCGAGTTAATTCGAGAGGGCGGAAAAATAAATTCGCATCAATTTGTCGATAATATCGTAACTAACATTAGTAATAAGCAGAATGAATTAAGAAACGCCGGATCGAAATCATCCAGATCGCTTTACAGTCCTGTTGTGCTTCCCGGTAGACAAAGTGATATATCTTCCGCTTGTTCTCGGAATGCTCAATACGGTAATTAAATTATATATACGTATTAATTAATTATTGAAAATTATTTTCGTTATGCGTGTGTGGTTTTTTTATTATTATTTATAACGTTGCTCTGAATGGTCGGTTATAATTCTCTCAAATTTGATAAATTTTTCTTTTATACTCAACGTTAATTCTAGAAGAATAAATATTTAAATTTATTTTTTTAATCTCAATTTTTTTCGTTTATCGCGTAATAATCAATCGAGCGTTCTTACGTCGTGCTTTACCATCTTTTAAGAAATAAATTACCCTAATTTATTTCTACGAATTTCTACGATATATAATTATGCTTGTTCATTTAAGCTGTAGGAAATTAATAGTCGAATAATTTGCACATGTTTATCTTAATTCAGAATTACTAGCAGGCATAACTATAATATTGAAATTTCTGACTTTTTAAATTATATTTTACGATAGTATATAATATCAGACTCTGGGTGCAACTTCTTTTTTATAACAGCTACATATGTAAACAATTTTACCTGGTCATACAATTAGAGTGAAACGAAAATACGAACGGTTAAAACTGATAATAGAATATGAACTAACTAATTACTATGAAAACAAGCAAAGTTGTTTAAGTAAATGCGATAACAAAAAGTAAATAAAATGTAGAGTACAACTAATCGACAGCAATTAAGCTCAAGGTTCAGCACATTACGTAAAATTAATAATGTTAGTTTTAAATAACAACCATTTAATTTAAATTAAAAATAATAAAGAAGCGATAAAAAACAGCATAAACTATATTTCTTAAAAGTAACAATGTTATATTGATTTATAATAGGCAGGTTAAAATTTTTGAAGTAAACCAAATATGACACTAAATAATTCATCATATGGTTTGTTATATTATTCATTAAAATGTTATATAAATAAATATATATATATATATACTACCTCTGGACTTTCGAAATATTGACTATGTGTGCTTAACAATTATTTGACACTACAACTGTTCATTATAACAGTCTCCTTAGTTTGTAAATAAAAGCTAAAAAATATAACTAGAAAATACAAAGTATGTAATAGAGTAAAGTTTTTATGACGGAACAAAGTTATTTTTTAATATATTTATCTTTTCTTATACATACAGGGATTTAGTTTTAAAACGGGGAGCTTCTTTTTTTTATTCTTGGATATGATGGATATTTTTTTGAAACCTAAAAAGTAAAACATGTTGTAAGAAAAATCCTTATGAACAGTTTCGAATCCAAACTTTTCAATGTCCTTAACGAACGTATTCACATCGGGAAATCGACTTTCAACATCTGCAATTTTCATTATTCCCCTGTTAAAAAAAAATGCAAACATGAAAGAGAAACAGACATGTTACATTTTCAGATTTCATTTTCTTCACTAAGCATAAAAAACTACTGGTACTAAAAAACACTAATTATAAATAAGCACCATAATACAAATGTTTCTAAATATTAATCAAAATATCTTTGGCACAGATTTAAAATATTAGTTTTATTTAGAAACCATGGACGCAAAATACATACCCTAATTTTAACACACGATTTGCTTCTCGTATGTACGATGACAAATTTGTACCCATTAATGATAAACAAAATACCGCTATATCAATTGAACCGCTGAACAAAAAAGTATTAGCCATATCACACACAGTAACATGATTACTGAGAGCAACTAAATCAAATGAAAAAACTTTAATATCATCAGATAACGTACGTGCAATTTTTGCATCACCACAACCAAAATCAACTATCGTCATTTTTTTATTTTTCTGCTTGATCCTACGAATATAAAAATAATTATCACATCGTTATTTATATGTATTTTCATAATTAAAAAACAAAACTTATTTCAATGTATACATTTTTACATAAAATCTCGTGTTACACACAGAACTAATATAACGTTTTACATAAGGTTGGTGTGCATTAACACCAAGAAACAGCAATTACTCTTATCAAAAGTTAAACTTAAACACTGATAAATTGTTTTTGGGATTTAAAAAGAATTTTAAATTACATTGTTCCGCATATATAAAAGTATTATACAACTAAAAGCACATACGTGGTTTTTATTTGATTAATTATAACATCAACAGGATTTATAGGCCACTCAGAAACCTGTTGTTGATATCCGGCATGATAAGCTTCAAATTCACCTGAATTATTTTCAAACAGTTCTTTCGCTTCGAGACTAGTTGAAGTATAAAGTTGTTCATTTACATATCTAATAAACAATTCATATTTCATATTGTCTAAATATATACGGTTGCAATAATATTTATTTTCTACATTTTAATATGTTTTCAATTTATACACAGCACTTACCTAAAATGAGAGGCTTTCAACTTCATTTTCATTCTCTCTTTCAAGGGAAGATTTTTATTTTTAAATATATTTTTGCATTTAATATGAGAATTTAGTCTTGATTTATTTTTCTTAGCCATATTTAAACTTTGTTCTAATTAAGCAGTTATCACTATCAGAATTATGTTATACAAAATTACAAGATACGTTATTTAATATTTACATTTACTATTTGTACTTACATGAACCGGCAAAATACTGGCGTTTATCGATACTTAATTATATATAATTTATGCAGTTGATTATATTCGTCTAAAGTATAATTTGTAGAGATAATGTACATAAATTCTATTTTATAGTTAAATTATTTACGAAAAACAATTTTTAATTAAAATAATTTTATCGATTTCAGAACTTTACTTAAAAGTTCCAAAACCACTGTGTCCGGTGTGTACGCTTCGATAGAAAGCCGTTAAATTTTTTCGCGTATAAAATATGAAAATCATGATCAATTCAATGTATTAGTAATTGTTTCTCACTTCAGTTAAATTTATATATTCGTAATTGTTAAGTAAATTAAATATTATCAAAAATGTCTAGAGGTAGTAGCGCTGGATTTGATAGACTTATTACTATTTTCTCTCCAGAAGGACGGCTTTATCAAGTTGGTATGTACTGTTAATTTTGTACACGATAATGAATTACCTTAAGCATTAACGTTGTTTCAATTATTATTAATTTCAGATATAAAATTATAAATTTCGGTGGGAATATATAAAGTAAATAAATAATTATTTTGATTAGATGATTACGTAATTTTTAATGCATTATACATTCTTATAATTGAAAGATTGTTACACGTTAAGTAAGTACATATAAGATTAAAATAATAATTTTGTTAGCATTAAAAGTTTATGTACTACATAGAAACATTACTTAAAGGGTTTAATAAATATTTCCTAATATTACATTGAAATAGATGTTAATCTGAGTTAAATTGTTAAATGAAATTTATATTCCTGACCAAAACTAAAAACAATTTGGTAGATTCCTAGAATACTTGTACACTCCTGATTTTCGTTTTTTTTTTTAAATATCAAAAATTACTATTTTTAACGAGTTACGAAGTTAAAAATCCGCGGAAACCATTTTTGAAAGTTCTCGTTTTTTCTTTTAATTCTACTTCTAACTAGCTGAAATAAACCTGACCGATTCTAACCTAACCTAGGTATTTTGTTATTCTGGTTTAAATGTGTCATTCTCGTTTTTTCTTTTAATTCTACTTCTAACTAGCCGAAATAAACCTGACCGATTCTAACCTAACCTAGGTATGTTTATAAACATACTTATAAGTAAAATTTAAAAGGTTGTAATTTACAATTAAAAAATTTTTCCGCGTTTTTTTTTATTTTTTATCCCGCTTAGGGAAGCAAAACTCATCAATTTATCCAAGCCCCAATCGATTCTGAGTTGTACACGTATGCTACGAATGAGCCTGGTCGGTCTGTGGAAGTAGTGTCGTCATTGTAGTTATTTTAAAATATTGTGCACAATATTCACGGTTTCTTATATATTTATACAGAATACGCATTTAAAGCTATCACTCAGCCTGGTTTAACTTCCGTGGCTTTAAAAGGTGTAGATTCTGCAGTTGTAGTGACTCAGAAGAAGGTCCCAGTAAGTATCACATTTAATTTTATAATTTTAGATTATAAACGTGTTACGCTTAATTATAATTTTGCTTATTATTTAATTACGATGCCGGCGAAGTATTAATTTTTATAGTGGTCTATCGATAATGTTTTAGCGTTTTTCTCACGCGACCTGACAAAGGATGAGAATTTTGAGCTATTCGCCCAATTGGTCAATAAATTGGTATCATCTTTTCGGGATAGTTAAGAATCCAGGGAAACAATTGGCAAACAGTTCTGTATTGGCTTGCTCAAGGTGTGTTGATTGTCTGACCCTCTGTTAATCTTGAGTTTGATGACGTGCTCTACAAACTTTCGAGTCGATACGTTACTTTACAGACATATAATACACATTTGAATTAAGTAATTTTTTTAGGTGATACATTGATTATGATCTATATTTAATGCTAATATTACGAATTTTAAATTTATGTTATTAACTTGAGAACAATATTAATGTAACGCCTATACTCTAAATCAGTAAATTTCAACAAATAGGATATTTGGGAAAATAATAGTAAAAAAGCTCGAAACAAACATTGTGTTTTTCGCATTGATTTATGTTTTGAGATTTTTTGTAGTTCTTATTTTACTAGACTGTTCATGTTCTCGTTTTTCTCTGATGTCGGAATTGCGCGGTTTCGTCTTGTTCCTGAAAATTCAGGTCTATAATAATGTACAATATTCTCATTGACTATCAGTTTTCAGCAGGACTTATTTGTAGTGATAATATAAGATCAAAGATCGCGGGGCTTAAAAGGCACTTCCATTCAAATCAGGAATTCATACTTCATTATCCGAACAGAAGTTTGAGGTAATTTCTGACTATAATGATACGTATTCAAATCTGGCATAAATGCTGTAAGTCGGGAACACTAAGTTTGCCGCTGTTACATAACAGTAGTCTTTTCCATCAATATTTGAATTGGCCTATATGATAAACATAGTATTTCGATAACTGAAAATATGATTTGCCTCATTTTGCAGTATTTGTTTTATTCTTTGAAATAGTTATTTTGATAAACCTATTATTATAGGAAATATGGGTCATTGGTAATTTATTTGAAGTTATATTATTAAAAATCTAACGTGAAATTGTACCCATAGTTGTTGATATACACGCGCATACCGCGAATTTCAGATAGATAGTATAACCTCGCATGCAGGATTGTAGTTGCCAATTTTAAATCCAATAAAGCATCTATTATTGCGTATTTAAAAACATAGTCCTTCGAAATATAATACAAGGTACTAGCTTATTTTCGATCATTTAAGATAAAGTAGATTGCGATCGTGTATCTTTAAGGTGTTTTGATGAGTTCATTTATTGGTTAAGCGTATGAAAGATATATGTGACGTAAATTACTTTATATTTTCGGTGTCACGATGTTCCTGCTAAGGATGCTACGATTCAAATAGAGATTCTTGATGAACATTATGATTATCTGAAATACATATATATATCGCATTTTATTGATATTTACAACCTGATAGTATTTACAATTTTTGTTATTTTTTTTTTTTAATATACTAAATAATTTCCTCGTTTCTCCTCTTATGAGATAATGTTATTCTTTTCTAAAAAAATCATATGTTGTACAATACTTGGTCGAATTTTTTGAACGTATTCATAATGAATAATTTTTGTTTCTGTTTTTTTTTTCTGATTACTTGTATTTTTTTAAGTTATGTGCTTGATTTACGTGTCTGCTTCATTAATTAATTTTGATACATTCATTTTGATTTGTGCCCGTATCTGTTAGACTATGATATACACTTATTTTCAAGTATGATGACGTGTTAATTCTGTTCTTTGGTTATATTTATTTTCAATTGTTTTTGTAGTCATTTTTATTTTCGCAGATGTTGTTATTCGTAGTAAATAATTTACTTATTTTAATAATCAAATGTAGTATTTATTGTATAAAAAATATGATTTTTAAAAAAATATATTTTTTTAAAAGTATTATATGCGCAAACTGGCTTAGGCGGGCAATGAACAATTTTAATGAATATTTTGTCATATGTCCATCCATTGATCATATTCTGAACTACTTTTAATTACTAATTAACACCCGAATGGAAGATCAAGGGGTTATTTGAATTGGTCGCCTAACACTGAATTAACGGTCAGTGTTTTACTGTTTTTTCAGTCGAATGAAGTAATGTGCGCTACGTTTCCGACTTATAGTATTTAGTAAAAACTTATGAAGAAATTTTCACGTATATTTATGAGTTTTAATTGTATTCCGGCTATTATAACCCATATTAAAAAAATTTATAATTATAATGTACAAAATTAAAATAATCAAATTTTGCTTACGATTTCTGGCAATGATTTATAAAATAAGTACCAATTGAATAATTAAAACTTTAGTTTCGTTGTGTGTTTTTTTTTTAGGACAAATTATTGGACCCAAAAACTATAACTCATTTATTTGCTTTAACCAGCCAAGTGGGATGTGTTATGACAGGAATGTTAGGTAAAGTTATTAAATAACTTATTAATCGTATTTTTTCGTTCCATATATTTGTTTAATAATTACAAATTTATGTTATTGAAAATTTAAGGTATTAGTCTTCGCCACTATAAACTCCGTTTACAATCTTTTTCTCGCATTCTCTTATATCTATAATTTTAAACTAATGATATCTAAATAAAATTAATATTATACTTTTTTTATATATATGTGAATTTTCTGTTTATATATATTCCGCTTACCTAACATGGATCATATTAATATTGTTTTTGATAAAAAATATATCGATATGTTTAGGTTTTTTTTTTATATATCTATAAGGAAAATTCCTGCTATTACTATTGATACCTAGTAGCTAAGTTTTAATGTTTTAAGCATTTTAATTGATAGTATTCTCTAAAATAATCTTATTAATTATTAATGTTTAATATCGTTTTAAAAATATTTGACGTGTTTAATATTTCAACCATCCAATATTATTCTGTACGATTTAAGCAGAAAGTGTTGTAGGCAAAGACATTTCAATTAAACGTTTGTTACTCCTCTAAATTTTATATGAACCCTTTATATTTTAAAAAACTGTATGATAAATTAAATATTTAATGTGTATATTTCAGCTGATAGTAAATCTCAAGTGCAACGAGCTCGTTATGAAGCTGCTAATTTTAAATATAAAAACGGATATGAAATGCCAATTGAAGTTTTATGCCATCGAATAGCTGACATTTCTCAAGTATATACGCAGAATGCTGAAATGCGTCCTTTAGGATGTAGTACGTTTCTTATTGATATTTTCTACACTTTTAGTTTCACTATTAAATTTAAAAATCCTTCTTAAGTCGCGCGTAACTTTTATAGGCATGGTAATGATCGCGTACGACGACGAAAATGGACCGATGGTCTTCAAAACTGATCCAGCCGGATACTATTGTTCGTATCGTGCAATTGCTGTCGGTTCGAAACAAAATGAAGCGAATAGCTACTTTGAAAAGAAACTCAAGAAAAAACAAGATTATACAACTGATGAAACTATTCAGGTATTTTAATTTTAAAATTCGGTAATTTATTTATTTTTTAATTTCCTGAGTTGGTTAGTTGTTTTCAAATTTTAAGAAAATTTATATATTTTGCCACCTTATATTTAAACTAGATAACGAAAATCAGGATTGCACTTTTAGCGTCTAAAAGAATACGTTTCGCTTAATATTTTTTTTTCTTCTACGTTGTACCGGCAATTATATGCCACAGCCAACGGTAATGAATAGAAGAGTCAAGGAAGGGAAAATTAAGAAATATATACGACTAATATCTGCAGTGAGGTAAATTAGTTCGAGGAATAGATTTTAAATTAAACTGATACGTAAGTAGTGCTGTTGGGCAAAAATTAACTATTTCTTCAAGTGAACGACACCATTTCCGTTTCTTGAATCGCTTTGGAGGATTGTCCGGTAGACTAAGCGTATACTTTGGATTGATATAATTCAGCTAAATTGTAGTTTATCGAAAAAAGTTTGATACTGTTGTACATACACATCGGAATGAAGCGTCAGGTTTGAGACATATTTCGGAGCAGATGCGATGGTACGCAATATCTTCGACTGTTGTTGCTGAATACGTAGAAAATTACTTTTACTCGTGCTTCCGTATAAATTCTATACCGTATTTCCAAATTGGCGGCACGGTTGAGAAATAGATGTTTCTTTTAGATTTTAAGTTTAAGGGTGATTTTTCAGACAATAATGTACACAGTAGCCTAGTGTGCGCTATTATATTTTTCCTAGTGCTACATCAAAACGTCACGTCAGCATGCCCTATTTGAACCGAACGAGTATAACGAATAAGTTTACTTTACGCTGATCATAAAAAGTATTCTTTAGTAGTAATGATCTAAGTTGAAAACTAAACTATGACTGAAAATTAATTTTTTAAAGACATTAAACAGTGAATTACGCTCGAAAAAATAAATATATTTGAAAACTAAGTTATTTATTTAATATATAGTTGAAAGTAATAAGTGGATTTGTTAATTACGTAAGTTTTAAAATTCTAATCCTCTTAATAAAATCCATCTTTAACAGTTAAAAAATTGAATTATATTTATGACTGAATGAATTAAAAATCTTACAATATGTGCATCGACAGTTTTTAGAAAAAATTTTAATATTTATTTCAGCTAGCAATATCCTGTCTTGCAACAGTATTGAGCGTGGATTTCAAACCTTCAGAAATAGAAGTTGGGGTTGTTGAAAAATCCTCTCCTTGTTTTCGGTAATCACCTTAATCATATATTTTGTTTTATATCGCAAGTAATTTCTATTTTTTATATACATGTATGCATGTATTTATTAATTTTATTTTTTTTTATTTTTTAGAGTCCTATCTGAAGATGAATTAGATCGTCATCTCACAATAATTGCTGAAAAAGATTGAAATAACTGTTGTTACACAAAAATTATCTTTAACAAAGGGTTAATCTGCTGTTTTTCTCTATTTCTTGTATGATTTATTTATATTATTACAAACAATAAATTTGTACTCCATGAGGTAAAAGTAATTTTTGCCGCGTGCAATTTTATCACGAAATATACAATTTATATTTAACTTCAACGAAAGCTATATAAACGAGTTAATCGAAAAATCATGATTACTGTTGGAAGTATTTCGAAATATACATGTAAATAAATAAATATTGTTCACGTCTCACTTCGAAATCTTGAATTCAAGTCTCGAAAGTATGATCTGGTATGAAAATATTTATTTCCGAAACATGATGCAACCGCCGTTATTGTATGCAGTCTATGCTATTTATTACTTTTCCACAATAATAAAAAATACGTTCTCATAATTTAATTTTTTCAATGAAGTTTATGATTATTGAACGTGTTTCCTTTAGTTGTACAAATATATAAGTTCATTTACATACATAACGAGTATAAGGATTGATCAGTTAAACATCTCATGTTTACACTTGGTTTATAGTTTTAATTTCGATTGAGAAGTAGATAAGGTCATAGTTTCTCTCGCAAATGCTGCAAATGTTTATTTATTGAATAAATATATTTTCCGAGTACTTCATTTTTGCGAATCATTATCGTTTTTATTATAAGTTTTATGGCGTGATAAATGATGAAAATTAATACTATAATAAACCTCACTAAAACAAAGGTGAAAAGTATTGAACAAATTAAATGGTTTCTGTATATTATTAAATCATAATTCGGATGTAGCGAATAACCATTTATATATGTAACTTATTTATTAAAATGTTTATAACTTAACTTAATAAATTATATAATATTGTTCGATTCCGTCTATAATATTCTGATCATTTAAAAATGTTTGAAATTAACAACTTTCTTTAATATCTTTTTTGTTACCTACTATTGAAAATATATTAGAAGAAATATGTCCTCAAGCGGGTATTATATGCATATGAATAAATCTTTTCTTGAAAATGATTAGAACAGAGGTTTCGCTTCGGACGCACCAACACCAAGACAAATGATAAAAACCAAGTCAGACACGAAAAATTATGACTTTGTTGTGAGCTAAGTACATCAAACAATCGCACTTAAAACTAAATTTATTTTATTTTTAATTATAATATAATTATTCAGTGGTGTCATGTGTCGTTTTTGCTCTCGTTTATATTCTAAAATATAGCGTGTGTAAAAAATATTTAAGCGGAAGAATTATTTATATATATTTGGTGGTTACTTTATCTAAAAAAGCTTTCGTTCGGCAAGTATAGAAATTGCAGTATAGTTTTTTTTATCATTTAATTGTATTGGAATTTGTGTAAAACTTTATTGACTTTCGTAGTAAAGATCCCATTTTAAATTACGAATAATCAGTGTAGCCAATTGGGATTTCAATATAATTGTTTATTGTAGTTTTAACGTAATAAATACTTACGATCTAAACGAAGCGTATATGATTTCGGAGTGAGATAAACTCTCTTTTATCAGCTATTGGTCGAAGTATACTGATTTCAGCGTTATCAACGAACTACGTTAGTTCAGTTACGCAGGTCGCCTAACCGCCGTGTTTGGCAAGATAACAACTAACCGCCGTGTTTGGAAAGATAACAACTAACCGCCGTGTTTGGAAAGATAACAACTAACCGCCGTGTTTGGAAAGATAACTAACCGCCGTGTTTGGCAAGATAACAACGATGCTATCCGGCTGCATATCAGATAAGCGAGCGTCTATTTTACTTTTTATTATTACTTCGTCATAATGGATAAAATGACCGTAATAATTAAATCGGAAGACATTAATAAATTTGAAAAAGAATTAAAATCAAAAATATGCCCAAATAAATTGAACATAAGTGTAGCATTTTATAAAAAAATAAATAACACTGCAATAATAAAAACTGAAAATAATAATTATCAACCACGAATCCTCGAGGAAATACAAAATAATATTAAAGAGTTATATTTCGAACTAATAATATATGCAAGGATGACGTCAAAGAATATTTTTTGTTAAAAAGTAATCAGGAACCGGTTAGCGTAAAAAAATAACAAATAAAAGTAGTAAAATATATGTTCGTTTATATCCTAATCCGTATCCATTACTTCCAGATAATAAACGCTTAGGAATTAAATGGGAAAGTTCCCTTTTTGAAAACGCGGTGTCTGTTAAGAGGTGTAGAATATATAATCGTTCTAGAAAAATTTTGTAAAACAGATTTAACTTTTATTAATTTTGCTCGTAAAGTGAATGAGCAAGGATCATGTAGCAACTGTGCGCATGAACAACTTAAGAAAAGTTCCAGAGACAAAAAAGTTGATTTATCAGACGTTTCAATAATAAATGATTGTGTGAAGCGGATTGATCATACGGTACACGATTGCAATTGTCCAGTATATCAAAAAAATTTTAATTACATTTCCTCAATAACAGACTATGGCACTGAAAATACTCTATCTTAATGTAGACAATTGTGCTGCTGCACAACTATTACTTCTTAGTTAATACTATTATTTGTGAGCCTTACACAGTTCATAACAAAATTGCGATAAACATAAATATTTATTCCTATTATTTAAATAATAGAGTTGGAGTTAAAAGATTATTAACTCATAATATAGTCTCTATCTCCAATAACATTATAGCTATTCAATTAGAAAATTATCTTCTTATAGGATGTTATCTTTCAACCAATCAAGAGAGAGAACCCCCTATACAAACCATTGACATCATTCTTAAAAATAATCCTCAACTAAATGCTACTGTCATTGGGGACTTCAATAAACATAATAATAAGCTATTTTCAAGATTGCTTGGCATGCTTAAAATTAACTCAGCTTCATCTGCTAAAACGGTGTCCTGTGGCCTGTCCTTGGACCAACACTTTGGAACATTCAATATTCTAAAGTACCTTTGTAATATACTTAACATTGACTGCACTTTAATATCTTATGCAGATGATCTATGTATTTTTTTAGCATCAAGCATTACACAAATGTTAAAAAGGTATATGCAGTATTAGGTCTTACTTTTGCTGTGGATAAGTGTGAAGCTATCATATTTGGTAGCCAAAAGAAGGTAAGCGATTTTAAAGAAATTACACCACTTTCCTGTCCAACCTATTAAAATTGCCAGCAAAATAAAATACCTTGGTATACATTTAGATCATAAATGAAAATTTCTTCCACATTTGGATTATTTAAATTGTAAATACATAAAAATTTATGATAAACTCCATAGTTTTAATCCCCAATAACTACGGACTTCGATACAAAGAGCGTATTGTTTTATATAAAGGGCTGATTCAGTCTATATTTGGACATGGAGCACATATTTATATTAATCATAATATTCTTACGACTGTCGTCAAAAATCAAAGGAAATATCTATTGAATATATCCTCATTGTACAAAACTGCCCCCTCCTCAACGGCATGTGTTATTGCAAACATCTTACCTCTGGATTTATTTCTTATTGGAAAAGCCATTCTAAGTGAATACAGAATTACGCTTAATCTTAATCTAGTTAAATCCTTAAAATTTTTTCAAAACAATACCTTAATATCTGATCTTGGCCCAACACCACCAGTTAATAAATTAAAAACCTATCTAAAACATAAATTAATTGACATTTGGCAACTGCGTTGGGAACTGGAGACCACTGATAGGAAAACATTTTCATTAATTCCAAACATTAATTATAGGTCTAAATTACTCAACCTTGAATTACTTTTTTTAATGCGCAACTTTTGTCTGGGCATGGTAATTTCGGAGAGTATTTACATCGATTTAAGTGGACCTCTTCACCTTATTGCCAGTATTGCGATCTCAAATAAATTGATAATATGCATCATACTATCTTCAAATGTTGTGCCTTTAACGAAATAAAGAATAAATACCAAATTAATGAAAACTTACCTTTAGTTCTAAATGTAAAAAATGCTCATCACTTGTTGGAATATTTTCATATTATTATGAAAAGGAAATTAACTTTGAGTCTGCCAGCGCCTGATCAATCCTTTTAATACATGCGTGTTTATATGTGTATACGTGTTTATACATGTATCTATATATGATAAATCTTATTAACTAATCCCTACACTAATGTTTAATAATATTATAATAACAGTAATAATATACAATGGCGATAATTTTTTTTTTTTTTATTGGTCCAGTTATAACACTCTTTGACCAGTCTAGTTCTAAGTTCTTAATTTTTAATATAATTTATATACATATGTCTATTAAATACAAATCTTGTTATCTTTAATAAATTTAATTATAGTAATTACTGTTTTTTTTTCCTTTTTATACAGTGTTCTTAATATTTAAACTTGTATCTTAATTTGTACCTACTTACGCTATATGTAAGCAGCTACTTTTGCGATATAATTTAATTAAAGTGAACGTAATATATAATATGGCCATTAAGTTTAATTTTGCTATGTTTTTATTCT
This sequence comes from Coronaproctus castanopsis, assembly GCA_032883995.1. Classification (NCBI taxonomy): domain Eukaryota; kingdom Metazoa; phylum Arthropoda; class Insecta; order Hemiptera; family Monophlebidae; genus Coronaproctus; species Coronaproctus castanopsis. The sequence continues at coordinate 57,096,122 of CM065053.1, forward strand.
TTTTTTCTCTCTCTTTAAATTTTGTACATATGACACATTTCACGGTAATGACTGGGACTATGTTTTGTCATCCTGGCTGTTGCCCTTAAATATAAGTACACTAGTAAAGGACTTACTACACCTACATTTGAAATACTTGTTTTCATGTTTATGAATTTATAATATGTGCGTGTATAAATATATTCTTTATTATTATGATAAATATATATATATATATATATATATATATATATATATATATATATATATATATATATATATATGTTTTGAAAGACCAAATGTGAATAACATTTAAAATTAAGAGAATTAAAACGCCATTCTGAGAATCCCAAATTTATATAATTATCTGCATAATTAATTTCAACCCTGATATTACATTTGCTGCTTATCTTATATTAAATTGTTACAAGAAATATCACACTTAAATATCTATTATTTCCGGTTTTATTATTAATTGTACAATACGATTTAATGAGATGAAAATACTGCCGTCCAATAGTTTTTAGTTTAATTCGTACTAAAGTTTAACTGTTTCTTTTTCTTTTTTATAAGATATAAGAACAGTAAATTATTTTATTGGTGTATCAAGTCTGGTTGAGCAAATCGTTGTTCACGAGATTCATTTTTAACGTGTTTCTTCAACATTACCATAATTTCATTATCGTATTCTTTCGGAACGGATTGTTTACCGGTTAGCCAATAATATATGTCCCAATCATCAGAAGGACCATTTATCAATTGGTCGTACTGTTGTGTTAGCTGTGGTGAAAGAGACGTCAAGTATTTGTGGGCAAAGGTGCTCAACAACAAACCATTTTCAAGCATACCACGTTTTCTAGATTGATATAATAATCTGCAATGATATTAATATGAAATTTTATTAACGGCATTTAAGAATAAATTTGATTACAGTTGGCATATGTAATTTTATTGCCGGTTGACAAATACTTACCGGGCCTTTGTTGTAGTTAAATTATCTTTGTCCCTGCGGTCAATATTCGTTTGTAAATTACTTTTCGGCAATGTTTCTGCTTTATAGTTTTTAATTGTCGCGAATTGTCGAACATGATTTATGCAAAATGGGTTTGTCTTTTGATGTTTTGTAATTAGAAATTTCTAAATCATAACTCAAAAACTAAGAATAATTTAAACATTACGAAAAAGTATATCAACTTATATGCAAAAACTATTGCAATAAAAGTATTGTTACAGGAGTAGCCCTGAAACACGCATCGCAAATAAGATATCAAAATAAACAGTTTTAAAAATATATTTTCAAAGATATTCTGTTTAAATCTCCATTGATTTATTTTATTTTCACAAAATTTATTGAATAAACGACCGGATTCACTCGTTCAAAGAAAAACCAAACAATACATTGTTTTTTAAATTGTCCAGTTCCTTTTTTTAATTTAATTATTGCATTTTTTCTCGTATTAATTACTGACTAATGAAACATTTGATATACGATAAAAATTTATTTGAATGCCTGGGAAAGAATATAAACAAAAATGTCAGCATATCAAAGAAACGCCATTAAATGTATTGAAACCAATGAAGTATTTAAAAGAAGTTTAATCTCGTTTATATCTATGGGAAAAACTATTGGTACAAATCGATAAAATTATTAAACAATGTTAAAAAGTATATATTTTTACAAATAAATAATGATCATACTTCACCTGGTATTTAATAAACAATCTTAATTTAAATATATTATTCATGGCACTTAAAATTTAAAAATTACGAATGACAAACTACCAATAAGATACGGGCAATAAAGCCAGTATAGAAATTATCAAGCCAAACTTTTTACCGAAACGTTTTGATAATAATTAATTAATTAAGCTAACAAATGATAAGGGATAATATATAAAAAATAAAAAGTTAATTTTGAAATTGAAAATATTTAAATACAATATATTTTATATATTAACTATTCAGTCTTCACCTTCAGTCACTCAAACAAACTTCATAATTGTTCAAGTCTTAATGACGGTACCAGTGGTACCAATACTATTATTGTGAATTATATGTCGGCATTCACAGAAGTTTAAAATTATATAATTTTTAAAACTATTTTCGCGGGCGATATTCATAATTAGAAAAATAATTTCAAAATTAATTATGTTTTTATCACATCTGTTACAAAATTGTGTAAATGCATATAAATAAAATATAAGAACCTACTAATAACCAAAAATAATGTTTTAGTTTCTTAAAAAATGAGATACAAATAATTTTTCAAAAATTACACATGCATTATATAATTTTTTCCCGATTGTAGTCTTTGATAAAAGATTTCGAACACAGAAAAGTTAAATAATTTATAAATTCTGAAATACAATTTGTTTAAAATATCTGTAAAGATAAATATAATAATAATAAAAAAAAAAAAACGGAAAATAATTTTTTTTAGGAATCGAACAATAATGAGGTAGTATTGGTATCATTCAAAGAAACGTGAAAATATTGTTTTGTCCTTCGCGATGCCGGTACAGGAACCAAAATTGAAACGATATAAATATTTTAATTTTTTATATAATGTGGAATGTAGTGGTTTTTTATAAAAAATCAATTGAAAATTAGTTAAATCACTAATATTTTATTTCTTAAGTAAAACACAAAGCTTTTCGGCATTTACGCCATTATCAAGTGAAAAATTTAAAAAATCATAATTTTAAAAATATAAATTAAATATAATATAATTACTTAAAAATATGTGATGGTAATTGTGAAAATATGCTACAAAAATGCTGTCTGCTTCTGTCGGTCTATTTTTTTGATTTGTTGAAATTTAATATCAATATATTTGTTTATTAATTTAGTTTTTTTATATTAATTTTTTTTTCAATATTATTTTCCTGATTCTGTAAAAGTTGTATACTGTTGGAATTTTAAATTTTTCATTTACTATTGCGATGTATGATGTCCAAACGTAAAATATAAAATATAAAAATATACAACCACAAAATTTTTAAAAAAACACAATTTTACAAATAAAATGAAAATAAATATTAAAAATCTGAAATACAAATTCATTAAATATATCTACAGATTACCTAAGATTCGGTATCATGTAATAAACACATATAAAATTTATAATTTTGTGCCAGACTTTTGTAATGAATAACTGAAAGTGTTAAATGAAAATCGAATATGGGATCAATTGAAGTTGTTTTTCACATGCCGACTGAATGACAAGTAACTAATAAAATCGTGTGAAGCAATCACTTTTTGTGAATTAATTTTTTTTTATTACCTTTCTAATTGTAACCAATTGTTATAATTTTAGCGATGATATAGATTCTATCCTGTCACTTGTTCAGGATTGAGACATTCTCAATCCTGCTATATGTACGGGCGATTATAGTAGAAACGCAAAAATATTCTTTAACACTAGCGACGACCGATCAAACTGAAATGTGCATATTTGACCGATCAAACAAATATGTTAGCAGATGTGTGTTCTAGTAATAAAATGATCTAATAAAAATACTGAGTTTAAAACTTTATGTCTTAATGTAGCTGGAACCAAAAATGATTTCGTTAATCAATGTACATTCGAAATTAACTAATAATCACATAGTCAACTTGGTTTATGCTGGTGATTTCGTCATCGCTATGTTAGATAAGAATAAATTTGATCTAACAACAACAACCCGCTGGTACCTCCGTCTCTTATTTTGTATAAAGAATTGTTCTCTTATGTAAGATAAAGATGGATAGAAATGGAGTGTAAAGGAATAGATGAAGATTTTAAACAAGGAAATAGAGAAGAAGCCTTTTAAGGAAATTAAGAAACAGTTTACAAATAAAAGTGAAAAGTCGGGAAATATAAAAAACGCCAATGGAAAAATACTAATTCATGTCGGCGAAATGAACATAGGTCCTTATATTTTAAGAGAGGAATTTGGTAAGTTTTAGAAGAATTACAACCCAGAAAGACGCCTGGAGTAGATCAACTATAAGAATTAATACAAAATATGGGAAGTAAAACAAAAAATACGATATTTATGATTACGAAGGAAATATATGAAACAAGAAACATTCACACGGACTTTATGAATGCTACCATGGTGGCATTCCTAAAAAATATAATAGCCAAAGATGCGAAGAAGATAGAACATTAAATATGTTATCACATACGCTAAAAATTTAAACCAGAATTGTTTACAGACGTATGGAAAATAAAATAGAAAGTAATTTACCTGAAGACTAATTTGGATTCATAAAAAGTAAAGGCAGGTAAGAAACCATAATGTCAACTTGATCATAAAAAAATGTTGGAAATAAACGCATTTATGGTTATTAAAAGTTTTGATAATGTAAATTGGAATATATTATTTAAGATTTTAAAAGACTTGCTCATAGATTACAAAGGGAGACGATTACTCTTTCAACTATACAAGAATAAACAAGTAATAATAGATAGTAAGATCCCAGTTAACGTTAAAAAGGGAATTAAACAAGGATGCTGCCTGTCATCAAATCTTTTCAATATATATAAAGAAGCAGCAATGAAAATATTTACAGAAAAAAAAAACCACGGTATAAACATTAACGATTAGTGATACAACTCAATTCAGTACATTGATGATATAGCGTTAATAGCGAGAAGCGAAGAAAAATTACAACAATCTATTAACGACTTAAATTAAGTATTAATTTAAAAATTTAAAATAAAAATAAATGTAAATAAAACCAAAAAATGTCATGCTTAAGAAGGAAAATAAAATATATAAATTATATGAATATATTTCTAAACCAATAAAGATTTCCACAAGTAGAGAAATTTTTTTGCTACTTAGGAAGTCTAATCGCAACGGATGGAAGGAGCGAACGAGAAATTGGAAAAAGAATTGCACAGGCTAAAAATACGTTTGATAAAAAAACATCTTACTTATCTCTAAAAATACTTCATCGAACACAAGAAAACTATTTATCAATACTTAAGTGTGGCATTGTATAGCTGTGAAACTTGGACTATCTTGAAAAAAATAGACGTCAAAACTGCAGGCTTTTAAATTATGGCGCTAAAGAAAAAAATATCTTGGACGAGGAAAATAAAAAACAAAGACGTACTTCAAAGTGGAAGAAGAGAGGAGATTGTCAGTAATAAAAAATCGAAGAAACAGTATGACCACTTATTAAGAAATTCTTCCCGGATAACAAACTTAAATGAAGACAGAATAAACAGAAAACAGCCGAAAAGGAAGACCGAGAACAAAATTTATGGAAAGCATACTAAAGAAAAGAAAATATGCTGAAATTAAATAATTGGCCGTAAAAAGTTACCGGATGATGTTCACGTTGTCTACCAACCTAATGGTTCAGGAGGGCACAAATTTTATAATAAATTTCTATCTTCTACACTGTTGTTACTGATTGATATTCCGTCATATACATTCTCTTCAAACGTCACTAAACAAGAAACCACAATAAGTAGTAGCAAATTCTGTTATTCAAATTTCACGCGTTAAAAATATTGAGACACGGTTTACACTGAAAAAATCGTAAACGTATGCAAACTAACCGTGAAAGTTTAAAAGTGTATTTACTTTTTTGTTTATTTTTTAAAAATCACTACATATACATAACACGTTGTTCAAATTGATTACTTGCGTAGTAAACTAGTTGAAATTATACTCGCTTCCGGGGAAAGTTAATATTCGATCCTCTTTTATAACGAGCGAGTCGGTAAAAGCCTAAAAAAAATATCACGAAACGGAACGATTCAGAATCAACGATAAATAAAATTAAAAAAAAAAATGAAATGCCTAATCCGTCGAAAGAGAACGACGAAGGAAATTATAAAACTGAATTATTAACGTTAATAAAGGAAAATCGGACATTGCGAAAAAAATTGAATCATCTGTCAAGTCTCAACGACTATTATAATTCATCGTTTAGCTCGAAATACACGTCAACGATTAACGCAATTAATGACGCGTTCGACGACTTGTCCATCGATGACGTGATTATGACGTATTTACGAACGATTCGATCGAAATACCGCGATTTATCGATTATCGATCACGAAATTTGTCGACGAATTTTATTTCATAGCGAAAAGGAAATTCCGGCGATATCGGACGATTTAAAAAACTCAACGACTATTTTCTTCATCGTTAAAGATTTAAATTGCGATTACTATTCCGAACGGCAACGAGGTCATTGCAGTTTATTATGTTACCTTCCAAAGGACGATCGAAAATTTATTTATCATTACGATCCGACCAAGACGGAATGCGCCGAAAAATTCGCAACGAAATTCGCGAATAAATTGAAAGCGATTTATTCCGTCGATCACCTTCGATATATTTCGAATGTAGAATGCGCGTTAACTGACGATACCGATTCGATAGTAGATATTTTACAGATTATGTCGAAAATTATATACTTAAGATTTTGTAAACATAACGGTCGTTGTTCATCGATTAACAAGGATGATGATGTTAACCAGTTGACACATCTGGACGTAGACCGAATGGAAACGTACGTTTATCGAATTAAATTAGACGTCCTAAAAACGTACGTACGAGAAAAAATAAAGGAAGCTGGAAGAATAATCAGGCGCCAATAAATTTGTCTTAACTATTATATACGCGTATAAATAATTTAGATGTCTATTCCCCCCCCCCGTTACTGCTGTTAATTATAAAAAGTAGACTTAAGTATATGTTCTGCGCTATGTCTATACATCAAAAGAACTGCCCTGCTCCTCAAATGTCACTCTAAACCCATGTAAAAATATCTGCTGGCTCATTTTTCACATTTAAAAATCATAAAATTGTATATTTTATTCATTGGAAAAAAGTTAAGCGAGGATCTGTCAGCTAAAATTTTGCCTAGTACACATCGAAATCAGCGCATAACGAAACACACACTTCGTTACACAGTACTTAATTAGTACAGCTATAAACATCTCATCCAACCTACTAAGACACAAGTTAGTTTGGTTGCCTACATGAAATATGGAAGGCAGTATTTTCCTAACGAGCATAAAACATTTATATCAAGCAAAATTCTTAAAATATTTGATCTTTTCTCATCACCTATTCACGTTTAAAACATGATTATGACATGGTTCAACCCGTATTTGAAAACACTAAAACATTTGTTTAACACTGTTTTTCCTATCTGAAATTGTTCGCGAATTATTGTGAAAAAACCACCGATCATCGAAAAAACAGAAGAGATTAAAATTTGTTGGTTCTAATTGAAATTTTTACGCGTTTTTTTTTTTACTTTTACGATAGAAAATCATAGACGAAATCGTTTATAACCGTTTACTCTGCAGATTTCAAATCTGCGTGTTCGACTCTATAAGAAACTAATTGCTTTTCCCCACTACTGCTCTCAATGATAATCCTAATTCGACTACAATGAACTAACTCCGCTGCGTGCCTAATTTAGTATTGTATAATAATGTGTGTGTGTGTTGTTATGTGTTGATTTCGACGTGTTAATAGGCTGAATTATAGCCGAGAGGTCTGCTCTGGCCAAACTCGCCAGAAGTAGGAAATAATTATATAAAACAAGAAATAGAAAAACATCATAATTACACGAACAGAAAACTAAATATTTTATTAGAACAGTAGAATCCTAGAATTAAAAAATTTATCACAATTTATCAAATATAAGTTTAACAAATAATAAAAACTTACTTAACAAATGATTAAAATATATAGGAACATATCAACTGATTATATCATCATTAGGAAATAATTATGTAAAACAAGAAATGAAAAAACATCGTGGTTATAAAAATAGGAAGCTAAATAAATTATTAGAACAACATAATTCTAGGATTAAAAATATTTATCACAATTTTTCAGATAGAATAATTAATCAAATGTAAGTTTAACAAAAAACAATAAAAAGTTACTTAACAAAGGATTAAAATATATAAATAATAAAAGAATTGAGAAATCAGCCATCAATTGTGAGAATATAATCCAAAACACTGATCAAGTGGTACAAAATAATTTAGGAGTAGAAATAAGTAATGCCTTAATAAAGTTAAAACAAATGTTAAAAAAGAAACAAATAATAAGAAAAAAAGGATGTAGAATTAAAACAAAAGTTAAAAGTTAATCATTTAACATGCAAAGTTAACAAGGGTAATATAGTTATAATCATAAATAAAGATGAATATTTAAAGAAAATATATAATTTCATAAATAAGAGTGATTTGAAGAAAATAAAAAACCCAACATTTAGATTTAATGAAATTATCAAAAAAGAATTAAAACCTATTAATGACATAGAATCTAATATTAACCAACAAAATGATCATAATCATAATTTAAGCATACACTTATTCCACAAAAATCTAACTAAAATTAATCCAGAGCACCAGTTTTAACAGGCTTAATAAAATTACATAAAGAAAATAAACCCGTTACACCATTAAAAAACTGCATTAATAGATCAGCTTATAAAATTTTAAGAAATATATCAACATTTTTAAGAGAAAATTATGAATTTGAAGATAAATTTAGTATTAAAAATAACATAGAATTAATAAATTGTTTAACAGAAGTGAAAGTTCCGAACGATATGCTAATATCATTGATGTAGTTAATATAACAACATTCCCACTGACAAAGTAATAGAATATGTTAAGAATAATAATTTAAATAATTACATACATAAAGATCGTTATGTAAAAATATTAGATGCCCTATTAAATCAAAATTATTTTCAGTTTCAAAATAAATATTATAAAGAAAATAGTGGTTTAATTATGGGATCTATATTTATAGAGAAGTCCTGGATTCCAAACTCTATCAAACGTTTATTTCACATCAAGAAATATGGCGGAGCAACCTTTTTTTCTTCAAGACACTGTTCAATTTGACTTACAACTCGATGAACCTGCTGTACAATCCAATGCGGAATCCGAATTAATGATTCGGTATTGCCCTCTCTTGATCAATAATCTTCTGGAGTATTAATTTTTTAACGGCTTTAGAAAACACTGGAAGGAGAAACATGGGTCGATAAGATGTAATATTTTCTTACCTGGTTTTAATATCATTTTAATATTAGCAAATTTCCATAGTATCGGAACATACTGAAGTGTTAGCAGTGCATTATACACGTATGCCAGAAATATTAGAGATTTTCTTAGAAGTTGCTTAAAAATGTTTGTAGTAATTAGATCATACCCTGGTGCTTTGCTTTTTTATTATTCAGTATTTTATTATGGCTCCTATCTCAATTATGAACTGGCATAATGTACATGCTAGTAAAGGTAACCATTTCACCGGGGTAGATTTGGTTGTGCCAGATTATACAAAGAGCTGCATTTAGTTCTATATCAATCTTCCTTGTGTGAGTGCTATTCCACCATGCTGATGCAGCATATTCGGCCGCTGAGTATATCAACGTGGGGGGATGAAGTTCTTAGAGTAGGCGCTGAAACACTTTATGTTGTTCCTGCTAGTTTATGAATTATATTCGTCCATGTTCTTGATAGCAGTGTTCTCAAGGTGTTTACGGTAGGTTAGTTGCCGATCTAAAGTTACTTCCAGATACTTCGGGTAATCTTCTTACTTTAGCATCACCGATTGTGATGTTCAGTTTCATTTTTAATAACTGATTATTGAGATCGAAGCATGATACATTTGTTTTGTCTCTAATGTTAAATGCCACTTGTCAAAATAGTATGTTAATGATAATAGATCGTCCTGTAAGATGTCCCCTGTTGTTTGAGGTTTTGTACTTTGTGTAGCCAGGACTATATCATCCAAATATATAAATTTGCGATAAGTCAGCAATATATAAATTAAATAGTAAAGCAAGCACAGATCCTTGTGGTAAACCTCGAGTTCTGCTGTGCTCCATTTAGATACACCCTTATTTTGCGATTACTGATAATGTTATTTAGTAGCGAATGTATTTTCGTACAAGGAAACTTTAGTAAGTAAATCACATCGCTATACAGTATCATAAGCTGAGAAGAGGTCAATAAAAGCAGTCGATGTTTTTAATCTTTCTTCAAAATCATGCTTAATGTATGATGTAAGCGCACCTATTTGATTGATGCAGTTTTCAAATTTACGGAAACCGGCCTGCTCGATTAGTATTTGTTTATTTATAGCGTCACCTATAAAGTTGTACACTAAACTCTGTAATAGTTTGTATGTTATACTGAGCAATGAAATGGGTCTGTAATTTTTAGAATTGTTTGAGTCTTTCCCTGGCTTTAGTATAGATGTTACTTTTGATATTTTGAACGATTTTGGCAATCGACTGGTTTCTAAAATTTGTTCAAATAAATTTAATATCCATTTCCTTGCGTTTTTCGGTAAATGTATTATAAATTCTGGGTAGATTTCGTCGATCCTAGCAGCTTTTCCGAGTTTCAGTTTTTTTATAGCCATAATCAGTTCCGATTTATCAAATGGTTTGACATATTCTAATTTTTCTTCTGCTGTTTTGAGCAATGTAGCTATATTATTCTTTATATGTTTACTGAGTTTTTGTTCGAATTCGGTGCATTTGCCACTCTTATCATTTTACTGGCTATATTCTCTCTGGTGTAATTTCAGCACTTTGGTTGTGTACAATCTTTCCACCGTTAAGTTTACGTAATAGACACCAAGCTTGCCTAATGTTTTTTTGAAAGTTCATGTTTTCAATCAATTCAGTTCACTTTTCTCTTCGAATGTCACCTAGAGAAGTTATAAGTTTATTCGCTAACTCATCGTTTTCCGACTTTTTAAATTGTTGATAGATATCTTCACTAAGTTTATTCCACAACATATTATTAAAATCGATTAGTAACAACAAAATAGAAGATAGTAATATATTAAAAAATTCAGGAGTATATAAATTAAATTGTAATCAATGAATAGGCAAACAATTCATAATAAAATTTAAAGAATGTTTAAATTCATATGCAAACAATGATTAAAAGTCATTATTATTTTTACTTATTCGCAATAAAAATCATTTTTATCAAAAATATCACTGAATTAAATTAATGTGTAACATATATTTAAGAATAAATTACTTTCTATACCTTATATGTTTTCATTGCTGTTTTTTTTATTTAGTCTATTTTAGCTGATCGCGTTGTAATATACATTTTCGCCTTTATATGTGTAAAATATAAGTAGTTTAAAACGATATTTTTTAATTGTAAACAATGAACATAATTAAACACACTGATTACATCGCACATATTTATTCGTGTTAATGGATCTGTAGAGTTACATGTTACAAATATAATAACAATTTAGTTTGATCGCCCTTGTTGTGTGACTTCACATTTAAGTCATCAGGCCTTCTATCTCGGTGTTAACGGTGAAAATCGTTAAACTTTTTTTAAAAATAAAAAATTACAAATATTTTCAGCTGTTAAGGGATATGAGTATAAAAATAAAATACAAAAATATATAAATATATACGATATAAAAATATACAAACTTTTATCTTAACTTGATAAAATTGCTTAATGGACAAGATTTGCGATGTTTGTTATGAAAAAGTTTGGCAATTTTAACTTCTGTTTTGTTATTCATTTTTAAAAGCCACTACTATGCTTTTAAAATTATTTTATAAAATACATATTTTTCTTTCGTTCTACGATGAAGATAAAAGGATGGGTGAACTTGCAGCGAGGGTCCGATTAAAAATTACATATTTTTCTTTCGTTCTACGATGAAGATAAAAGGATGGGTGAACTTGCAGCGAGGGTCCGATTAAAAATAAGGAAAAAAATAACTACAAAGTTTATCAGTTTGAAATTCCTAATTTTCGGAACGATAAAAGAAAATGTATTTATTAGAATATTTTCGGTTTATTTTATAAAATAAAGAACAAATAAAGCAGTTAAAATCGCTATAAATTTAAAAAAAAAATAAATCACAAATCTTTTCGACTGTTAAGCGATTATCAAGTGACTGTAAAAATAAAATATACATAAATATGTATATATATACAATATAAAAATATAAATATTTTTGTTGATAATTGCTTAAAGAATCAAAAATCTTTTTGATTTTTATGTTATGAAAAATGTTTGGTGATTTTGACGTCTGTTTTGTTGTTTATTTTTAAAAATCATTACCACACTTTTCAAATTATTTTATAAAATACGTATATTTTCCGCTCTTTCAAAAATATGTAAATATATATAATATAAAAATATAAACATTTTTGTTGATAATTGCTTAAATCTTTTTGATTTTTTTTTAATGGAAAAAGTTTCGTAATTTTAACATGTTTTGTCATTTATTTTTAAAAACCATTACCACACTTTCCAAAATAATTTTATAAAATACGTATATTTTTTGTTCTTTCAAAAATAGGTAAATATATATATAGTACATAAACATTTTTGTTGATAATTGCTTAAGGGATCAAAAATCTTTTTGATTTTTTTTTTTACGAAAATAGTTTGGTAATTTTAACATGTTTTGTTGTTTATTTTTAAAAACCATTAGCACACTTTTCAAATTATTTTATAAAATACGATTAATATTTTTCGTTCTTTCTACGATGAAGATGAAGCGATGGGTGAACTTGCGCCGAGTGTCCGATTAAAAAGAACTAGAAATTTTGCAACGTGATATTTTTATCTTTTCACCGTGTTGTATAACAAATTTTCATCATTATCATCTTCTCCATTGAGGAATCAAAATTCAACCGTTATTTTTCATCCAGTTTGCAAGGAGCAACGTTCGTTTTTCTAACCGTAGGATAAATTGTACTTGCCGAACCAACGCGACGACGTATAGTCGAATTCGGCCTTCGTCTTCTATTCGGCATTTTTGATTTGTCCACAAATCGAATATAATTTTTAACCGTTTTCGAAAATGTTACCTCTTTACAGTTGTTATCGTTCGAATTTTCGATATGACTTCCATCGTTAGAAGTCGGTTTGCTAATATATTCGTGAACAACCGCCGCCGGTCGTAACGAATTATTTTCCGCCGGCGTACGTGTCGAATTGATATCGATATTACCGGATTTTTTTCTTACGAAAATTTTTCTAACGATGAATCTAATCGCTTTACACGGCCAAAAGTTACACGTTATCGGTTTTTCCGTAATTGCAGAAGTCCTACGTGCGTCATCTTCAAATCGTTGTTCCGTCGTTATAGGCAATTCGATTCGCACCGCACTACCGCCTCCGACGCCCAATTTATTATTACGGTCGCCATGCGGATCTTTCCAATATTTACCACCTATTAGAATACCTTGAATGGGAGTGGGTGAACGTTGATCGTCGCTATAATCGTCCGAGTCTATACTATTAGAACGTTGTACGGGCATATTTCAACCTTATTATTATGATATCATTTAACGCCGCGATGTGAACACATTAAATTCGATAGGAATGACGTTATTAATTAGTTTAAATTACCGTGGTAATACATTTTTTTTTTTTTAATGTTACAAGTCACAGAAACACATTCCCTAGGAATTGTGATAACAGAGGATAATAAAAATATAATAGATATTAAAAGACGAATAGAGTACAATCCAAATGTGTATTTAATAACGAAAATCGATAATAATAAATCATCATTAAGTGCCGTCTCCGTATCAGAGGTAGGCGACTAATTACCTATACATATTTTTTGTTGTGCAGTGTAAGTAGCGTACAAGTCAATCATAATATATGGCGTTAGCGCAGATAACCGGACACAAACACCGAAGAGAACTGATTGTAATCGTTTTATTGTCACGGCGCAAGCATAAAAGTTCGGAATAAACATCGGAGGAGTCAGATTGAAAGTAATTAAATTTGCAAACGATAAAGCCATAGTGGCTGGGTTGGCAATGATGCTAAATAAAATGATACAGCAGCTCAATAGGGTAGGAAAAGAAAACAAAGATGATCAGTAAGAAGCACCGGGCCGCTTACGTGTAGAGATTGATAAAAAAGAAATCAAACAAAAGATACAATTTAAATATTTAGGGCAAATAATGTCGGATGACTTATATCGTGATCAGGAAATCAGTTCACGTATTGGATTTGCGAAGCTGGCGTTCAGGAAGAAACAAGATCTATTAACGTAAAAATCAATGCCAATTGACTGGAGGAAACGCCTGCTGAAAGCGCCGCTATATGGTGGCGAAACTTGGACTACGGAGAAGGTAAGACTGGTCCGGTTAAGAAATTACGGATGAAATAAACGAAAAAAGGGGATTCATTAATCGAATACGAAAAACGCGGTTAACCTGGATTGGCCATGTTATAAGACATGGAGGAATACTTCGAGACGTTTTCGAAATCTAAGGGAAACGAGGATGTGGAAGACTCATAAATTCATTCATAGTAACCTTACTACGAGACACAGGACTCGATAGCTATAAGGAGTTAAAAAGAGTTGCCGAAAATCGGGAGCATTGGAAAAATATCGTCATGAAAAAAGACCAGTCTTACGACTGAACTAAAAGAAGAAGAGAAGAAAACGATATGAATGAATGAATGGAATAAGTATATTTAAATTGTTTACAAAGCAGAGTATATATACATATATATATATATATATATATATATATATATATATATATATATATATATATATATATATAATAAAATGCGTATACCGAGCAGTGGTACACTCTCACTACGCAACTTAGATTCAATGGACGAGTCTTAATGTTAGTTTACAACTATTAAATCGACGATTGTACAGGAGAAACATATAAAAACACCGCGTCGTGGAGGAGAGATAGGTGCGGTTACCAGTTTGTTGTACAAGTTTTGTAATCGTGGTAAATCATTAATGCGTAGAATATAGAGAAAAAGTCCGAGAATGCTACCCTGTGGGACACTAGCAGGCAGGATCATAGGATTGGAATAGGTGTCACCTAGCCTAACTGTGAAGGATCTAGCAGAGAGATAGGATTTGATGAGTATTGTAAGATAGCTGGTGAAGCCATAGCTCAGCATTTTGTAAACTATGCCATTATGCCAAAGTTGTATCAAAGGATTTTTCTATATCTAATAATAATAATAATCCTGTATGTTTATTTACATTAAATTGGTCAGTGATATGATCAGTAGGTCTAGCTAATTGCATGACAATAGATAATTACACGAAGAGAGAAATTTAATAAATCGTATAGAAAAGCGAAAAATAAAACTTTTAACTCTTTTAAGAAATAGCATGTAATAACTTTATAAAATTATAATATAGGATAAAGTCACAAGTCCAAAAGGAGGATCGAGAACATATATCATGAATAATTATATGCGATCATTTGAATATAAGTAAATATCACAAGAATTTAGCTACCAACAGGAAAATCAACACTTTAAGTCACGCGTTATCGCAATTTTTTTCCTACAATATTATTATTAATTTTTGGCGTATGAAGTATACGGTGACCCTAGGGAAAGACGAACGGTTTTGTTATTTTTCGAATAACTCAAAAACTTGTTGACCAAAATTTTATTTAAAAATAGAAAAACGAAATTAGCTTACAATCGTTTGTGGAACACAATCGACGGCAATTTACAATACATTCATTCAGTCTACGACATTTTCGAGCATAGATAGCTGAATTTTTGAAATTTCTTCAGAAATCCGAGTTTTCAGGTGTTTCGTAAACGCGGTTCTGAAGGTATTCCCACACACACACAAAAAAAAATCGTGTAACTTTGAATTTTTTTCGAAATTCTCTTTGCACTGTCGTGATCTATTCACGTCGAAAATAACGTCCCACGTAAAACTGGCGCTGCTCGTTATAGGACACGCTATGATAACTGAAACTGGACAAAAATGAACCTATCGTGTGCGCACCAAACGTGGACCACATTGTTTTTGCGTTGTAACAGTGTTACTAATTGTGCTATTCAAAAAATAAAATCGTTCGAAAAATTACTCGGTAAAAATAAAAAAATACTCTACTTTTTTTTAGAATTTCAACGTTTCACGGTAGATCGAGCGGTTGTAATTAGGACGAAAACCGACAATATTTTGTTAGTACTAAAGAAAAGAAGACAATTTTTATTTACACGAATTAAACAACTGTCAAAATAGTTATCGCATTAAGCATACAAAAATTATTCGGTAGAAAATCGAATAATTTATTTGCTCTTGAATAATTTCTTCTTCTTCCTTTATCCCTCTAGAGGGTGTAGTGATGTTAAGAAACGGTCGCATTATCGATCTCCATGTTGATCTATTGTGAGCAACCAGCAGTGCTTCGTGCATGTTTAAGCCAATTAACGATTTTAACTGCGGTGATTATTAGACGTTGTAGAGAATTCATATCTCACGCACCAAAGAAGCCAAGAAATCTTTTCCTTATTCCGCTTGATAAAATGTATATTCAGCTTCTGGAAAACATATTCATTAGTCTTTCGGTCCATCCGCGATATTCTTAATAGCCTCCTGTATGCCCAGCTTTCGAACTTATCTATTCTGTTGACAGACTCAGCAGTAAGGGACCATGTTTCACACGCGTAAGTAGCTATTGGAAAGACTATGCAGTTTAGCACAATTTTGTATTCAATGTCAGTGCTGTATCCTTCCGGATATTTGGTAGTCTAACTGCGTTTTATATCTGGTAATTAACTTATACGATACACACTTACATATAACATACACACACATGCACGTGTGTGAAACGCCTATTAATATGTGCTACCGAATGCGAAATATACAAGAAGTTATATATCGTTAAAAATTACAAGGCCTAAATGAACAACTTGAAAGCGCAGAAAGGAAAATATTAAGAGGAATATTAGAACCGATGAAACAAGAGTAAAAATGTATAGAAAACGGAGCAACCGGAAGTATATTGTCAC
This sequence comes from Coronaproctus castanopsis, assembly GCA_032883995.1. Lineage (NCBI taxonomy): Eukaryota > Metazoa > Arthropoda > Insecta > Hemiptera > Monophlebidae > Coronaproctus > Coronaproctus castanopsis. The sequence goes on from CM065053.1 coordinate 57,112,908, forward strand.
CAGTGCGGTGTCGGAAAAATAATTAGTTTGTTAGGCTACATGCAAAGAATGGAGCCAGAACGGTTCACAAGATTTTTTGATTAGATGAGAAAACTCGAAATGAATTAGTACACGGAGGTTAAAAACAATATGAAGGAATTAAATATTATGTCTGAAGATATATAGATCAGCGAATATCATTAAGTAAGAAATTGCATAATTGCAAACAATTCCCAGAGAAACTCAAGGGAAACACTGACACCCTTGAAGAAAGAAAAAACTATACAGCGAAAGGATGATGGTTGTTTGGAAGAAACGAAAAAGATTGACAACGTAGCCCACTAATTTCGACGTTATAATAATAATAATAATAATAATAATAATAATAATAATAATAATAATAATAATAATACATATACATCGAGTAAATCTCGACTTATTTACTTAACTGGTCGACAACTTCTTCGTCTGAATGTCGCGAACGTAAACTGTGGTTAGAATTTAAGTTAAGAACAAAAATAACATAAATCGATGTAACCTAATTTACACTAAAGTCGTTTCGAACACAATTATCGACTTCAAAAAAATACCGTACATTTTTCGACAATTAATTGTTCGACGTACATTTGCATAATTCAAAACCGTACTTATACATTATATAACCGCATCTATCGTGTTTCGCTATTATCCTAGTTAATATTTTCACCTTCTCGTTATATCTAGGCCAGGCGATAACTTAAATGCGGTTTTACACGTCAAATATAAATTTAATTTTTGACTAATCGTCGAAAAATCCACTGAATCGTTACATAAAATAGAAAAACTTTTAATCGGTTATTTTATTTTTTCGGATCGATATTCGAATCGCTATAAGGAATTTTTTCGTTTAGATTTTTACACAGTTTCTCTACTATCGTTTCCAAACACTAAACATAATCGACCGCTAAAAATCACCCATATGAAAAATCCGTACACAGGCGAAACAGGCAAACAATTCACGATAAGATTTACGGAACATTTAAATTTATAAACTAACAATTATTAAAAATCATTATTCGAAAGACATTATAAATAATTAAGACGTAGAATCAATAATATTAACTAAAATTATAAAATTTTACTTGTAGGAAACGCGATAAAAACGAAAACTACTAGAAAAATGGAAATAATAAAAGAAAGAGATGAAAATTGTTTATTCAATTCGATGATAAATTTTGCTGAGGAATTATGAAGAATTATTTTTAAGAAGTATATTATAAATTTCATCGCCTTTATATTAGACATAGAGGATATCACGCTGATTGGTTGAATATGTTGTTTACCAGATTTACGATCGGTTTAATTATTATCAAAACTCTATAATCGAAGTTGTTAGTGTAATATCTAGATTAAGTATTTTCTTACATTTTATTTTTATTTTATTCCAGTTGCTTTTATATTTTTTACTTTTATCTTTATCCATTTGGAATGGCTTAACAACCAAAAAGGTTCGCCTTCTTTCAACATATTTATCATGTTGTACATACGTTTATTATCGACGAATAAAGTTCTTCTTCAATTTAGTAACTAAATTTTTTTTATTGTTTATATTTTAAAAAATCACTATATTCCACACCCATTCATTTTTTCGCACCGACTACGATATTACTATTCATTCTAGTACTCCATATTAAAAATTTATACAAATAATTTATTAGAAATAAGCATCGAATTTTATTTATACACTATCGATAACAACAATAATAATAACAACAAAATATAATAATTATTCGGAATTGCATTGATAATTAAGAATACTGTAAAATAAGCACGATAATTGAAAAAAAAAAATTAACGAAACGGTTAAAATAATAATTTCACATCTTTGATAATTGTTATCGATAAAATATACAATTCTTTTTTTTGTTATAAGTTTAGTGTTAAAAGTTGTGCGCTTAATGACATAATTATCGGTAAGTACAAATTAGTTAAAAATAAACTACTTTATTAATAAATACACCTAATTCGAAATTGGACGATAAAATTTTCTTCATTACCGTATAGGAAACTAAATTCGTTCCTATATAATTACATAATTGCAGCGAAACCAATTATCGTTCTTAAAATACGAGAAGACTATTTTTTATTTAACTATAAAAAAGAAATAATGTAGTACATTTTGTATAACGACAGGATTTTCTTATAAAGATTTGTTAACCAAACATGACAATGCCAAAAATCGATACGAATAAAATTTTATTATATTTAAAAAATGCCTATAAAATTGAACTTATTATTAAATCCGATTTAACAACAGAACCACATAACGCAATAGTTTAAAATAGCCCTAATGATCGCCAAAGTCTAAAAGAAGAATAATAATTACATAGCACTACGGAACATCAGCTGGGGTCTTTGAAAACTTATGGAAAATAGTGTCCGTTACGTGGATAAAAGGTTTTTGACTTCGTTACATTCGAAAAAATTTATTTAAAATTTTACACACACACATATATATATCTAAAATGTTGTATTGTCAATTAGGTAATAATGTGTTTATTTTGTTAATTTATATAGTATAGAATGCGGATTAACGCTGTGGTTAAAACATTTTTTTTTTGAATAGCTAGGCATTATTTACAAGATTAAAGTTTATTGTAGTTAAGTGCTTAAAACATTTTTATGTGAATGGCTGGTTAAAGAATTAAAGTTTATTACAGTTAAGTTAAAACTTTCATTAAATGCCGTCTCCATACCGGAGGTAGGCGATTTATACGTATTTTGTTTTACAGTGTAGTAGCGTCGGGGCAATCATAATATGGCGTTAGCGCAGATAACACACACACCCGGGAGAACTAATTGTAATTGGTTTGTTGTCAGGACACAATGTAGTCCCGCGTGTTTTTATAGTGTACTATATTATTATTAACGTGCATACGGTGTTGTGATTTACCACTGCCTTCCACGAAGTTCAAATTAATAACAAAAATTATTGACAATATTGCTTCCTCGTGGATTAAACGAATGTTTCCAAATGAAATTTTGATCATATCATTTTAACATCATTTTTTATTGTTTTATTTTTTCGTGTACCGACCGAGAGGTCACAAACACAATGTCTAAATTAAAATTATTCTTCTTTCAGAACAACTTGTCCCAATGGAGCAGGTTGTTTTGCTATCTTTGTGTCAGCCTAGGCCAGGCACTATCTAATCTTAATCAACTCCAAGGGGGATCTTTTCAGTCGTCTTGAAGGCTTATCTGGCAAAGTGAATGTCGACATCTGTGTCATAAGCGGAGTTGAACGGTGACATCATTTACATTTATTCCGATAATGTAATCTACACGAAATATATGAAAGAATAAATTGTTTCTTTGTGATTTATTATTTTGTTTCTATATTATTAGTTTATATTAAAAATTTTCCCTTTTGATTTCTAAACGTTTTATTTCGGATTCCCGGTTATTTCAAATATTATTAATTTAAATTCTGCGTATAGTCACCGTGTTTAGTTTCGATACGTCCGTAATAAGTTTATTTAATTTTATATTTTCAATTAGGTAATCACGCTCGTCATTTTGTTAGTTCATACAAATGAATACGGAATACGATTAATAATACGATTAAAACATTTCTAGCGTGTATCATTTACGTTTAAGTTTATTATTGCGCTTAAGCTCAAACCGATAATAATAATTATTGAGGACATCGCTTCGTCGTAGGTTGAACGAGCCATTTTTATGGGATCAAAAAGACATTTCGACATCGTTTGTTTATATCATTGCGTGACGTGTTGTTACTTTAAATTTTGAGATATAGATATGTACGTTGAAAATTCGCGTTAAAAGTAAAACAGATTTCCATAATGATATTTTACGAGAATTTACTTATCTCGCGCATATAATAAAACTGGATCGAACTAAAATGGCGAATCATATTTTCCGTCCAAGTGATGGAAAACCGTGAAACAATGTTGAAATGATAAGACTAAGAAATATACGAATCGACAGATACTGTTATTCTCGTGTAAGAAAATTTTAAGACCCATTTATATTGTACGCTTCGTACATTTTATGATTCACAACACACACATATATATTTATAAAAAAAATCATTCTCTTTCTTTTGCCTTCTAGAGGGAATGGTGATATGAAAACGACGTGCTAACTATACTATAGTTCTCCAGATTTTTCTATCCTGATATGGCAGCTAATACCGCCTCATGAAGACTCAATCCAGTTATTGCTCTTAATTGATCGACATAGCGTGTCCGTAGTCTTCATCTTTTTCCATTGATTTTGCCTAACATTATACGGCGTTCGAGTGAATCCCATATCCCGTACTATATGCCCGAAAAAGCTGAGAAATCTCCGTCTCATTATTTTTGACAGGCGTAACTATATGCCTAATTTGCTAAGTATGTAATCGTTTGTAATTCGGGTTTTCCATGAAATTCTCAGCATTTAGTCCACATTTCAAACGCATTTATTCTGTTTTGATCAGATATTATAAGTGCCAAAGTTTCACCTGCGTAGGTCGCAATTGAGAAAACTAAGCTCCTCAGAAAATTTAATTTCGTACTAATTGAAAGGCGTGCGTACTTCCAGTAGCTAACCTACGTTCGATCTTTCATTCTTTCATTATTAGTGATCACTGACCCGAGGTAGATGAAACTGTCCACTACCTCGAAACCACTAACTTCATGCTTGGTTCTCATTCCTACCGATTATCGTGACTTTTGTTTTACTCCTATTAATACTCAATCCGTATTCCACGATTTCTTCCTGTAGTGTGCATGATATTCTCTAGTTTCTGCTTCAAGTTGCTTATAATAGTATCGTATCTTCTTCCTATCGAAATTCCGTCTTCCCAGTCTCGTTAAATATTTGTCTCATAATAAATTTCGAATATATATATATATATACATATAAAAAAAAAACGAGAGAGTATACAGTTCTGTCTTACTCGGCTTTCCACTTTGAATTCGTCGGATACTATTTTTTTTCGTTCGAAGCGTGACCGAGCTGTCTTAGTATAACTGTTGAATGAGATATATTAGATGTTTAGGAGTTCCTATAATTTCCGAGATGTTCCACAGCTCCAACAAAATGCGTAGATAGATCAGATTAGTATAGTAACCCCTCTTCCCCACGGTGTATGAAACTAATGTAAATAATAACAAATAGTAATCATCATTTTATATTTATTTGATCTTCCTCGAGAACGTTATAATATAATGTAGTTTAGTATTTGTAAACATGTAAAAGCACATATATATACATATACATATATATATATATATATATATATATATATATATATATACTTGTATTAGATTAGCGTCTGGTGTTAGAGTAGCCGTAAATAATTAATATGTAGTGATATTATTGTCTGGCAACGTTAAATTAATAAATAAATTAATAAATAAATAAGTACACATTAAATTAAATAATCAATACTATAAATGGAAACAATAACAAATAAAAGACGTCGAATTATTAACACACGAACGCGGGTAAATTAAATTTCAATCGATATTTAAATAAAATAAGTCGATCGAGCACGCATGGGAGTATTCGATAAAGGAACAACAATATAGGCTGAAAAGCCTACAATTATTTATAATTGTAGAATCACTAAGAGAACTGAGTACTTCGTTTGACATTTCATGCACATGGAAGAATCAAGGAGGCATTTTATATCATGATTTTTAGTTTAAACTAAAATAAGATAATAATACAACGTTGAACGCTTTTTTTTTTTTTGTGTCTATTAAAAAGATAACAATTAATTATGACATACACACCCACGCATATTCTTATATATATAATTCAAACGTACATATATATATATATATATATATATATATATATATATATATATATATATATATATAACAAATTCAAGCGTATATATATATATATATATGAGATTCGAATATTGGTCAAATATTTTCACCGGATTAAAAAAATGTTGTACGCAGAATAAAATAAACTAATAAGAAATTTTCGAAATTCGTATTATTTCAAGGACAATAATTTGATTGCAATACTGCATCTTAATTTAAACGTAATATGAAACTTTAAATTAAAGCAGTGAACGGAAAAGAATCTAGTTTGTTAACGCAAATACTTTATAAATATATATATATGTGTGTGTGTGCGTGTGTATATACTATATTTAATTAAGTACTTACCAACATTTGAGTTATTTATATTGCCGTGGAATTTAATAAATTGATTTTATATTCATCCTATATATTATTAAATAATTTTGTTTCTTTTTAAATGTACGTTTAGAAATACATGTGTTTATTAAAAATCAAAAAATAAAACATAATGGAAAAGCTTCTTAATATAGTTTGATATTATTAAAAAATATATATATTCCTCTTCACTACATTTGATAGTAAGAATTAACGAAACGATTTATGTCATGTATTAAATATTATAAAAGAAACTATTTTCTCTTTTTTTTTTGGATTTTTATACACACTGAAAGTTACTGCTTTTTGATATATATATATATATATATATATATATATATATATATATATATAAAATAATTTCATAATAAAAATATAATATAAACCATAATACATGCATAAATACGAAATGCGTATAATACATTTTCAAATGAACATTATATTTATTGCAATAGATTAAACATAGTGAACAATGAAGAAATAGCAAATAATGAATGCATGCTTGGACAAGAAGTCGTTTTCATATGAACGATGATCAGACCGATATGCAAAATTTATCGTGAACGCATATAATAAAAATATATCTATACGTATAATGTAAATTAAAATACATTAAATGTATTACTATTGAAGTAAAGAAAATGTTATAGTAATAGTAAAAGGTAGAGAAGGAATTGTTTTGTTTCACATCCTGATGATATCGAAGGCGAAAAGCTTTCCTCTTTTTTCTAAGCTATAACAAAATCGCAGGATATAGAAAAAAAAAAAACAAAAAAAAAAAACAAAGAAGTAAAAAAATAAAACAAAACTAAAAAATATTATATACTTTAAAAAATTGCAAATTATACGAAATATTTTTAATTACAATTTTCACATATAAACATTGTAGAATTTTGAAAAAAATTAACGATGTCATAGTAAAATAATTAAATTACGCGACATTAAAATCAAGCTGAATTCGACTGAAATATTAACAACTTTCGATTTCAAGAATTAAAAGTAAGATCTAGTACAGAATCGCGAAAAAAAAAAGACTGTGTAGCCCGACGGAGTTAATATTTTGCAAGAATATAATACAAATGAAAATGATACATGACTAATTAATAAGGATGGCCTCTGTCAACATGGTTACTTAATGTATATGCAACAGAAACGATAAACAATAACGAATTGCAGAAAATCAACTGCAAAATAAACGATAAAGCGACTAGTAACATTAATTCCACGAACGTTAAGGTTATAATCACGGAAATCGAATACTAGATACGAAGGATATCGAACGTGATCAATATTGAAGAAAAAAAATAAGAGTCAAAATAAATGCAGAAAAAACAGAATAAAATAGGAATGAAAGTAAATACAGAAAAAATGAAGGTGATGAAATACTCCAAGGCTATGGGTAACGATATAAAAGTCAAAATTGACAAAAAAAAAATGATCAAATAGATAACTGAGCTTAAATACTTGAGCACAACAAACGCAAGAGATAAAAGCACGTACAGGATTGTGACAAAGCAAGATTTTATAAATCTGTAAAAAATATTAAACAATAGAAAAACGGTTTCGTAGTTAAGAAAGAGAACAGCATGGTGTACGGTCCTTGTTGAAATGTGCGAAGGAATATTGAAAATTATTTATTTTTATTTTTACCGTATGTAACTACCGACGCTATTATACCATTGATGACTTAACAGTTATATGTAGTAAACGAGGTTGGAGGAAGAAAGGAATTGTATAATTGACGGAGTAGTTGAAGGATTATTGAGGAGGAAACCAGATAAGGTATTCGGACGGAGTGTACGGCAGTGTATTGAAATATAGCGAATAAAAGATGGGTTTCGGAATAGACAAAAGGGACAAAAAGCAACGTTGCGAGTACGTTAGAGTAGATAGTCATGAGAAAGTGATATGTGACCAAGGCGGAGCCTGCTGAATGTTATATAGTTGGAACGGGATAAATTAATAGGTAGTTTCCAGAAGTTAAGATTGAATTTGATAACAAGAAGTAAGTTAGCTCTGAAGATTACAAACGTTCAAAAACCTTCTTGTTAATCGCATACAATCCCTACTTTACCAATTATCACAGGATACAGACCCAGTATCCCTCCTATGGGATCCAAATCATAAAGGTCGAGAAATGAAACGACTTCGAAATGTGGACGAATGGTCTTAAGATTCCGTGGATCGATTTGATTTCTAATAAGAACGCGTCGCATCGATGCAACGTAGATTAACTGACTTTCGTTGAAGATATTAAGGTAGAAAATAAAAAAATTGAACACAACAAATTAAGAAATTTTTATGTGAGAAATTCGTAAGACAATGTACCGTAAGACGGAGGAAAATAACGGAATACATAACGAATAATATTAGGTTTAATCAAAAATACGAAGTGATAAACGCGAAAAATATGAGAAACCTTCTAGAAGGTGAAGCTTTAAAATGATGATGGTGACTTATAAGGAAACAACTTATAAAAATGCATTACTTACAATGAAATCGATTTTCAAATGTGAGTATATCTGGCGACTTTACATGGTTATTTCTATACGCTGGAATTCATCAATGACAAACTGTACTAAAACTGATCGGCTAGTAAATCGCATATTTCGATCGAAACATTCTCTTTACTAGATCTGACAGTCAGCCGATACATCTAGAAAATAATAGAATTACTATAAATTATATCAGCCGTACAAAATTTTGACACAAAATTATAAATTCTACACAAGTGATTTCTCAGGTGAACTTTAAATAATTTTCAATGTATATATATATATACACACATATATATATATATATATATATATATATATATAATTGAGACATTTCACATTGACCGGAACACAAAACAAAATTTAGTTGTTAGCGTTAAAATTCCAAGCGCCATATAGTGGACAACGTGGCTGCAATGGTTAATAAACACCTTGGATGCGAATATTTTTCGTAAAAAAATTATAACACATTATGCTACATTATTTTTTATTTATCTCCGTCATGTTAGAAAGGGAAACTGCACAAATTTTAAAACTAACTTTTTTTTCTTACTATACGGAGCATGGCGAATTAAACGGTTTAAAATATTATAATAAAATGAATGGTGAAAATGCATTGATGTTTGAAAATCTAATCTGTTGGATTATTTTCGCGTTTGTTATATCATTTATGTTTAATTTAGTGTAAAAAAATGAACACCATTCGTCAGTTATTAAATGGTCATTACGAATAATATGTTTATACGTTACATTTCACTATTTATCATCGCTAGCCGATCATTATTTCATTAAACGAGTATGCGGTACAATTTATCGAAAATACCTGGGCTTGTTTATTTGGTTCTAAACGTAATAAACAACCGATCTGTTGCGAACGTGTATGTAAAATACCAGCGCATACATAATTATCTGGATTGGGATCTATTCCATCTAGTAATTGCATTCCAAAACCTAAAAGTTTCGTTCTGGTAGAAGCAGAATCCATCGGTTGACTAGCTCGAAATATCCTTTGAGATTTTTGAGGATCGTGTGTTCTATTAAAAAAATTAATAAACGCTTCGTTAAGTATCGATTTAAATTCCGAACAGTTAAAAAAGAATATACAAGCGACTAATATTAACGTGTAAAATTTTTATTTTTAGAATTTAAATTTGTTTTAGAATTACCCCTTTCGTAAACATTCAGTTTTGTAAATAGTGTAATGAAATAATCGTGTTTTTAAAATAAGATAAATTTCAAAATAAGTAATTGAACATCATTCTGAAACGATTCCGACCGGTATGTTAGAAAAAGTTTTTGGTAATTTCGTTTTATGCGCAATCGTTGTGAAAATCATGGTCATCATTTAGATGACGTTATATTTAAAACTACAAGGTTATCAAAATAAATGATTATATTAAAAAAAAACGCGTTTCTTTCTTTTTCCGAAGCGACGAAGATTATTTCTCTAAGTTGTACATAGATGGACCTACAGCGTTTTAAAACCTCTGCCGCGTACTTTTTTTTATTCAAATATTTGTAGAATAACATGATACTATAAGTGTTTTGTAAACATTTACATTTTTGAACGTTACTAATGATTATATGGAATTTAAATAATGATTATCTTAAAAGGGAAATAAAATCATGTAAATAGTGTATGTGTAGACATATATTAAATATATATTTTAAGATCAGTTATAGCGATGGCGTATACAAAATAATGTAAACATAAAAAAAATCACGTTTATATTTCTATAAATATTATCTTCGTCGAAAACTATACATATGTATAATTTCAAAAATCAAATTTTAGGTAAAACTTTTAAAGAAAAATTGCGCCGTCGATAATAAATTAAATTATAAAGGAAAAATGAATTTTAAAATCTGATTTACTTTTTTTTTAAACTTTCGGAAAAAAAAATGAAAGATTTTCAACATAGTACAAGAAGCACTTGAGGGAATATTTTTCTTTTAAATATAAATAAAATACATACGTACGTATCTTTGTGTTTTGTACGCTTAAAACGTATGCTTGAGATAATAGTAATTTTGTTGATTCTTCCTCTTCCTTGTGCCATATACTTCAAGGCCGTAAGCGATCACAATTGCAATTATATCCACTTTTAATCTTAATCCAGTCTGTTCGGTGTGTTTCTGCGCTCCTTGACCCCTCAAATTTCCCTTAGATTATAAGTTGTAAGAACTTGTATCAACGACCTCTAACAATGTATCCAAAATATTCTGTTTTCTTCTGTGTTATCCATTTTTTCAATATTCTCTTTAACTTCGCCATTTCTAAGACATTCATTCTGTTCATTACCATTTCAAATTAGTAGTAAAGAAACTACATTAAAAATTTCGCATTTTGTTATTTAAATTATTTTTTTAACATTATTTGTTCGGTGCATTGCGAAACGCAGACTTCATTGACCGAAGAAAAATGTAGATAATACAAGGAATAACAAAAAACAGAAATCAAAAGTGCAACAATCGAATTCTGTGTGATATTTTGAATGGTTAACAAATGAAGCAGCAAAAATCGTTAATTGCCAGTTAGGAATCGACAACAAAATATATTGTGATAAAAGTAGCTTGTAAAGCTCGAAACTTAAACACGCAGATACGAAGCTTTTCCGCTATTAAATTATTCTCAAGTTGTATAACAAAAAAACTAAAAAGTATAACAGTTGAAAAGTTTTGTACTATCATTTTATCATACATTTAAAATTATCGTTATATATATATACGTCGAAATAATACACCTATTATTGTTTTAATTTTTTTATTATTATATTATAATCATACTCCTTCGCTATTTTCATATAAATATATCATATTTAAAATAACAAAAAGAATATAAAACAAAGAATACACTTAGTAGATTAATTTTATATATATACACATAGGTGGCCAGAGCTACGAGGATATTGTTTTGCAGGGCCAATAAGTAGGCAAATATTAAAATGATTGTTTTAAGTAAACTAAGATGTAGGAGTACTGAGGCAATACACTCGTTACATATATATATTACGACAATCATCGTATGCTCACTTCGAAATAAAAATAACGATAAATTTAGGACATAAAAAGTTTTATATATATATATATATATATATATATATATATATATATATTTCCTATATATATATATATTTCCTTGTATTTAAATAAATATATATACATATATCTCAGAAAATTTCTCAATACGAATGTGGTATAAGTTAATTTAACAATTTAGGAAATAAGGAATAATATTTAATATTAACGCGGATATAATGACGGACGAAATAACTTATTTATTTATTTATTTTATTTATTTATTTATTTATTTAGGATGAGAGTTTAATTCGACGCTCATCGTAGTAATTACAAACGTTACATACATACAGTTACATTATTATGATTATTATTGTCGAAACCTGGTTTGGTATGATGCAGCTGATGTGTCACCCAATAATAATAATAATAATAGTAGTTCGAGCTGTAACGCTCCTATGATTACAAGGTGTGTAAAATAAAAAACTGCGCATGCTCAAACCACCCTATAAGTTTACGATCGGTCGAGTGAGGAGAAAAACAAAAAAAAAATGTGGTAGATGATCGTGATTTAAGAAGAGGATATGATGTTAGTTTTTGATTTTCGGTGCTCAATAAAAAGAAGATGGTTAGTGAATTCGATTGTTGGAATTAAATAGAAAGAAAAATGGTCAGCGAGTTCATTTATGGAAATTCTGAAACCATCATCAGAATACACAACACTTAAACCAGGTTAGATTTATCCATTTTATCTGTCGAAAAACTTACAGTATCACTCGCCGACAAAAAGTAACATTACATTCGACGAAAAGTAAATTTGATATAATTGCATGATAATTTTCAAATGAACGTAAAAAAAAATATGATAAACAGTAAAATTATATTTGCAATTAACGTGTAAGAATTATTCTTTCGTTTTTGTTTTTTTCAAAATTTTTTGTTAAAACAAATCGACGGAAAGTAAAATTTGTTATAATTGCACGATATTATCGTACGTAAATAAACTTAAAGTTTATGCACGTAATATTATTAATAAATTATTCAAACTATTATTAATAAATTATTCATTTGTGCGAACAACGTCATTATTTCCGCAACTGGTAAAAGAATATTAAAAGAGAAAGGAACAAAGAAATATATTTCAATAAAGTGAAAGAGAACGGATATTCAGAGAAAAGAAAAATATAAGAAAGTAGATTTAGAGAAGAGAGAAAGTAAGTTAGAACATAAAAATATTCATATACTAAGGACCCTAAACAAATAAAGACGAAATCCAGTGCGCATTAGGGTTCCCATTATATATATATATATATATATATATATATATATATATATATATATATATATATATATATATATATATATATCAGACGACACGACACCTGGTGCTTTAAATGATAATAGTATAGAAATAATTGAAAATATTAATTAAAAGAAATTCTTACAATCCCAAATTCTTCCAGCGAGCAAAAAATGATTCGCCGTTCATTTCCGTAGGTTCGAAAAATTTATTTATGGTTAATGGCAACTTGACAGTCAATTTCTGCGGCACTTTGTTGTACATTAATGAAATACTTACACTGGGCGCATCTGAAAATTGTTTATATAACGTTATTTTCATCGAATTATTTACATTATAAATCTTTTAATTGCTTTACTTGTTCCGGTTGAATTACACTTTTCGTATTTACAACGACGAAACTGATTATAAAAATATACATCACGCAAAATATATTAAATATATTTACGAACGATTTTTATGTTTGGAGAAAATTTGACTTGAAGTAAGAATCTTCTTTTATTCTTCAATTCTTCGATTAGTGGTCAACCAGGAATGCGTGACACCCTTAACGCTCTACTCCGCGCCTTCTCTTTCAAATACTTGGTACGTCTCTACATTAGTATCTTCTATTATCTGGGTGATGAATTTTTTCCGTGGTCTTCCTTTTGTTCTTTTGCCATTATTGGTCCTTATATTATTGTTGTCAGATATCCGTTATTTCTTAATCCAGTCACATCTATCTTATGATGTTCATTAAGCATCTTTTTTCATTGATGTTTCTGAGTACTCGCGTATTTTTTATTCTGTCAGTCCATTTAATTTTTTGTATTTTTCTTTAACACCATATTCCGAACGCCTCCAGTTATTTTTATCTAAAGTAAGGATGGGGCCACCAAGATCGTGCGATTTGACACAGCTAGACTTTTTCTTACTGAGTTTTCCGAAGTCATCAACATCACAAATGCTATCGTTCAAATTCAGCAAGAGAGATAATTGAAAATCGGACCACTCGAATCCGTGCAACCGTAAATCTATACATAGGCGTTTCATATATATATATATATAAATTGTTTTATTCAATTTTAACATCCTGTATATATACAATTCCGCGCACGAAATAACGGGGTTACAGTTTTGTGATAAAAATTTTATATTGAAATTGTTTACATAGATAATATATTTTTTGTAAGAACAAATATACATGTATGTAATAAAATCAACTGATATTTAATGAGAAATATATTTTTATAAATCAGTAGATTAATGTGATTTATATTTATATAGACGAGTAAAATTACCGGAATAGTCGTCTAAACATTCAACGTTTAATAACTGATGAATTTGAGCACCCGCATCCAACGTCGGATCTACAGGCTTCAGCTGTAAAGTAAGTTTGGTAACCCATTCGTGAAGATTCGATACGTGCGCAACGAAATTCTGAAAACGAAATTGATTAATTTTTGTTATTTAGAAAACATTAAATGGAATCTGAATTAATCGTTTGAAAGAAAGAAATATTCAAGATCAATTTTATTTGTAGATTATTTCAATTTACGATTTATTAAAAATCATGATAATAGAAATTTAATTTTCGATAATTAGTACATAATAAACATAGATATTTGTCGAAATATGAAGAACTTCTATTATGGAGAGGTAGAAACAAACGTATTTGGAAAAACCATTAAGTGCTTTCTGTTCATATTCAGAACCGCGTTTATTTCCACACGGTAGTTGTTTTTGATTATATATCGTGTGGCAGAAAGTACAGTTAAAATTTGAAATTTCTCTTTAAACGTGAAAAAACGTTTACATGTTTTTCACTATAAAAGAGGTTTACGGGAAGGATTGTATTTCTTGTTACACTCACGATTTTTGGAAGGCCGAGAAAGTGCTGAAGATGACAAACGTCAATCTTGTTCGAACTTCGACTCCAGATACAATTGCCAAAAGGTAACGAAATTACGCGTATAGACCGTTGTTTAAGCAATCGGATGATAGCAAATATGATGAGTGCTGATAAAGAAACTATTCAAAAAGCTTTACACGACGGTCTTGAAAAACTTGAACGTCAATCAACCATTTAAATTCGTTGAAAAGTCTAAATTTAAGACAACGGTCGTCGTTTTTTTTTTTTAATGCTGATGTAATAAATTTTTGAAGCACAACTGTAAATCAACATCATTATTTATTACAGTCGGTGGCTTTGAGCGAACATGTTCGTTAAAAGACCGTTCGTTTGGCAAAACAAGTCGTGAATTCATACTCTGTAGCAAAAACTTTATCGGCGAGACAGGTTTCAGCGAAACACGAGTTTTCGCTATTTCCTCATGCACCGTATTCATCTGACTCAGCGCCGTGCTACACTTTTTTCTTCTTAGAATGAAATCTGCGCTAAAATGAATCTGTTTTCAATAAATAGAATCAGTCAAACAAAAAACGGCAAAGGTACTAAAAGATATTTAAAAAGAAAAATCCGGCATGGCTTGGTGTGTCGAACAGAAAGGAGAAAAACAGTTTTTTGCGCAATCTTATTTAATAACCACATCTTCATATATATATATATATATATGTGTGTGTGTGCATATACGAATAAATTACCTGTAAAGGAACGGACGTCTTGTTTCCGTAGTAAAGACCGAGCCGACCCAAATTTTGACGAAATTCACATTTTACACCAATTTGTAATAAATCATTTTCGAACAGGACGCCGTTGTTTTTGCAAACAAACCTATTTATGTGGGTATATAAACGATTACAGAAAAACATTTTAGTTGGTTTAACACGCGCAGGCGTAACTTTGTTACATGAAATACGTTTTAATTCTAGAATTATCCACACGTTTCGAGAACTCTGTGTCCAACCAATGTTTTAATTTTAAATTATTATAGTCTTTAACCATAGATTTTCAGAAGAAACTATGTATAACACGGATGTCCTAAAGAAGAACTAGAGAATAAATATCAAGATTAAAGATGAATTTAGAATGAAAGGAAAACAACAAAGTGGAAGGGAAAAAAATACCACTAATCCCGAAAGCCCAACAATGATGGTAATGGCGAATAGCATTGGTAATCAACTGATTATTTGGTTGGAAAAGTTTTAAAAAACCCACATCACACATAATACCTTTAATGATTATATTTATATATATATATATATAATTTTAGCAATCTACGAGTTTGATTTTTTGTTTTGCTTATAATTCGTAAAATCACTACTCTCCGATATATTCAACATACAATAAATAAGTAGGCGTTCTATACTTGTAACTTGGCTGCGCGTTATAAAATAATTTTTTAAATTTGAAATTTAGTTGTGTCATTTTTATTTTATTGTAACTTAAAAAAATCTTGTATATTTTTTGGGACGGGGTTTTATTTTTTTTTTTTTTAATTACTGGCTATTTTGTACCTTTTTTTTTTTTTTTGGTTTGTATGTTGTGGTTTATTCTAATTTTAATTAAATTTATATTTATTCTGATGCCTAAAAAAATATAGATAAAGTATTATTTCTCTGCGAACAGTATTTTTATTTTGTGTGACTTAGTCTTTAAAGTTTATTTAAAAATTTTCTCGTTTTTTATTAAAAAAAAAAAACCCTCGCACTAAAACATGTACGCTAGAATTACATATTTTTCTGGTGCGGTATCCTCAATGGATGTTGGCGATTATCTCTCTGGCTTCCAATCTGTTGGCTGTTTCTGTATTAAGTCCTGTCCATTCTTTTGCATTATCCAATCATGTTTTTCTTCTCCTTTCTTTTCCCCGTTTTCGGGTGCGAGAATACATAACACGACTATAAACGCGTATTTGTCATTTCTTATCAGAAACCGGTTTCAAAATGTTATAAAACAAAGGATTATACACGACGTTCACTTAAGGTAAAGAAGGCGAACACTTTTTTTTATACATGTTCAATGTAGTACTGATTCTGATCGATGTATTTTCTCAGTTCGTAACATTTCGTTGCAAATCAATATAGGTAAAAGTTACAAATTAATCATTCTTCATTATAGTAGGATCCGTTTAATAAATTAGTAGAATACAATAGCGCATAAGATTATTAAAATTTATATCTAGGATTATATCATCCCGTTTCGGCCGAAATTATTATTTTCTAAGGGTATAAAAGTGCACTTGAATATTTATAATTTTATTAATAATTCCGGTATAAAACGGATCAGATAAAAATCAATTATTAACCTGACGACTGCATATATAGAATTGTAGATAATTATATGCAGAAATGGAGCTCGCCTATTTTTCTTCCGGCACTCATATATTTAATACCGATCATATAAAACGATATGGTTCATAATTGTCAAGTAAACATCCAACTGACGATAACAGATTAATCAATTAAATGAACTTTTTTCCATTATATGTACACGTTTGTTATAAAATGAATCACAAATCTCACGATTACAATCGTACAAGGCTATTAAATGATAAGTATAGAATTCTGAAATACCGTCGGAATTTCATATATTTAATACCATCGTTCTCTAAGTATTTTCAATCAAATGTTGTAATACGGATTGCAAATTTATCATCAACATAAATCTTAAACACAGTTTTGTTCGAGATCTTCATATTATCTATAATGCAACGAAGCGGGTATTTATTTTTAAGCGACAAAAAAGGAATCTTATAATTAAATGCTCGGTAATTATTACAAACGCACTTCATTAATTTACACGAGTTACGATGTAATTAAAGTTATTGACAAAAATTTTGAATAAAGATAAATCCTTATATTATTTATCGTAATAAAGCTAAATTCCACTTCTCTGGTACTCCAAAGATAACTATATATTGCTCAGAATTATATCAATTAAAAATACCAAATCATCAGGAAGCCGTCAATTACACAAGAAGTAATTTATTTGAAATGCTTCACTAAAATCAGCATAAATAGAGTCAATTTTGAGACTCGGCTCTAACCACCAAATAATTAGATTTATGTACCGGATTAGGTTCAATTGATTTAAGATTTTAAAAACTCATTCTGCTCTCAAATAATTATTAACGAAAAATTACCACGTAGCCTATCATAAAAAATGAACTGCAATGTTCTGACAGGTAGAGAAAACAATGAAATGGGACGATAGTTTTCAACCGCACAACGATCTCCTGATTTCATATCATACCCAATAATAAAATAATCTATCGGAGCTAACCATCAATTTATATTTCATCACTATAATATATTTACTATGGTTACTCTAATTAGAGTTAAAGTGTTTCCCAACATCAACAACGGATAAATCAAGTGGTATGGGAACGTTAGACACATGCGTTGAAGAAATATGACCTGTAAAGGATTGTGTGATACTCTGGTTAGAATAATAATTTATTTCTACACTTTACACCCCACTAGAAACCGATCGATTAATACTGCTATATTTAATGAAATTCACAAAAATATAAGAATTCTCATAATTACCAGTTATAACCATTGAATGCTTTATACCTAACAGAATATTCGACTATCTTTATTGAATAAATGACATGTTTTTAACGCATATATATATATATGTGTGAAATTCAATTTACTTACTTTTTAGGATTGTAGGTATTTGTGGAGTTCGTATTTGTATTTGAATTATACAGATCGCCTAACATATCCACTAAATTATTCGAGTTATTTTGGTTTATGGTCGTAGATGCAGGCGGTGTTGATAAACCCAACAAATCTGTAGCGGACGATGTATTATTAACAACCGGCTGCAAATAATAAACAAAATTATTGCATCAAGTTCACTTTGACAGACACTAACACAATATATAATTATTATTTTTCTATAATATAATATTAAATACAATCAGCCTCTTTAATGTGAACATCTAACGTCTGATCAATTTTTACAGCAATCTCCGATATATTTTCATTGAATATTTCTGTCACACCGTGTATCTCAAAATTCTCGCGGCGCCCATATTGCTCAAGTTGGTGGACCAAAGTAGTTATAATTCCTTGATTTGAGCATCCTTCTGTTTTGTCTCTTTCGTTAATTCGCTCATATGTGTTTTCAACTTTTTTATTTAATTTGTTAACTGGTGGTTTTACTTCGCCATATCATACTTTGTTGCATCGAATGGAATCTCATCCAATGTTATGGAATCGCAATCTGAAATGTCTGTATTTGCCGATTCGTGTTTATTCTTCTTCATATTTTTAGAGTTAGAATTAATGCTATCGGTATTTTTAATCGACGGTACTTTCGGCATTGTAGTAAAAATATATATGTAGATATATAATTACAGAAAGTATAAATGACGAAATCACCTTACCACTGACAAGATAACGATGCGCTACTTATTACGAGTACGAAACATAAAGTTAAAGCGTATTAGATAAGATAATAAAATATATGAGAGATAACGTTACAACGCACGCTTAAACAACGACCGAATTCAAACGATAAATTCGATAGAACTCAAATTGCGAATTTCCATACAATTTAAAGCAATTTACGCGTATTCTAAACAAAGAAATAAGGGAATGAGAATTAATTTAAGTTCTCAAAGCGATAAAAATCGACTATCTTGACATTTATTATAGACGGAATATTTTTGATTTACATTTGTTTTTACTATAAACTTTATTTATGTATTGGATGACGGATATTATTTTATTGTAACATACACTGATACATTACGTGCGCTACCTATTTTTTTTTGTAAATTATTTTCAAGTTGAAAAAACTAATTCGAATAAACTTAAATTGAACTTGTAAATACTTTTTTATTATTTATTTCTTCGAAAAATCACTACATTCACACCAATTAAATTATTATGAAATAATAGGTTAAATAAATAATTTTCACCTGAGTAATATGATTAACCGGGGTAGGTGTAGGACTTTTGTCATCTTTACCTTCTACGGCATCGGCTACTCTTCCAGGTTTTTTACGTTTGAGTAAAGCTAAAATTGATGATTCCCGTTCAGGGAACGCCGGCATTTCCTCCAAAACGGTGGCCTATTACGAATAAATATTTAAAAAAAAAAATAATATATACAATTAAACACGAATAATTTTCTGATGAAGTGTGGCATCAAGTTCACAAGTTGAATACTCTACTACCAGGAAATTTTTCTCGAATATCAAATCGACAGTTCCGGGTTGCGTATGAAGAGGTAAAATTGTCGTTCTACTATATACAAGTAGGTGTGCCACAGGGCAGCGTACTCAGACCTCTCCAGTATCTGTTATATACAAGACATTTGCCTATTGATGACAAAACAATAACAACCCCAAAGAATAAAACACGTCAATTATATTGGTTAATAGTCAGACAGTCGGAGTTGGATGTTTCCTGCCAGCTTCTGCTGTACAAGCAAATTATTAAACCTATTTGGACTTATGACCTTGCTCTGTGGGGCTATACTGTCAATTCGAATCGGGATATCATACAACGCCAACCTTATCTTACGCGCGATAGTTGGCACTTATCACCGTAACGATGACATTTATTTTGATTTTAGTATGATATTCGTTAATGTTATTAAGTAATTCGCTAAATTGCACAAGCAGCTGCACAGTCACGTCAATGTAGAAGCAAGACAACTGCTTAATACGAGTCGTTCGTCGCCATTCCGTACGTTTAGTTTCGTAATTGTTTATTT
Source organism: Coronaproctus castanopsis (assembly GCA_032883995.1). Classification (NCBI taxonomy): domain Eukaryota; kingdom Metazoa; phylum Arthropoda; class Insecta; order Hemiptera; family Monophlebidae; genus Coronaproctus; species Coronaproctus castanopsis. The sequence goes on from CM065053.1 coordinate 57,133,500, forward strand.
TATTAATCGCTTGAAATCTGTACAATTACAGCTATTCATAGCTTCTCTCCTTATCAGTTTATAAAATCAGAGTCTGTAGTGCAGTTCAGTTTGGCAGAATCTTTTCAGACGTCTGAACCGCATATTATTATTTATTAGATTGACAGCTAGTGGATTAACGTGTTAGTCAAGTCATTGCTTATAATTTTGACTAGGAGTTCTGATGGTTTCCTTTACCGTAGGTATTTGTCTATATATAAGTCGTCATTCCTAACAAACCAAGGTGCGCATACTATACTTTGTAAGACATTTTAGCCTGGAATCGTTCGATGATTTTAAGGTTAGAATTGCTGGTTGTTCCATAGATCTGGATACCATACGTCCAGATAGGTTTTAAGACTGCATTATATAACAGGCTTCCAGTTTTATAAATATGTAAATTAATGTATAATAGATGCGTAACCAATGGGATACGTAATCTACACTCATTTTTGTACTTAGCCGTTAAGTTACCTATTAAGTAATAATGTAACTTAATGATAATTATTTATCCAAACGGCTAAGATTGTATGTTATTAATAGCCTATTAAGGGCTGTATGAAAAACATTTATAATTTTAAAAGTACTTTAGTTTTCAAGAGTATATAAATTTTCACGTTTTAATAGAACGCGTAAAATGTAATAATAATAAAAACATCGAAACTTTAAATTAATATAAATACATTTTCCAGCAATAATTAACATTTACTTTCGTCTACTTTATTTAATTACTCGACGCTCGATAATTTGAATTTAGAAACTGACGAATTTTAAGGCGTTTGTTTTAGTAAAATGTAAGATTAAAATACAACATACCAAAACATCAGTTGACACTATATTTGATAGTTGCAAATACTCGGAGGCACGCTGTTGTAACTCGGCGTCAGCGCTACGGATATTACTATCTTGTGTAAATACTTTTTGAATGGTAATTTTAATTTCTGGAAATAAATTAACAAATTTGACGTACGTAGACAGAAGGAGAGCACGCGTCATCGAAGAACATAAATGGTACTGAAACACAATACATCAAAAATATTACATTAAATATAGAATGATAGAATTTAGAGCGAAATTTTTAAATTTAAGCAATTCAATTTAATTATTTCATATAGCTAGGTATAAATTTTGATGTAATTTTTAAATAATTAAATTACTAAACCTTGGAATGTAACAATTGGAACTGAACTAACGGAGCTGAGCGTTGATCGCCAGCTATAAGGTTGCCGAATTCTCCCAAAATATAGCCTCCAACTTTCACCATATTTTCGTGACAAGCGGGCGCTTGTAATGCCTATGAAGAAATAAAAAAAAGTTCGTAACATTATACAAATTTAAATTTAACGCATCGATTACTTTTAAATTAAGTCAAAATAAAATATAAAATATTTATATTTTAACAATTTGCACTAAAATTACAAACAAAAGTAAATATCGAATAGAATTTTAAATAATACATTTATTTACTTAGAACTAGAAATATACACTGACGATCACATTCAAATCGAAGCTACGAATAAAAGTATAAACTAAAACTTATATTACTATCATAAGAGGATTTGGATTCAAAATCATGGTGTTCTTCCTTTTCGGTATATATCCGTTTTCCTTCTTCAAGTAGCATCTCCTTGTCCGGAATTTGCTACATCGCGAAATTAATACGTCCCGACTGTGGCTACTTTCGTTGCTTCAAAATCGGTACTTTTCATTTAGTTCACGCTACTTGTGAATTTTATTTTATACGACCAGCATAAACATGTCGTTTTCCCTGATCTTACGGGCTATATATTTCGATCTCGTGAATTTCATTAATTTAGTTTTATTCACATTTATACTCGTACCCTACAAAGTTCATGCATTTATTTAATTACCGTTTCTTCTTTTGTCACGAACAAATGATTACGTCATTTGTATAATAAACAGAATAATCAATGCCGCTTCAAAACGTCGTAATCAGGATAAAAGTTAGCGCTCATTTCACTAATTCGATCTTTATAAAAAAATTTTTTTTTTAAATAATTCAATTATACACAATTAAAAACGTCTATTTAAATTTCGCGTTTATCATTAATTTAGTTTATCGTTCTACAGGAAAAAGATCCTATTCCGCGCTATGATATCACTTTCTTCTTTTAACAGTGTTAATAAACTTAGTTTTGAATTTCTATCGTTATAATCACTAAACAAGGCGATTCAATTTCTCATGTGCACTATTTAATACAGTACTTGAATTCGCTTTAAGAAAATTAAACTGGAAAACTAAAGAAATAAATATCTAAGGATAATATTTATCTAATCTCGAATTTGCGGACGACACAATTCTAACGAACTTTCGGTAATGTTAGAAGAATTACACCGTAATTATACAAATGTAGGTTTAGATATAAAATCTCGCAAAACAAAGCTTCAACACTAACAATATAGCAGATAAAATTCGGCTTAATGGAGATTTGTAATATGTGCAGATTTATCTGGGCCAGTAGTTATCAGACGATTGGATGAACAACGAAATGACAAGAAGAATTACCGAAGTATAGAAGAAATTTTCGAGTTTAAAAGGAATTCTAAAAAATAGAAACTGAAAATTAACCTAAAAACAAAAGTTAGTATTTTAGAAAAATGTGTCGTACCAGTTTTGTCAAACGTGATTTATGAAAGCAGCAAAGAGCAATCATCAAGATGGTTTGGCCGCAAATGTAACCCACTGGATTTCAGATTACAATAAAAGAAGGGCAGGTAGACAACCGTTAATATGGACAGATTATTTCAGACAGCGGGTGCGTTCTATTTATAAAACGGAATGAAAGAAAGCTTACCAACTATATGGTGTTGAAAATGATGTCCAACTGTTATTATTATTTATAGGTGTCTGTTACGCATGTTTATATCTTACATATATTGTTAGTATATTTATGACTGAGAGGCCTTCGGTCGATATTTGGCAAAATAAAGGCTTCATCTATTTATTTATTTATTTTTAATCATTTTTCACAGTAAGTTTAACAAATTTTTCGATAAAAAAATGTTAAATTATTAGATCGATTAAAATATTAATCAACTAAAATTCTAAAATAAATTAAATAAAAATATTGTTTATACAGTATCGCAATTATTTACATCTATAAACTCGTTTAGCAGACTACAAAATCATCAAAACTAAAATGTAGAGTAAAAACTCAACTTTTTATAGACAAAATCATCTATCTAGAATTCGTTTGCTCAGACAAGAGTTGGAAAAGGCTTATTTCTAAAATTTGGATGTAATCGACGACCTTTGTGTAAATGTGTAAGATTAGAAAATTTTAAAAAAATTGGAAAAACAATTCTTTCGGTTTTCAATAAGTATCATTAAATCTAATATTAAAATTACGCGTAATTTTTCGTATGTATATACAGTTGCAATTTTTAAAAATAAGTTTATACGCGCTGCTATTATTAATTAATAATATTGTTCATACTCATTTTTTTACATAAATTATTTATGTTAAAAAAAAACCTGTATATAATTGTATTTTCAAAGAATATTACAAATTTTGTAATTGATGCTGCGAGGGAAAAATAATGTAATTTTATTCATTTCTCGTTCGATTTATCGGGATAAGAAAAGATGGACTTATTGAAAAATTCATTGGGCATATCAGAATGGGCGTTACGTTATTAAATTTGAATCGAATGATATGCTTTAACTTATGGGAATAAAAAACGAGAAGAAGTTTTTGACATCGAATGAAATTAGTTTAACATTAGACGGTAATGGTCTTCATATTACGCGAATAGAATGCTTTATAAATAATATTATATTGTATAACAAAGAGTGTTTTTATTATATTTCGTTCATTATGCATCATTCAGAAGCATCACAAACAGATATCTTTCTGATAAGTAAATTTCTCGTGTATACGTGTAACTTTTCAATCATCTAATACTAAAAAATTGAAATAAGTTTAAAATTAAAGTAAATAATAATTTTAAATTACAGCTAACAGATAAAAAAATATTATCGCTTGTAAAATATTAAAAATTTCCAAGATCTCTAAAGATATGAACCTTAATCAGTTAGGTTTTGTTCTAATCCATTATGAAAATATATAATAAATTGACGTTAAAAATGTTTCTACCTCAAACACTGTTTTAGCAGCATAACCTTGAACATCGTCTCTATTGATTACAATTTGTATTACTCTGTACCACACTTCTTCGGACACGTAATCACCGGCTATACGAATCAAATTTAATATGACATCGACATACCATGAATAATCTGCTGCGTATTTTTCCGCTAATATAGCAACTTTTAACACCTAATTAAGAAATAATAATTTAAAACGAATATGTTCTCCTTTAAACAAAATATTAATCGCACTAATTTTAACAACCCTGACACGGTGCTTATAGATTTACTTGCACGCGACATAAATAATTTACAAAAACTTCACCGTCTGAATAGTTAAACATTAACACGGCGATTGGTAATGTACATTGGTAATTTGACTGTACTGATGAAAATTAAATATTATATAATATAAAATTTAATATTCCGAGGTGTGTTTAAAATCTCAATGATAATCAACTGCGAATTCTTTAACATTCAAATCGTTTCGTTTTGAAGGATGAGAATAATATTTACCACGATTCAAAACTCATATTATATTAGTTTTTTTTTTTTTTTTTTTTTAAAGTACAAGTTAAATTTCAAATGTTTATAATTGCGTATTAACAAAATGAAACGATTACAGTTTTTTCCTTAATAAATTAATTTTAATTTTAAAAAAATAACGCATTATTCTCGATATTATTTTAGTTGAAACAATTGTTTCCTTAAATAATAAAATAGAACTCGAAATATACTAACCATTTCTTCTCTGATCGAATAATCGGCCGTTTCTAAATAATTCAACATTTCCTGTACAATTTCTTCCGAATTGGTTTTATCGCACATCGCGTATAACAGATCGACAGCTCTTTGTCTGACGGAAACATCTTTTTCCATTTTCATAGATAGAATTACTACTTCTTGGTGCTTTTTAACCGCTTCGTGAGAAAATTCCGAATTAGCCAGTAAACACATAGATTCTAACGCTAAGTATCTTAAATTGGTTTCTCTATTAGACAAAAATTGTCCTAACTGGTTGCAAGCTCTGACCAATAAATTTGGTTCGCTGTTAACATAAATTAATTACGCAATAATTATATAATTATGTATTAGTTTTTAAACGCTGCTCACTAACAACTATATTAACATAAAAAATAAGTACCTTCACTAAAACCAAACGTGATAGCTCGGTGTTAGACTAAACTGACTTTCACAGAGCATATAAATGAATGTTTATTTACGACATATAAAAAATCGAGCTTGCTATTTCCAATATTTAACAACAGATCAACTCCGATAAATAAGCTATTAAATAATCGCAATAAAAATGTTATACGTTTGTTCAATTTGGTCTAACACCACAGTCCGAGGAATATAAATCAATTGCAACGATTGCAAATTCACTGCCTCAGAATCGTACTGAAACGAGTCAGGTATATGAGTGTTAAAACTATGCGCGACGTGTTAAATTATTCTTATGTACAAGAAACAATTAAGAGCGGTACTTTAACATTTTTCGGTGTATCTACCGTATGTTTACAGATAAAAATGCCCACAAAATCGTTCATTACGATTATCAATCCCTACAACACAGGTTCAAACAAAAATACAAACGGATAAAACGCATTTTATTTTCAGTGATAAAATACGCGATGATAGTTAAATATAGATTTCATTAAACGTTTTAATTTATACCAAGCTTTTCTCCAACTGCGGGTATAACAGTCGAGCACGAGTAATAATAGTTTTCATTGTTTCGGGCCACGTGAAAACAGTCTCCGTTTCATGAACACACTCAAATAACGTGTACTGAGTTCGTTTGTGAAATTATCGATCCCCATCTTTGAACGCTACTTGACAATTGGTAAACGTGACGTGTTCGCGTTTTGTTTGGTTAAACGACATGGGTCAAAGCTATGATCACTTAGTCGGTTTATATTATTTATGGTCCTCAGTGTTAGTAGTAGGTCGCATCGTGTTTTCTATGAACCATATACTCGTACAAATCCGGATTATAATTCACCACTTTTATCCAACTTGTGTCTATATAATAACGTACTAAACATTTATCCACAGTTAGATATTCATTTTGATAGTAAATTTATATATAATACATTTTTTGAAACTCTATATTTTAGTAGGTTTATTTTATTTTTGGTCATAAAAATGTCTTGTTTATCGCCATTGTCGATTAACAAGTTTCCTTACATGGGAATACGTGCATATGATTTGTATTCCGTCCCGTTTTTTATGTTTGTAAATCAGTATGTGTTTACGTGCGTATTTCGAGCGAGAGTTTATTTACATAGGAATATGGGTGTATGGTATTTCTATTTGTTCTGTTCGGATGTTTGCTTGTATGTAGATGTTGTATTTTATTAGAAACATTATTTTTTTTATTGGTACTAGTAATTTATTTTTCCATTTTTAATATTATTTACAGTGGTTTAGTTTTATTTTTGTTCATACTTTTATTTTATAATTATTCTGTAAGTGCATACACTGTAATAGGCGTTTTGCTGTTGTGTACATTGTAATGTGTTGTAAATAAATAAGTATATAATTTTTGAAGCACGCGTTTGCGTAGTTTGGATTTAGATAAAATACGAACTACGTCATCGGTAAAAGTAGATAAAGCGCGATGTTTCTAGGAAAATAGCAGAGCACACTTTTCTTTAAAACTGACGAGATTACATCGACCTAACGATGATATTGCTGCATTAGGCACTGATCAGCGCGAAAACCAAACTTATTACATTGCCATCTGTGTAGTTGCACATTGTTACGAAATATAGCTATTTCAACTCAGTTTTACAAGTACAAAGTACCAAATACATCACAAAAGTTACCGTTAACGAAAAGTTAATTACCTGTCATTATGAATAATTAAACTGATAGCTTCGAAAAGAACGGCATTTTTCGCATTGGAATGTTGAACTTTTTTCGATTTCGGAGGTTCTTGCGCTTTATTTAATATGGTTTCTAAACACTCGTTAAGTCGACCTCTTACTCCTGGGTCCTCTGTATGTTACAATAAATGATAATTATTTTATTATACAATTATTATATAGATGTAAGGTGTAATGATTTTAAAGTTCTCATCACAAATTTCAACCTAATCTATACTAATATATAAAACTGCAGTATTTGTCTGTGATTTGCGAATATTTTCATTACAATCACTGTATTGGGATATTTTTATCACACATAAATAGGAAATTTCTTTTTTAAATTTTTTGTCTGTCTGTTCCGATTTAACTCAAAAGCTATTAAAGTAATAATAATGAAATTCGCATAGCTTATAGACTAAAGATTTGTTTCACATTGATATCACAAATAAGACAGAAATTACAATAATTTAAAGTTTTAAACGAACGGATATATATATGTGAATTGTAAATCCCTCGTGGAGATATCGTGATTATGAAAAATCCATCTGCTGTACACGATGTTCCCTGTTGCGAGCCATCCGGACGCATTCTGCAAAACTTTATCCTACTATCGTCCGTATCATGTCTGACCATCTTGTAGGAACGCGACCACGTCTTCTTCTTCCTTCTACTCCTCCCTCAAGAATTCTCGCCTGAAATCCATCTGTTATTATATGGCCGAAAAATTTTTAATATTCTTCTAATTACTATCGAGAACAATCTTCTGTTTGTCGCGCCAACTTCTTGTAATATCGAGTAATTCATTTTCTTGTCAGCCCACGGGATTCTTAACATCCGCCTCCAACAATAAATTTCCAGCGCATTTATCTTCTGTCTGTCACATTTCCGTAGTGTCCACGTTTCTGCGCCCGAGAGAAACACTTAGAAGAGGTCTATATATTTATATACACGTATACTACACTAACTAATATATAAACCTGTTAAAAGAGATAGCGATATGGTATTAAAGAAAATAATTAAACGGTTATAATACGCAATATGTAAGTAGCGTAAAAAACATTCACGAGTATATACATAAAATTTTTAAATTACGAACCAAATAATTATTTTTTACAAATACAAATAATAATAAATTTAAAAATAATTAACCATACCCGGCGGTGGATAATGTTGCAGTAGCCTCAATAATTTTACAGATAACCAAGGTGCAGGTACAAAATAATAAGTATAATCTTGCAAATCGGTGTAGCTGGCCGTAACAATCTAGAAAAGTTATATATTACCCCTTTATATATATATAACAATGACGAAATTTAATAATTAAAGGTAAAATTTCTCATGGCCTCTTTAAAAAAAAAAAAGCATAAAATTCGTTCTAACACAATATACGTAAAAATTGGCATGCGTAATCTAATAAAACAATTTAAAATTTTATAATAATAAACTTTAATATATATTCGTTCTATACATATATATACGCGATTGCATAAAATTCCAAATTATCGATATAATTGTTTTAAAATTTTCCTTGATCGATATAACAGAATAACGGCTAGGCAACTTACAAAGATCCTCGATAATCGCTAATTGTAAAAGTTAAAAAAAAATTCTTTAGATATAATCAATCAAATTCCAGATATTCATTTAATTCATCCGTACGTAATATATATCCCCATAATTACGTTTTTCTATAACAATGATCATATTAATAGACATCGATATAAGGCATTCATTCGATTCGAGACCAACGAAATTCACCAACATTCTAAGTCTTGGTTAAAACGTATTTTTCTTCTCAATGTTACTTTTTCATATCCTTGTTTATTAGTCAAGCGTAATTTTTACCGTTAATATCCATCTTCCTATTTTTCTCTTAAATATTTAATCTTAAACGCTATCTTGCTACTACGTAACTAGATGTTTCCTACCAAGGTGGTTTATACACATTGTATATATTCAAACTATTCACGTTGATACTTAAAGTGGATTTTTATTTTTTACATTTACAAAAAATTGATCCTTTATATCAGCTTTTACATTTCTGTTAGTTCTATATATTGTTTACTACACACTGATATCTTTCCCATTTTCATTAACTACTGATTATTTGGAGCGTAGGAATATATCGGTTTTCTCATTTGCGACCAATCTACAAAACATCTCATTCTTAACCTTAGTTATACTTCAAATTTGATTTTTTGTGTTTGATTATTCTCTGTATGGTTTTTAATCTTTTCTAAAGTTTGTAACAGTCCTAAATTCCGAATGTTTTATGCGTTACGAATAAATTTATAATACTACCCGAGATAAAATACGTAGACGTTCATTGATCGTCTAGCTTTTGTATACTGTGTAGATTAATTATTATCTGTCATTAGTTTTACCTCCTTCTAATTCATTATTACCCTAAATTGTTTACTCATATTTTCAAAATTATTTACAATAAAAGTATTCGTACCGACCAGGCGATTATTATGTCGTCAGTACACACCCATCAAATGTTTTCTTCAATACCTTTTAACAAAACTCGAGATACATTTTCGACTAATTACTTTTTTTAGCTTTAAATTATTCAGAGATTCTATGATATACTGAGTATTTGTAAGTATTTAAATATTTCAAATACGGTACAACCTTCCGTGCTGTTTAAATAACTTCGGTTTTATTCCGTTATAAATTAATTTTAATAACTAAAAATTGATAATTATATCAAAGATTCATTCATGAATGTTTTTATTTTTAATTTAGACAGATGATTTATATCTCGAATTTTATTATAAGACGCAATCATTAGTTACCGGTTATTCTAATACTAGCGCAAAAATAGATAAACAAGCTATTATATAACGCCGTTCAGAGGGAGCACTGATGCATTAATATAGTCAATTATAACTATGATTTTCGTGATGGTATCTTACGCATCATTTTTTCAATCATAGCATAACATATATTTATAGATCCTTAATCTTAATCTAGAAGTTCTGAAAAACAGAACGATGGACTTAGAAACAAGAAAACGAATATTACGCTGCTACGTTGGTCCGTGTTGTTTTATTCAGCAGAAACCTGGGCAATAAATGCAGATTGCGAAAGAAAAATTAACGCCGTTGAAATGTGGGCATATCGACCCATGATGGACAGATAAGATGACCAACCGAGAAGTGCTGAGTAGATGCAAGGTCAACAAGTTGTAATTAATCGATTACATAAAAAGAAGAAAAAATAAATATATCGCTTATAAAATCCGAGAAGAAGTGCTTTTCAACCTAGCAGCACAGGGTAAAATTTTAGAAAGGCACTTAAAGGAAGAAAAATAATGGATAATTACCACAAATACAGGAATTAAGGATTTCGTCAAATAAATTAAATTAACCAGATGCAGATGTATATAGAGTTCGTAATGTGCAACCTCCCGAATAGGAGATGCTACTTTTATGATGATGATCTCAATCATAAAAATATACCAGCATGATTTTGATGTTTACTGGTTTTATTTCTTATCGCGGATTACCTTATATCCGATAACTAAACTACTAAGCTATACAAATCTGAAAAAAATTTATTTCAATCCACAAATTTTTACGCATATACAGAACAAAAATATTACAATTGATAAACTTGGGAAAAAATCAAAGCTTTCGAGTAATACATAAAAGTGTCCTCAAAATTATAAAGTTAATAGTACAAAAATTTTAAACTAATATTTCAACAATTCATCATCGTCGTATCTGTTCGTTGCCGAACGTCGTGACTAGCTATTGTACGCTAATTTTTACGTACCAAATGAGCTAGCATTCAAGGCACTATTTATATGCGACGCAGATGCGCGCGCAAATGATGTTATACGGAGTGGGGTGCCACTGCCTTCTCCGTGATAATGAATAATTAAATAATGATGAAAACTTTCTATGTCGCGTGCTTGTTTTGAACCCACGACCATCGAGTTGACAGTCGAGTACACTACGCCACCGCGACATTATTTCAACAATTAAACAATTAATAGATCTCAAATTGAAATATTACAACAGTGCAAATACGCAGAATTTAAATTTTGAAAAAAAAAAAATGTAAATAAAAAAACAGGACTATTATAAAATATAAAATGAAAATGATCAAGATACAAACTTAAAAAGAAGACAATATTTGATATCAAATGAAAGATCATCAAAAAAAAACTATAAGGAATGAAATAGATATCCGGGAAGGAAAAATAGAACAATAGCAGATAGTAGGTAGAAATAATGAACGATATAACTTGCATAAAAGAGAAAAGATATCCTATAACATATTTCTTAGTTACCCAAAAAATATTTCTAGTTCTTTCCGCATTTACTTCATATATTATATACACAATATCATAAAACGAAATATTTACTCTCGACAAGCGTGATACAGCCAAACTAATGCAGCCTTTATATTCATCAGGGCTGTGAGTAACTAAAGCTTCAATTAATGATGCCGCGGCTGTTACAACACCTAGATGTTGGTCGTTCAATAGATGTATTATTCGAGAAGTCCATTCACCACCAGGTATTATTTCAGGAGAGGTTGCAAATAGTCTCAACAGACACAAAGCCGCTGATTGTTTGACAACGTCCATTGTGTCTCTAAAAGTAAAACAACAAATTAATTAATAAAATAAAAAAGAATATCATAAATTCTAAATAAAGCATCTTGAATGTGAAAATTTAATAACTAATATTTAAAAAATTACCCGGAAACTAAAAGCTTAGGTATATCATATCCAAAGGCTTCAGCCATATCTTTACTGCCAATATTTGCTATACACTGCATAGCAAGATTTACATGAATAGGATTCCTGCAAAAAAATGTGTATATATAAATGACAATGTTAATACCAGTAATTAATAGAACAGTTCAAAAGGAAGTATTTTTCAGATCACTCAAATATGATTGGATATTATGTAGTTAATAACCAAAGAATGCGGAAATTATATATACACGCTAATAGCACCTACCATATAATAAAAAATGATAAGTTCATTTTTGAGCATATTCTAAAAATAAAAACAAATTTGATTAAAAATAAAATAAGAGTCAATCACTTATATTCAATTTCAAAACATAAATTTCATTTAAATTTATTCCGAACATTTATAAATATGTTATTATTTGATATAAAAATTTCCATTAAATTCACACAAAAGATTTTTGATCTCCCAAAATTTCATTAAAAATTTTAGTAAAGTAAAAAGTATCTTACCACTCACCTTGAAGCTAAATCATTTTTAATACTCTGAATTATAAGTTTAATGAGATCGCTATTTGTATTTACCAGCACTGATATGAACAAGTACCCCTTAAAACAAAAACAAAGTTAAATTTAATAACAAATGTTGAAATTATATAAAATGTTGAAATATTTACAATCACAGCAAATATGAGTAATACTATTTTTATTCGCAGATGTTATTAACGTGATAACATAATTTTTAAAAATTTCTGAAGAAATCTAAATAATAAAGGTTCAGATTTTCTTTGTATTTTCTTTCTACTGTTTACAACTATTCCAATTAGGCTTTCTTGCAAATATTTTAATAGAAAATAATCAGGTAAGAGGTACCGATCAGTACCAGTACACCAGTAATTCTGTTACATAAACATGGAATGTATATCTGCCGTGATCAATGCGGCCGTCAACTCAGTGACTGAATGCTTTTTCTCTATATCAGTAATGGCTTCTGCTTCGATTACTTTACATGAACCAGAGTACCTTAATTAATTGCCGATGAACTGCTGATTTGTTTATTTTAACACCGGAACCCATGATATTTATCTTACCGTGAGAATTTAATAAAAGTCGATTTCCCACTTTTAAACTAATTCTGTAACACATTCAAATAATCTTGAAGTTTTCATCTCGATTCTACGACGTCATAATCTGAATAATTAACAATGAATATATTTGCATAACGTTGTGTACATAAAATATAACGTGGATTACATACATCGTGTACCGGGAACACTTTACAGTAAAAGAAAAACATAAATATTGTAGGAAAAAACCTTCGACTACAAAATAAACAAGTCTTCTTTACTAATTACTAACGATAAACGTTAATATTGTAACTTAAGTTTTAAAATATATTGTAAGTCTTCAATTCTTATATAAATACTGTTAGAAAAATATGAAATAAATTTAGGGCATTTTTAATTAGCAAAAGGATTTAGTGCTAATAACTAAATTTATTGTAATTTATCACTACATTACGTTATGTTTAAGTCTTCTGTTTAAACGAAGTTGCCTGGAATCGTAATTAGCAATCGAACAGATAAGCAGGTTGTTTTTATAAGAGCACTTATTGAAAAAGTCACTCGATAGTTTTACAACGATATCCCTAATGTAGAGATAGCTTTACGCATGCTTCTTCGTTAGCAAAGAGTTCAACTTGTGTGCTAGGTAAATTCGGGAAATCGTATAGATGTGTTTCGGATATAGAGCTTCATAATTTACATCATAAGATCGATATTAAAAATATAAAATAAGAATGCGATAATATATATGTGGTACACATCTTCTTATTTTATGTAATGAACACCATGCCCCAATACTCGATTAAACGTCTGGCTTGCATTCAGGAAAAAGGGCGAGCACACCTGTTTCTGTTCTAATAAATCTCCAATTTTATTTATACAAACAAACAAAACAACGGTATATTTGCATAGTAAAATTTACATACAATAATCCAGATTAACTGTGTACCGGTAAAAATACCTTACCGCAGTGAGCTGCCATAGTAATATATTTATCATCGTTATTTTATATTAAAATATACAATGAAAATTAACAGGGAAAAAATACCACTAAAACCTATAAAAACAGTATAATTAGAAGTAATTTATCATTTACTAACTAAAACCTATAAAAACAGTATAATTAAAAGTAATTTAATTATCGTTTACTAACTAAAACCTATAAAAACAGTATAATTAAAAGTAATTTAATTATCATTTACTAACTAAAACCTATAAAAACAGTATAATTAAAAGTAATTTAATTATCATTTACTAGATAGATGATTACAAGGTAGCTCCGATTCTAATACAGAGCAAAATGTATACTATATAGTTAAATTAATTAATCATTAATTTATAATAGGTCGTGTTTTAGACATCTATGTTTATACTTCGTGTACATAGTTTTTAGTTGTCAGAAATCGTAATCTACAATAGGTCTAATATGTGCATTAGCGTGAGATGAACACTGCGTGAAGAATAAAAATATCGTACGATTTAAACCTTTTTGAAGTTGATTAATAATTGCACCGAGCCTAAATGAACTACAGAATAATAAATAAGGCGAAATTAGCTGAAGATAATTTAGGAAAGTCGTATAAAAATAAAGTGAACAGAAATGGACCCAGACCGAGCACGCTTCCTTGTGGGATATCAGTGGCGCAGGTTTTCATAGTGGAGTACTCACCTGAAATACATACTGCGAATGATCTATTGTTCAAATAACCTTTAATAAGAGTAATTAGATAGTCTGGAAATTTGTGTGCACTTTGCTGATAAGGAGGATGTTCTTTTCTAAACATGGGTTGTTGTTTGAGTATATTTTTTTTCATAGATTAATCTGATTAGTCATTTGTATAATAATTTTTCGCAGTTTTGAAAATAAGAATCATCATCATCAGAATTAGCTCAGTAAGAAACGCAAAAACATCTATTTATGATTTGACGATTATTAAAAAACTCAAAAGTTACAAAACTTCTTCAGATCACTGACGTATTATCAACAGTTGGAAAGGACGTTGATTAAATAATTACGATAGGTATCTGCAAAAACACCTTTAAATGAGAAAAGTGTTGGTTGTCATGAATAATGTTCATGTACAGATAATTTGTTGTTATTTGATAATAAATTTCAAAAGTTATAATAAAAATGAATAAATCCCTTCTACATTCATGAAAAGTAAAAATTCTAATGATATAAATTTAATAAATAATAATCATATGAGGTATAAATAATATTGATTGAAAAATTAAACAAAAAAGACCAGCGCAATAAACAAGTGTAAATATAAATTTAATTATAAATCGAATATGTAATGTCATTTACAAGTACTGGAAAAGAAAACAAATACGTTGAAACGTTAAGGGAATAATGAATTATGTTTAATACGTCGTTGCTTATAATATATCTAACACTTAGCTGCCTGGAATCGTAATTTTCTACCGCTGGAAGTAAATTACTAACGTACGCAATACAAATTTATAAATTTTTTCTGAAGTTTTAATGTATACAGGAGCATTAAGGATGCATCTAACACATTGATTTAGGATTAATTACAGTCTATTAAAACTGACATTTGAGATTGAAGACTAAACTGGGCATGAATATGTTAACAATGATTGACTTGTGAATTAATAGTTTATTATTTATATTTAAAAGAGATTTACGATTGAAAATGGGGTAGATAGAACAAATTGCTCTGTTTGTCTTCAAAGATGCATGGTAAATATTTTTAGAAAAGGTTATCCTCTCGTCTAAAATGACATCAAGATAGCATATCTAGTCAGATAATTCTATATCAACGACACTGACGTGAAGTCTGGTCGATAAAAATAATATTCGACAAGTTAAAAAAATGTCTTCCGTTTTAGAAGGGTTAAGAGCAATTCGATATTCAGAAAAATACTTTACACGATTAACGCCGGATTTTCACCTATTGCCGATAGTACTTGGTCTAGGAACCACATAACGCTGTCATCAGTGTATAAAGCAACCTAAATGTTATTTTGGAAATCACGCATGAAAAAAGTAAACAAGAATGGTCTCAATACGCTACCTTGAGGTACGTCGGCATAACAGGATTTGCTACTTCATCTCGTATTACTTATAATAATATAAAAGAATCTATCCCTTAAATCACTATTAATAAGTAATGGGGAAACCGGGTAGAAATCATTTTGTAGAGTCGTGCCAGGTTTTGTCGAAAGCTTTTATTACCATAATCTCAGTATGTTTACTGAATTTAAAATTATCTGTAATAGAGTCAACAACCCTTGCAAATCGGTTGAGTTGTGGAATGTTTTGGTTAAAATCCAAATCGATTACCAGGTATTAAATTATTAGAATTAGCAGTCTCTTAATCGTTTCAGTATAATTTTTTCATAGATTTTGCTAAAATTGTTAAGTAAGCTGATTGGACAGATATTATCTATCTGCGAGTAATCTTTATCATATTTTGAGAATGGATTTATTTTTGCCACTTTTCAACTAGAGGGAAGTACTCAAATTTAAATATTGTATCAATTAAATTAGTTAACTGGACGATGGCATTCTCAGGTAGTATTTTAACGACAGAAGATGGACACCATCGTTACCTACTGAATTTTTATTCTTTATTGATTTTACATATGTAAGAACTTTGACGTTTAAATAATTTCCAGTTCATATTTTTAAAATCAAATATTGTACTTGCCGGTTTTTGCAGTATGTTGCTAGTTCTGACGATTGTAAATATTGGGTTACGATTAGAGGATAAACAATTGACTAAAATGGGCAGCGTTATATATTGACATTTTTGACTAGAACTAAATTAATAATGCAAGAACGACAGCCAGATGGTGGGAAATATGTATGTTCGCGTGACGCTAATATTTGTACATTATTTTGTAGAGTACTAAATAAAAGGTTGCCATCCGGATTATTAAAATTATTCCAAGAGTTATTTTTAGAGTGATTTTATTATTTGTCTTCATCAAAAACAAAATATCTTCCCTATACTTACGAAATTCGTTTAGGCGGTTTATGAACAGCAAAAATAGTAGCAAATTCTATATTGCGACTTACATTATGAGTATTACCAACAGTGGTCGTTAAATAAATTTTTACGTCGCCAACCTGAATTCTTTTTATTGGGAGCTTTGGCACAAGATCGTATTTTAGTCGTTGATTAATCAACAATGATACTCCTCCACTATAACGCGTCGCAGATAAAGCAATGATATTAATATTATCAGAAATTGCAAATTCAGGAAGTTCAACTAGTTTGTGTACTATAGAATTACAGGCGACTAACTTGATCATATTACGTAAAAAATAAGATAATACACAATTTACTACTGTTATTTCTAAAGTAGTCGTTATTTTTGTGAAAATACCTACATTTGCGAGTGCATTTAATTTTATAATTATAGTTTTAATAAGAAACATTAATTTATTAAAATCGGGACCTTTGAATAATAATGAAATGAATGATAGATCTGAAGAATCAGTGTCATTTAATGAGTCATTAACATGTGAAGAATTACACTGATTCGTCCAGTTATTTCAGAATAACTTTGGTGTTGGGTTTTGATATTATTATTTCTTAAATTATTATTACTGCATTACTGTTATTATTAATATTAATGTTATTATTATTAAGCAAGTCACGGGTATTAGGGAACGCCGGAACCCTCTTATATTTTGCCAGGTTTGTTTTATGTAGTCTGTCTGTATATATAGACCATGTTTTAGAGTTGGACACGTAGTTTCCCTTGCAGTTAGCACAAACAAGTTTCTGAAGTTACAGCTGTGCAATGGCTGTTAACATGTAACCGACTACACTTCAAACACGTGATAGATTTATTACAGTTTAGTGAGATATGTGCAAATTGTTGACATCTATGAAAACAACAGTTTGTTTTATTTGGTATCTCTTTAATATAACAAGACAAAAACACAAAGTTTTAATATTCAAGCTGGAAAGGAAAAGTAACGAGATAAGTGGGGAATAGTGTTACAGTAGAAACGTTTTTTTTTCAAGTTGTACAATTTTATATATATCGACTATAGCCTTTAATTCACCGTATATTTCATGAATTGATATATTGTTTGGTAGACACTTCAATATCATCCTTGAACGGTCTGCATTCTTTAGGAGTATAAGAAAAAGTCAAGAAGCTGGATTTTTTCTTTTAATATATCCTTACGTTCATCAGTCAACTCCTAATAACTGTAACGTAATGAGTTTAGTTAAAGTATTAGGAAATTTTGATCTTATGGGAACAAAGTTGCTCTCTCACATTGGTAATATAGATAATATTCACTATTTGGCAAACGAGTTCAAAACGATTAAATTTAGCTGACTATTAAAAAAATTGACTTTATTATAGTAAAGTTATCTAAATATTTCTCCATCACAATGAACTGTATTTATTATGTCAATTACGTCAAAATATTATCATTATTATGTTTAGTTTTATTAGTACCGGTGAATATTGTTCTGCTATGTATAATTTCGTTACCTCTGGAAATAAATTTATGACCAATAATGACTGAACTCAATGTTTGATTTATACATAAATTATTCAACGTCAGCGATTAATAAAATTAAATAAATGTACCAAAACATAATTCTGAGCCAATATTCGCGTACTTTTGACTGTTATAATTTAAATTTTAGTAATAGCAGATTCTGTTAAAATATCAGTTAAATTGATTTCTTTATTTGGATTCTTCAGATTGACAGCGAGTAAAGAAACTATCGGTAAAAAGTTTAATTCGTATTATTATCTTTCACACCTTTTTAAATATTTGTGCACAAACGAATATTAACGCTATTCAAACTTAATAAAGATGAGTCCCAAATTTGCAATATTCGTCTTATCGACTTATTGAAAAAATATTAACCCGACAAAGATACTATTGGTATAATAATGATAATATCTTGAACTACTTTGTAAAACAAGTTAATAAACTTTTACAATTGGTAAGAACCCGAGAAATCGTTTTGGCAATTTAGAACTGTTTTTAAATTTTTGTATTTCGCAAATTTTATTTTTGGAGAAAACAATACTAAACTAAATATCTGTCAAAAATACTATATAATTTGTTACAATCAACATACATCGTTATCGAATTATAGCACATACACAAGTGCGTTTAATAACCGTAATAAACATACATTAAAATAATTTACTTACTATTTGCTTTTCTGAATATTTATTAGAAGATAATAAATTAACAGCTTCCATATGACCAAAATCAATGTCGTGTCCCAGTAAAAATATAAACAGCAATTTGCATACATATTTTTTCTTTTGGTAACCATCTAAAGTTTTATCTCCTTTGAATTTGCTACGAATATTTGCCAATTCCTTATTTATTCGTTTTATTTCCGCTTCTTTACTTTTACCTAAACATTTATATGATTTATAAATAATTCACATGACATAAAAATAGTCAATTACCATGTACTTCATACAGTTTCAGTTTACGTTACTAGGCAATATTTTAAAAAAAATAGCATTATTAGAAATAAATTTCGCTCGTGTAAATTATATATTCAGGACACACACACATACACGTTATTAATCAACCTATAATTTGTATAAGCGAAATTATTAAATTTGTTCAAATTATAAAATATTGTTAGTTTTATTTTGAATCCAAATTTTGAGACGCTCAACTCTTGCTAACTTTGTTTGATATCAAACAACTAATAATTTTCATTTTAGTAAACATAGAAACATTCTTATCGACGTATAAAATATTTAATACACAGCCACCACGTCTGATAATAGAAATGTGATCATTCTAATGATGTTTTACATAGTTATTTTTAATGCATTAAAAGAACTATTTCTCCTTAATTACTGCCACCAGGAATATGTATATCTACTGTTTATTACCATTAATTTTCTTGATAATAACAACTTGGCACGTATGATATACATGTACAGCATAATTGCAAATATGCACTATGAAAAATATATAATTACGTTGAAGAAATAAAATAAAAGATGTTCACAAATTGTAGACATGTGTGTTAAAATTTAAAAATATTCAACTGCAATAAGGTTTATTAGGGAATGTGCACACACTGCGTAGGAAAATCAACTATAAAATATTCGTTAAAATTTAGGTGGTACTTCATCTACGAAACCATTGTTAGTCTGTTCTTAACCACTACTATCTTGTTATTCAAAACTCCGCAGAAAAAATTGAAGAATTCATTAATGTCTAATTATAATGAATCCTGAAATACAATCTTCTTTATATATATATATCATTTATTAATTTTAAAACTAAATTCACTACAAATAAAAACTAGTATAACGAGTCTAGATCGTCTAACTGAATGCATAAGCCAACAACCAAGCAAATGATAAGAAAAAATATTTAGAGATAAGATAGTAGATTTCAAAACTGTTCTCTGTAGATATATATAATTTCAATATTAGTAGTCATAAAATTTAATAAAATAATTTATGTTTTGAACGGAGAGAGAGGTATCTGGATGTTATTTCCGTTCATATATCATTTGCTTCCTCTATAATCAATTATAACGTTCTATCTGATAAGAATATCTGTTATCGGAAAACGAACATGCGTAAAAGATAAAAAAAAAAAAAGAAAAAAAACTGATCAAAATAACTATCATCTATAAATAATACCATAACGGTTAAGTTAAAATTGATTGACTGATTTAAAATATTCTATATAAAAATTAACAAACTTCTAAAAGCAATCGCCTATAATTGTTCAACTTTTATCAGAAAGAATTTCGGTAGTATTTCCTTGGTAATGCTAATTTTTAATATTAAACAAAATAAAAAATACTTTTTACAACGTACCACATTATATATATATATTTAACGTGCTGTTTTGTATATATATTATAATATGGTGTAAAAACTCTCATTTAATTTGAAATGTTCAACTTTTTTTTCAATAATTTTCACTTCATATGGCTCACTTCACCTCGCTACCGTTTGAAAGAAATTTCTTAAAACATTTAACAGTAAAATGTAGAAATCTGATAATTTCATACTAGTAAACAAGCACTACATTTAGCAAATTATCATATTAAAATTCAAAATTGACTCTAAAAATATTGAATTATAAAATTAGCGTAATAAGAACACTCACTAAGAGTAAAAAGTGATATATGTCACATCTATAAAGTGTTACTTTAAATAATTATAGAATCAAACTGTTGGCAATTTCGTAAAAACTAAATTTGTGTGAATTAATATTAGAAATCTCGCGTATAATGTAATCGTAGAATTGCTCAATATTTTCAAATAATCGACATATTAATACAATTGGGGACATTTTAAATATCTTTGAAGGATCTAATTAAATATTATGTACTATAAAAGAATATAATAGTAACTTTTAAAAAAATGTCTGCGGATAATACCAGTTTTGTAGATTTTATATCGGATTTTTTAAATTACATTCAAAACATAAACAAACCTAAGCGTATTTACATAAACGTATGAGTATTTTAATGAAACATTTGTGTAAAGTTTGTAGAAAGTGTACTGGTATATATTTTCATATAAAAACTCACAATTTCGTATATCTGAAATAAATACCGCCAATCCTCGCATTCCATCTCCTCTGACGGCTGGCATTGTATTAAGAAGAAATCAAATCAACACTAGAAAAATACCGGTTTTTACAAATCAATATAAAGAAATAATTTTAAAATCTAATATTATCTAGAAGTAGACACACATTTCACACGCTCTAAAAAGTATTTGTAAGTTAATTATGTATGTCAACACCCTCAAACAAACAAATTCTGCAGTAATAATTTTGTAATGCTTACCAAATACATAAATCAACTTTTATTAAAGCTCATGGTTCTAAATTAATATTTTTCAACTTAATAAACTTAAAAATAACGATTTATTAAAACGTAAACCATTAGCCGCCACCGCCACTACGAATAAAAATATCACTTGGTTTTTGAATATGTTGTCAGCTACAGAAATCCTCGGAATAAATCGATACTACAGAACGTCAATTATCGAATTTTATTATTAAGCCATATACAAAATAAATTCACATAGCGCAGCACACGCGCGAAAAGAATATTATTGGATGATAAAGTAATTAATTAATTTGACACGTAAAATCAGAAACTATTTATTCTAACATAATTACAGGAAAAAAATTTTTTATTTACATACAAGTTTATTAATGGTGGTTAGTTATGAATTAAATTCCAATATCTGCGGATAGAATTGTGTTGCGTGAGCATAACAAAAAAAGCTATGCAAAAATAATAGGAGTAAACGAGTAAAATAAACTACAATAAAGTGAAAGAAAAAAAGTGACACGATATAAATTATTAAATGCAATTTTTAGAAATTTTAAAGTAAAAGGTCCATAATTATATACAAAAATAATGAAATAGTATTAAGAAAAAGAAAGAGGAATCATATGCAAGATATAAATTGAGATATGAAAGAAAAAAAAAAGTAATTCATAGAATCGGTTACGAAGAGGATAATTGTTTTTACCTTAAAAATGGTGTTTTAAAAATGAAATAATAATACAAAACACAAAAAATTAAGAATTACATTCGATTGTAATATAAAACATTTACATCTCATGGTGCGCTAGTAATTATAACATTATACTTTAAATTTCTAAAAAACAATGATTGTTTCTTGTAGGCAGCAAAATTTAAAAATGCGAGTACAATTAACATGCGCTATTTAACCTTATCGACGATACATAGTTTGAACAAAAAAAAAATTCCTGCATCTGGCTGCCAGTCTGTCATTTTTTCAATAACAAATATGTCATAATCCAGAAGTTCTGCTATTATTCAAACAGTCATTTGTTTTATTCAATACTTCATGTACACTATTATAGAAATTTTTCAAAAGAAATCTCATTATTTCGTCCAAATATTGTAGTTCTATATTCCCTTATATCACTGATAAACAATATTATGTATGTAAACTTATTGACTGCATCTGCATCATCTAATATTTTACGTCAAATGATTACTTTTAACATTTTCGTCCTCTTTTTTTTTTGATCATGAAGTCATGGTCTTTTTAATTTTTTATAATCACTGCAGTAAGCAGATCATACTTTAAAAGCATCAACAATTTGATATTCCATAAATGCACATTACCATTCTTATATTCATTTCTATCATGTAATGTTTTCATAATGCATTCTGCACATATATTAAAATTATTTATTTTGTTCATTCTTTTGGAAATATCATGTATGCATAATGGCAGATATATTTAGTTTTGAGAGTAACAACGATAAATTCGAACAGAATAGATATCGGCAAATATATGAAAATAAGTATATAGTAAACAATAGTAGTTAAAAACGTGGAATCTTCGAATAGTATAAACTTAAGTGGAATTTGTTCTTTTATAAATATTTACAATTTTATAGATATACAAACTTTTCCTTGTAAGACAGGAGAAATATTTATGCATTAGCTACTTATTACATGTTGTAAAACATGGCTACGATATTTTTATATTTCTGTATATCGTGGACAGCAAAGAAGAATAATAACGAAGTATTGGACATATTGAAAAAAGATAAAGAATTGTTAAACACAATCAAACGAAGAAAAAAAGCGTACCTGGAACACATATTAAGAGGTCCGAAATATGTACTGCAGCAGACCATAATCATGGGAAAAGTAGCAGGAAAAAGAAACGTAGGCAGAAGAACAATTGCTTGGCTGGATAATATCCGAAAATGGTCGTCAATGAAGGTAGAAGAATTGTTTCACAAGGCCAGAGACCGAAAATTATATCAAGAAATTGTCCCCATAGTTGCTACCAACGACTGAGAACAGTTAACTGGACAAAAGAAGAAGAAGTATATATCGGATGACTAATATCATTGAACATATTTAAATTGAAAGTAATAGAATTGAAAATTTACAATTTACTAATTGAAGAAATGAAATCTTTGCTTGTCATTCTCTTATGTGTGATAATAACTAAAAAAATTATAATGCTGCCCGTTATTTTAATGATTTTTGTCTTTTTTTTTTTATTTAAAATATTTAACTTTGCTAATCTATAAATTCGTAAATAATAATTAGTAGTGTGATTTTAGTGTATCCATTTAAAGTTAGTTTTATCTGTTTATTTCCATATATAATAAATGTATCAATATAATATGCTTTTTCCATTAAAGTGATTCAACTCATTTTTTATTTTATACCGCGACCTCACAGTAAAAAGTGTACGCGAAGTAATACAAGATATTGCAAAGATGCATAAACGACGACTGCATTGACATCCCAATCTTGAAGCGAAAAAATTGCTTGACATCGAACTCGATACTCGACGTTTGAAACGACTGAAACCGCATGACTTGATTTAGCATTAAGTATTAATTGATATATGATATATGTAAGTTAGTAAGAAGTCTTGCTCCCTCGAGCAAGTGTCTTCACACCCGTCTTTATGTTTAGCACTAGTTTTAAGCTCACACACCATCGTAATAATTGTAATACTTATTTGAGCGTAGTCTTAAGATCGTATTAACTCTTAAAAAGAACGAATAATATACGATACCTAATTACGATTGTTTTTTTTTTTAATACTTCTAAAATAAAGAAGTAATGTGCAAGATGAAAAAGGAAAGAGAATTGATGACTATAATAAAACGAAGAAAAACGGTGTACTTAGGTTATATAATAACAAGTAATAAATACGAGCTATTACAAATTATCCACAAAGGAAGCATTGAAGGGAAACGGGTCCGAGGAAGAAGAAAAACGCATTGAATGGAAAATATACAAGAGTGGTTGAACATTGGGAAGGCTTCAGAAATCATAAGGATAGCCAGCAATCGAGATCAGTTTCCTAATATGACCGCCAACCACCTTCGAGGAGAAGGCAGTTAAAGAAGAAGAATACTTTTAAATTCTCTGAATATGAAGTTTTTTTTTTTTAAATTGTTTTAATTAAGCATTCACTATTTTTTACAAGAAAAAATTTCTAAATATTTGTGGTTTTAACATTTCCACATCAAATATGTTTTAAAATAAATATATGCCAATGTTTCATATAATGCGGATCCGTATTTAAATAAATCAAATTTAATCACTTTTTATTTATAAAGAAATGAATGTTAAGTTATCAGTAAATTAATCATTTGCTTAGTCGGTGGACAAAAATTAAAGTTTGAAGGAAAATTTTGTTAGATTAATCTTGTTATTATTTACGCTTGAAAGCACCTGATGTTATAAATCTAAAATCTATTTGCTTTCGAGTAAAATTATTGGAATATATGTTTGTTAATCTTGCAGAACTCGAGTTTTGTAAAATATTTTTATACTGCGATTTGTCTTTATTATCATTTGATAAATTAGAAAACCTGATTCCTAATTTTGTTATTAGATAGATTAATTGACGACCCAACTGGATGAACTGGGTAGATTCACAGATTTATGGATATGGATGGAGCTGACTTGTATATATATAATAGGGGGCAAATTTAATTTATTATTTATCACTCAAAATAATTTGTAATATATAAATAAAATATATATTGATTATAAAATCATATTATTTTACGAATCGTGCAAATATGCAAAAAGTTTAAAGTATTGTCCATTATATACTTACGTAATTTGAATATTTAAAATATTTTATTTTATAATAAAATATTTTGTTCATTTCTAAATATTATTTTTTATTTATTAATTAAAATTTTATTTTAAAGAATCGAAATATCAAAATATATCGAACTTTTTCTACGTGGATATATTTAAGACGTGCAGCAAGCAAAAGTATTTGTTCATCGTTAGTTTAGTTCGTGAATTTGTTTTGTTGAAGATTGTAGTTCTGTGTGTATTTTATTGTTTGCTTTTGTCATTCGTGGAGGAGTTATATAGTGAATTATAAAATTTTTAATAATTTTATTAATTTACATATAGTTTATCTATTTTTAATTCTAAATAATTAATAATCCATCATGTCGAGTACAGGCCTAAGCGAAACTAATCCTGTGTATGGACCATTTTTTGGTGTAATGGGCGCGGCTTCAGCTATTGTTTTAAGCTGTAAGTTGACATTTAAACCGTCGTTTTAAAGTACACTTAAACTCATTATTTCATAGGGAAAGTAGTTTACTTTTAACGTACAACTTATTATTTTAATTTTTTAATTACTACATATATTGCATAACTGGCATGTTTGTTACCACGCCCTGTGTATAGTAAAATATTTTTGAAGTCAAGTAATTTAAAAATGACGTTAACTTTAACGTAAGTGTTACTAATTATGGTTATTTTTTATTTTATTTCATAATATGTCTGATTGAATAAAAATAATTTATACTCGTTGAAGGTTAATTATTTTTTACAAAAAAAAAAAAAAAAATGTAGCATTAGGAGCTGCTTATGGAACAGCCAAATCGGGTACAGGAATTGCTGCAATGTCGGTTATGCGACCTGAATTAATTATGAAGTCGATTATCCCCGTTGTTATGGCTGGTATTATAGCTATTTACGGATTAGTAGTGGCTGTTTTAATTGCTGGTTCGCTGGCAACTCCGGATAAATATCCAATATATAAGTGAGTAAATTTTAAATAATGCTTATTACGTGTACCTTTATTTTTATAAAGGAAAACAATTTGACAGATTACGTTCATTTACAGAGGTTTCGTTCATCTGGGAGCAGGGCTAGCTGTAGGTTTTAGTGGTTTAGCAGCGGGATTTGCGATTGGTATTGTCGGCGATGCAGGTGTACGTGGTACTGCCCAACAACCTCGTCTTTTTGTCGGAATGATTCTTATTCTCATTTTCGCCGAAGTGTTGGGTTTATACGGTCTTATTGTTGCCATTTATTTGTATGCCAAATAAATAAGTACACAATGCATGTATATATATATATATATATATATATATATTATATAGGATAATGCAGTTGCTTTTATGGGCTATATATATCGTTTTCAATAATATAAGACATGAATTATTTATTAGAAATTTGTTGATTGTTAAATGTTTACAATGTTACTTTCCCGTATTATTTTCAGTTTCAAAAATGTATTTGTAGTATTTTTAAACGCTCGATATCCGATATATATAGCCCTCAGTATATTATGCATTAGTTGTACGAATTAAATTTAATCATGCTGATAAGTGAAGTAGAAAAATTAAATTCAACCTAATACTTTATCCATATATTGTAATGTTAGAAACATAAACTTGTAAGTAGTTTAATAACGCTAATTTAAAACATTCCATTTTTAAACAGATTTCATCAAGTTTTTCTAATATAATTTTATTACAAGTGGAATATTGTCTGCCTAATTTAAAGGAAAAAGTGTAAGATGGATATATAAATTCTCTTACAGCGTTAGAGCTTAACATAGTGCATTATTAGATATCCAAGGTCCGTGTCTATGTGTAGGACAATTTTTTAGTCATCTTTATTTATTTAATCCATCGTCATTTCGATATATTCTCGATTATTGTTTTTCATTGTATGATAGATAAATGGGTATCATTTTTCTGTTTTTTTGTTCTTTTTTCTTTTTTTCCCTTTTAGTGTACAATGCTTTAAATTTGCTTCTGTACATTAAAAATTTAAATCTGATTCTGTAAATGCGTGTTGAACCTTATTTATATGTTCAGATAATGCACAAGGAACATATTTCCAATAAATGATTGTATAATTAAGTTATAAATTAGGTCTTTACTATGTTATTTTATTCGTGGGATACTTACTTTACATTGTAAGATGTTTCGTTTTACCTGCTTTGTGTAATTATTAATTATTGTTGCCAAAAATGTACACGCGGATTAAATGCATTTGTTTAGTTCTAACTAAACTGTTTATGTTATTAACGCAGTGTCTCGGTTTAAATCTACCGTTGTAAACATTTAATTATTATTTTTAAACGAGCAGTTATCATTCGTATTTTCGTTCGTTTGAATTGTAATCGTTTATCTTATTTTATAATTATATTTTTAATCTGTCAACGTAATCAATGTTAGAAAAATATTCATACCTTTTTTTTTTGTCGAAATTTAAATATCGTTCCTTATGTAATTTACAATCATAACGAAATAAAATATCTCGAAATCAGCGGTATAGTTTTTTTTTTCATTTATTAAATGTACCTCTTTCTTTTTAAAATAACACCAAAAATAGTATTCACGTTTTGAGACACGCGATCATTGTTCGTGATTTTTCTAATAGGAATTACAGGTATTTTACTTTTTTGTTTAAATGAAATATTACTGTAATAAACAACAAGAAAGGAGTTCAAATCACTGTACACTTTTTATAAAACGATTACAAAGCTATTATGAAGACATTATCAAGTGAACATACAAGTCAAAAATATATGGAATGGATATGAAATATAAAATTTAAAAATATATGTACAGATTAGAAAAAAAATTTACCCAAAATGGAAACTAGTATTTATAGACTAACCTGATAGTGATATGGTGAATAACAATGATTGATATAAATTTTATACATGAACGTAACAGAAAATAAAAATTGTTAAGAACTTCTAATATAAAAATTGAATATTATAAAATTTATTAATTTGTATATTGAAGTTCTTATTTATTTTTATTTTCTACGCTTTCGTGTTATGTTTATGAATAAAATTTATATAATTGATATTATTTTGTTTACTACATTCATTATCAGATTAGTTTAAAAATATTCATTTGGATAATTTTTGTAAATTTTAGTATTTTTATATTTTATATATATTGTATATATTTATATATTTTCATGTTTATTTATATATTCATTTTTGATAATGGCTTAATAGCCGAAAATCTTTGTGATGGTTATATAAAAAGCGCTTAGTGAGTTAAAGTCCTTTTTGTTGTTTAAAAAATCACTACATTCGACGCTTTAAACAACATATTACAAATTCAATTTTGCTTTTAAAACGATTTTTTTGATATAATTCTATCGTCACAGCATTGATTTCTTTACTGTCCTCTGAATGAGACTATTTATTTATTATGGTAATGTCAAATCTAAAGAAGAATACCATAATAATTCCATTCTCTTATTTACTGATTTATAATAATTTTATATGAATGTGAAAATGAGGAATAAAAATATGTATTTTTTCAATGTCGAACAAATTAACTTTGTTGCAACGTGTATTACGATGTACGAATATGGCATGAGGTGGAAATAGTTTCTTTTAATATGTCGTAGAAATTTAGTTATTTAAATTTCTATCAAGATTCTGGAATATGAAAAATTTAATGGATTTTCATCATCCATGTAATATGCCTAACGTGATTATGTAAAAAAAAAAAATTGCAACGGATTTTGTATTTACGAGATTCTAAAATTGAAAACTATCAGTTTAAGAACGAAAACAGTATAGGTATCTTTTACAACTGTGTAAATTAAACATCAAGGCGTCTAAAAGTAAAATAAATTATACGCACGTAACTTATGATACGGTTTTACACACACACACACATATATATATATATAGATATATGCACGCAAACGAGTTCTTTGTGTTTAAGTAGTGTATTATATATATGAATACGCGGTTTATTAGATTAGAAAACGTGAATTTATGCCGTTATTATTCAATATTGTTTAATGGTGGATACTGACAAATTATTCTAAATATAGAACAATAAAAATGTGGAATTATTTATTTTCAGAAAACGTTTTTAATACTTTTAAATCGATAAAGTTAAGTGTTTGATATAGTTGCGTTGCTTGCAAAATAAATATATAATAACGTGTATGTGTGTGTGCCGTGCTTCAATAAAATGATTGAGTTTGTATTCAATATCGGTATTACCTCATGGTAATAACGAAAAGGATGGATAGTTATTTATTATGAGAAGTATGTTCGATGATATTTAGTTTATTCAATTCGTGTATACGTACGAGGTAATCGTCATTATATTGAGAAAAATTAGTTGCAGATTGTTATATCTACTTGTATTCAAGGACATCTACCGTACCGAAGATATCTAATCTTGACAGGCGTCATACGTATGTGTTCCTATGTCCTCGTTAATATAACACTACAATTCTATAAAGTTATGAACTATTCCAATTCATATTGCTTTGCTTATACGATGATGTTTCTTGTAAGTGCGCACGCGACCAATGTTAATTTCATTATATCTTAATTTCGCACACGTGTATATGTTACAACATACATATATGATGTTCAATTTTAATTTCTTTATCACAAAGATAAAATTTAATTCCTTCGTAAAATTAATATGCGCGTCGTAAGTTTTAAGACCTTTTATGCTGTTCGTTCGCTGTTGTATTCAGTTTCAAATGTAATTAATGTTTTTAAGTTTCGTATCGTTTTTGTTGTCATAATAGTTATTAGTCGAACAACTTGTCATTTCTCTGTATAAGTATATTTTCAAAAATTGACAAATTAAGAGTATAAAACAACTTGAACTTTAATTAAAATTTAATTTTTATAATAAATATATTAAATATATTTCGTAGGAAAAATTGAAACACAAAATCTACACAGTCTACGATGTTTATATTACCGCCTATGCTTTTAATCAGCTCATTCTCATGATTTTCACACTTTTTATAAAATTTTTACGCAGTAATATAAGGAGTTTTAATTGATTATCTAAGTGTGATATTTTTTCGTATCGTGTAGCATTCAGTGAAATTCTGCCGCGATGATTTTGCATTATCTGTAATTTTTGATAAGTACTATCACATACGTAACACCACACATCTGTACGAATATATGTGTGTGTAATGAAATATATTGTATATCTGTATATGTTTGTGTTGGTTATAAATAAGTTATCAGCTCTATGTGTAGTTTATTAGCTTTTACTCGAGTCGGGGTTTTTCATATTTGCATTTAAATAAGTATAAATATTGTTTTGTTTCCACCATTCGGAATATTAAATAAATAACGTGTTTGGTATTTATAGCACCTACAAACGATCGGTGTACACGCGTATAGCGTAGGGTCCACTATACTTTCTCTGAAGCACGGTAACTATTACGTAAGGATAAATCGCTTGAAATATCTAGGAACAGTATTAAATGAAATTTATGTTAAGCGTGTGTGAATCACAAAAAATGAAAACATCGGAATTTATGTATTAAAATATGTTTATACATATATATATATATATAAATTTATATAAAAAAGAACATATAATTTCTTTAATGCAATTTCTGTGAAATTTAACGAACTATAAATAGGATCGTTGGAGATAAATGATTTATTTCGAAAATATAATTCGATTTATCTTACAAATTTTGAAAAGAACGTTAATCTGTAAAAAAAGCCAGCATTTTTTATTTAAAATTGAGCAATTTATAAATTATCGTCCAAGTTTTGTATTTGAATAAAAGCGTCGCTGCAATATAATATTCGAACGTTATTGGCTGATTTTTTGCAAACGTTAGTTTCCAAGTTCATTAGTTTCAATCGTACACTCCGATTGGACAGCTAGTTCGTGTACCGTAGTATTTAACATATTTAGGTCACGATGTGGATGGTACATGAAATTTTAAGTTTTTTATTTTCTAGTTGACGTGAAATGTCTCCAGTTTAATTGTATTTATTTAAATACATCGAATACAGTTCGCCTAAGAAGCAGTAACAGCCGTGTAAATTTTGAATTATAAAATTATTTGCAACACACCCTTTTATCGTACGAATATGAATGCAGCGATGTCATAATTGCTACGGCGCTCGACTACCAAACCGACAATCAAGGGTTTGCTAACGATTCGCGGCGTAAATATTAAAAAGTCCTGTAACCAGAACGCAGCGACATTTTTCCGTATAGCATATTATATGCGAACGCGTATCTGCGTTGCATATAATTAGTGCTTTGAATATTAACCCATTTTGTACGTAAAAATAATTACAATGGGCTAATCATCATATTCGGCAACGAAAAATATCACGATTATATATGTATACATGTAACGTAAAGTATAAATATGTAATAGTATCGAGGAAAACTCGGTTGTCACAAAAAATCATTTGTCATTGAAGATAAAGCAAATTATTATTATTATTATTATTATTGTTGTGTAATCATTTTAATCATCGTTGTTATCGGGCCCTGTTAACGAGTACGTTGGAAATAACCATTAATTAACGGACTTGTGCGATTCGTTTCTTTAAGCACTACTCGTGCCACTACAAATGAGAACATGTGTTTTATGTTTAGTAATTAGACCAACGTCCTTATTTTGCACAGATACTGTAATAACGTTCTTCGGATTTATTTTTTTTTGCGATGGGTGTGTGTTTGAAAAATCTATAAATTTAAAAATACTAATAACGTAAATTACGAGAATTTGACCTTTTTCCGAGGATGTAAAAAAAAAACAAATTCAATCTTAGAGATCTAGAGAAAGCCCTTAAAAAAATATTCCTTAGGATTAAGAAATACATTATGTTTGGCTTGTATTAGAATATGTATAAGGATTATTGACTACTCTAGAGATGATTACTCAGAAACTCATTAAGTGATTGAGTAAATGAACTATGAAAAATGTTTGAAAAAAATAAGAAAAACTATCATTCATAAATTATTGAGATTTATATATTTTGGTGGTACGAGGAAAGAATGATTATGAAATCGACCGCAAGAGTAAAAAGATTGTAATACACTACGATATAGGCAATTTAATACATGCAACGGGCCAAGTATAATAAACATATAAACGACAAATTACTATTATAGATGCGCAAACTTCTTGGTAAAGAATGCAAATTTTATATATATATATATATGTCTATATAATTATATTTGAGAATAAAATTAATAAAATAATAGGAGAAAGTTTTTTTTTAAAATTTTAAATAAAGAAAAACAATTATAAATACGGAAAAACTGTTACTTTGGAAACCGTTTCTTTATTTGCTAGATAGAAATATTATTTTTATAATCAATCGTCGATATTTGTTAAAAAATTATATTTAGAGAATTTAATTTTAACGCGAAATTTAAATGTCGAGAATAACTTATTAAATTTATCCGAATTATTTAATTCTTTCAGTTGCATATTAATTTTCAGAATATTATACATTTCGATAAGTAATATTTTATAATACTGTTTTGTTTTTTTAAATAACTGGATAATTTTTAACGTGTTACATAAATATTTTTACAATCGAAATCTCCCACATCAACTAAATTTACCTTATAAAAAATAGACCCCATTTTTTTTTTAGCTTTAAAAGTTTCATATACCATACCTAATATGAACACTGTGACTGAAGTAGTTAAAATCTATCGCGATGAACGATGAATTTATTTCGATATTTCAGACCATATCGATATTTGTCTATTTTTTACTGACCTATTTTTGCGTCTAGGATATTAAGCCGATTACCTCTACATTAGGAAGAAATTACCGATATATTGTTAAAAACTTCTTTCCGTGGCCTCAGAAGATGACGACATTAGTTGAACTATCGTTAAGACGACTACTACACATCGGCGGAGTGAATAACAATAATATAAGAAACGAATTTTATGACCATCCGTCGCTTGTAATATTATCGATATTCCACTTTTATTTTTTTACATTATCCGTTATTTTTTTTCTGCGTTATATAACCTTCCTTCTTCACTTTCCTAAACTTATTTTTCACGCACGCACACACTTGCATATGTATATTCATGCACATATACATACATGTGTGTGTGTGTAAATTATATATATTTAGAGAGAAGGATGGATGCGTGTACGTTGAGTGTTGTTTTTTTTTTGTTTGTTCTAACTTTTATCACTGTTAAACAAACGCACCGAAGAATATTTTAATAATTAAGGTCGTTGGCGGGTGTTTTATATTTTATCATCATCAAGCGGTTAATAATACGGTTATAGAAGAGTTTCGTTGTTACGGAAAAAGTAGCCTACGTTCGAATGTGATTTAACATACCGCCATATAAATCAAGTTGTAATTATTAATTGTACACCTAGCGTCAATTCATCCAAATGAATTATTAATTAAATTTTATCTAAAATTGTTAATTATATTAGACGGAGATAACTTTATTACTACTTATCGCAGTACGGAACGGTTATAGATATTTCTCGCAATTCATTCAAGTCGAGAAGTGTTAATTTATTTTGGTAGTATTTACCTAAATAATTACGAATATCTAATGGATAATTTGTAAAAGTAAATTCGATGCAATTACGTTTGCCTTCATTTGTTCATACGTATCGTTTACTCTAAAATGTTAATGACATAACGATATATGATAGTAAAATAAAATAAAAAAAATAAAAGCAGAAAAATATATATGTACACACATATATAAATACTTATAATATTGTATATTTAAATAATTTACACACACACACACATATATATATATATATATATTGCCACACATGAATATAAATGTGTAATATGTGTAGTAACAGATGTACAATTGTAAAATAAATTCAGTAATTTATATAAAATAAAGTAAATTTAAAAAAGTATATTTATTCAAGGACCTTAAAATAACCATTGTTTTATATATATATGTTATATATATATATATATATGTTATATATATATATATATATGTTATATATATATATATATGTTATATATATATATGTTATATATATATATATATATATATATATATATGTTATATATATATGTTATATATATATATAACATATATATATATATATATATATATATATATATATATGTTATATATATATATATATATATATATATATATATATATATATGGTTATATAAGAGGAGTAAGTTTTGTTTACCGGGATAAGGACTAAAGACCGTGGTAAGATATTTTCGTGAACGCATTTTCTTTATTACAAGCCCATTGACCATACATTTTTTTACAGGTTGTGCTGACTTTATAGACATTTTAAACATATGTGATGCTTTCTACAGGGTATACTCATGGTTATAAGATGATGAAGTTACCTAAAAATATATGAATTTTTTAAATTTTATGAATAAATCTCGTAACAGTTTTTGTCTGTCTGTTAAAATTTCGTTTATCAACTCTGGGTGTCGAGTTGCTTGTACCTATTTTTCTGAGTTTTCGTTTATTTACTATTTTCTGAAATATATTTGTGTTGGATAGCGTACAACTCGATGGATTTTTTTTTACATGTTCGGGTATTGATCCATGCTGATTTTTGTAAAAAAAAATGTTATAATTATCATTTTTTTTTAAACAATTTGTAAATTTCAGATTTTCTCGATTATTTCTCTAAAATTGACTCAATTCGTATTTTTTTGAGTTTATGTTGTTTTTTTAATACGTCATTACTTACTGTAAGCGGAACTGATGTAGGATGAGAGAAAAAAACTAGTCAGGTTTAATTTCAACATAAGTTAAGTTTAGCCCTTTTATTCTACAGAAATCTAGACAACAGCGCTCCTCACATTAAGAAAATTGATGGTGAACATGATGTTTTAATTGCAAGAATTAACGAGATTAAGGAAACGGAGGAAATTAATCAGCAGATAAACAACTTACATAATAATCTTAACACAATGGGACTCAATTTAATCTTGCGATAATACTGCATTAAAATTTAAAATAATTCAGTGCACACGTCAACTACGTGTTGAACAAAATTAAATCATATTACTATAAAATTAATGCATTATACAACTACACCTTTGGATTATCCTATAATAAAAATATAATACTATACAATGCATTATTCCGATCCATAATAATAGAATGCGGCAGCATAATGTACTTCCGAAAAATAACTAAGAAACGATAAAAAAAGATCGTCATATAGAACAGTGCCCTATGGTGCTACCAATATAATAGCAGCCGTTATGCCTGTAGATCTTCATATTGAAAAAACGAATGAAATGAAAGACGCAAAAAAAAAATGAAGTCGAAGATCTATTAAACAAAAATAAAAAACACTTAAAATGCATTAATAAAAGGCAGGAAATATATATTATAAATTTAATTGTAAACGTAAAAAACATTTTTAAATAAAAATTAAAATAACACAATTCTTATAACTGGCCATGAAAATTTCAGAACATACCACATAGACCTTTACTGCAGCGAATACAAATGAAAAAGACCTAATTACGTAGATTATTTACAAATGTAATGACTGGAGTACATTGAGAAGTTAATAATAGCACAAGTTCCCCCGTTCGTTACAATTTTTGTTATTATATAAATATTTTTAAATAACAAAAATAATAAATATGTCGACAATCGCGTTTTCCGATATCAGACATAATTAAAAATAACGTAGAACGATCGCAATCTATGGATTCTTGTGTATTATAATGATCACGACGTTCAAGTGTGACTAAAGGACTACGATGATGATATATGTATATATATATATATATATATATATATATATATATATATATATGTGAATGCTGAACGTATGTATTGTAAAATTTTGTTTAGTATCTAAAATTTAATGTAAGCGTATGTAAAATTATCATACATGTATATGTATTTCTTTATAGATTATTTCGATAAAGTACTTTTTCTGTGCTTATTTTAATGACGATAGTAAATAAAAACTGTTTATTTCTACCAAAAATTAGCCTCGTGCGGATACGGCTTTTATTTTTTACGGAAGTAGCAGCGGTGCTATCATCGGTGTGTATATATATATGTGTGTGTGTGTGTGTTGTTTGTTCGCATGCGTGTGTGATGTAAAAATCTAAATAGCTATTTTTTATTTGATTTATTTGACAACCAGCTCATCCAATACAGAAGGGTGGTGTGCGGCGTACTGTAATTATTTCTCGCCTACATTAATTTTGTTTGTTCTTTATTCTGTGAACAATCGTTTGGATAATTCGTATTCATTCGGTTCGAACGTTTTATACACATATATATATATATATATATAAATATACATACATGTATATATACACACACATTTATATATACGTGTATATATATTTTTCTTCTACTCTCCACTCATGAAAGTGCCGGTTATGTGATCTAAGTCCTATTCGGTGTGTTGTGGCAAATTTACATGTGCTACACTTGAACATGTCATTGTGGCTAACCTTCTTCTGTGTTACCGTCTTTGTATTTTTTTTTACAGCTGGTTTCCTGTTGGTAACAATTTTCTTAACTAACGCTGTCCATTTAGGACGATTTTGCGCTGCAATTTCCCATTCGACTGACGTTGGTGTCTTATTTGTTGCTATCTTCAGGTCTTGCGCTACATCTTTGAAGCGAAGTTTCGGTCGCCAGCGCGGTATTTGTCTGTATAGTAATACCTTTTAGGTATTCTCTCATTTCCATGAGGATAGCATATCGCAGCCATTGTGTTAAATATTGTTGTTAACATTTCTGCATTTATCACGCGATCCTTCCATAATGTTCTGCTGATTCTACGTAATAGTCTCTGGTGGAAAAATTAAAGTTTACGTTTTTTTTTTTCATTATTGGCCATGTTTCGTACCCATATAGCATGAGTGGTATTATCATAGCCTTGTATACTGCTAATTTGATTTTTATCTCTAAATTTCGATTGCAGAATACTTTCTGTGTTAATATATATATATATATTATATATATATATATATATATATATATATATATATATATATATATAAATAAATAAATATATATATATTTATATATTATTGTTGTTGTTATGTGTAGATTTATGAGCCATCACCTAGGTCAGGGGCACGGGAAGAACGTAAGGTTAGTTAGAATGAATTGAAAGTTGGAAGAATAAACGGGAAGGACGGATTGTTAAATTAGATGATATAAATTGGAGGATTTAAGAAAATGTAATGTTATTGGAAGCACCGTGCGTGTAGGAAAGAATGTTTAGTAGGAGACTGAGAGGGAGGATAGAACGTTCGGAATTTAATTGCATACATTCAAGGAGAATGTGGTAGGCGGTAATGATGACATTAATGGTTGAACATAAAGGAGGAAGAAGATTTTTTAGGATATAACTGTGTGAGATATTAGTGTGATCTAGGCGTAGACGAGTAAGTACAACATCATCTATTCCGTTTGTTGAGTGGGACGGAGTTTGGAGGAATGTTGAATCTCGAACTGATCGAAGTTTGTTGTTAAGTTGAAGTGCAGACCACTGGAGGTTCCATGACTTACGTACTGAAGATTTTATATAAGTCTGGATCATTGATACAGTCAGGAGCGGGAATGGTTGAAGCAATGTGCCATCTCTGGTTGTACTGTCCGTTTGGTCATTACCTTGTATGTCAACATGCGATGTGATCCACGCGAGAAATACACGATTATTAGATGTTATATTCAAATGACCAATTTCCTTAGAGGAGGCGGGATTTAGGATCATGAAGATTACTAGGGCACTGTAATGCTACAAGATAGTCCGTGAATATTAAGAATGATTGATCAACGATAATGTTTGAATGTACCATATCTTCAATAGATGTTGGTGATTGTCCGTTTGAATTCTGATCTGCCAGAAAGCGTTCGCAATATTGCTTCTATGTTGAGACCTGTCCATTCCTTCATGCTTTAAAAACAGGTTTTCCATTTTCTATCTCTTCCTCGTTTTTCTGTAACGTTTACTTCGACGATTACTTGTAGTATATCGTATCTTCTACTTCTCTTGACATGACCGAGATAAATTATTTTCCGACTCTTTAGAATAGTCACTAGATCTAGTTTTTTATTTAGTTGGTGCAAAATCTTTGCATTCGAAACCTCATCCGTCCACGATAACTGTAAGATCCTTCGGTAAAGTCACATCTCGAAAGCATTCAGTTTATTTATCATTGGTTTTTTGAATTGCTCAGGCTTCTTTTTCATATAGCAGTACGGACGGACCATTTTTGACGCCTATTTAAGCGTTTTATTTGTATTTTTCACATTTTCAAGAGTATGGTCCTCGCTTACTCAATTTTGGACCTTATTTCGTAATCTAGGTCCTATGAACTATTAACGTTACAGCCGAAGTATTTAAATGTATTAGTTTGATGAATAATTTTATTATTAATTTTTATTGATACCTTCCGGGTTTCAGCCTCTTGGCTAACTATCATGACTTTAGTTTTCTTACAATTTATCAATATGCCTATTTTGGCTGATTCCGCATTAAACCCATTTATCATTCATTGAAGTTCAAGTTTGTTGTCTGCAATAAGACTGTGTCATCGGCGTAACGTAAATTGTTAATGCCATAACCATTCACATTTACGCCACCTATATATTTAGATAGTGCCTTCTGGAATATTTACATATATATTGTTTGTGTGTATATATATATATATCAGTACCTGGGCGAACTTTTCTATTTTGCAAAATCGCGTTCTTTTTTTTTGGAAAATGTATTTAGATGAGACTCGCCATCGTTATATTAACTACAATTATTTTAATTGTGTAGAATTTCGTTACTAAAAACTTCAGCTTTACAAATGTGATAACCGATATCTTATGAAAATTAATTTTATAATTTTTGAATGGGATTTTTATTTAAAATAATTTATTCCTAGATAAAAAAAATATTTTCACTTTAAATTGAAACCGTACCCGAGATGTAGAACTTTAATTATTTTTAAGCTTATAACATGAATAGGTTATAATGTGATCAAGCTGGAATTTTTAACGTCCATTTATATAAGTATCGATTAAAAGAGCATGAAAAAAAATTACATTTTACGGAGGGTACTGATTGTCGGTTGCATAAAATTTCAAAATTTTTAATTTCCACAGACCATTTTAGACTACTTTATAAATTACACGTATGTATAAAGTTTCATCGTAATCGTTGTTAAAGCTGCTTCCGAATACATACATACATACATATATATATATGTATGTATGTATGTACATCATTTACTTTTTAAGCTATCTACGATTGAAATTTGGAGATCAACATAGCTGTGATGTCTTTGTTTTTGGACACCTCTGCCAAATCTGTAGATGTCTTGGTAGACCACTGACGTATATCAGCTCTCTTTGACATTTTTCTTCTCTCTGGCTTCCGATGTCCCTCGATGACACCATTCAGGACAGTTGGGATAAATAATACCTTTCTAGATGCCTATTTACTGTATATATATACATATATATATATATATATATATATATATATATATATATATATATATATATATATATATATATATATAATGTATCGTCCCTTCTCGATCTGAATAATCTACAATTATTCCCCAATATAGCATGTAGCGACATTTCTAGAGAAGTCAGCATCCTTAATTAAGATGTAGATAGTCCCCACAGTATCACGTTGGGTAAGCTGTAAAGACACCCACATTAAAAAATATATATATAGGTATATATAAAAATTGCTCGTTTAATAAGATATATTAATTTATATATGTTTTCGAATCCGAGCCTTTAAGTTTAAAATTTCTCGAAACGATATATTCATTGTAACACGTTGCGGTCTGCATTTGTACATTTATGTTTATCCTACTTCCATTTTACAACTGCAATTATGTTTTGTTTTGATTAATAAATTTTATCTTTTCGAATTAACGTGAATAGATGCAAGCGTGTAGTGATCTGTATCATCTTAGGAAATAATAATTAATACAAAAAAAAAAACACGGATACTCTCACGAGAGTTTGGATTATGTACTACTCTCCTATCGTACAATCATTTCCATATATGTTGGATCGTATTTCATAATCGGTTATGAACTAGGGATGCATAATGAGATGGTTTCCCTGTTGCCTTTCTTCGCAGTTTTACGACCGCTTCAGTAATACGTACTGCAGTCCACAAATATCGATGTAACGGGTGTTCTGTTCTCCACCTATATACAATGCTGATAGTGCTGCTCCCACTGTCAGGGTATCACTTTCCGTCTTCTACTTACTTCTAGTAGATTACACTACCACTAGCATAGCCCACAAATTTATAGGAGCACGCAAATGCCTAAGGAATAGGAGGAGACTACAAGACAGAAGGATAATAAAAGTATTATACGAAAAACGAATACAAATAATAAAAAAATAAAAAGGAAACGAAGCGGATGTAAAAAGATGTAAGGTAGAAATTCTGCATGTTACCAGGGCTTTTCAATGTGTGCATGAAAAAAAAAAACCGATTTCAGAAGTGAAGGAAGAAGGTAACTGGAAAGTAAAAGTGGTAGATGCTCGAACGATGATGTTCGCTTCATCGATGATGTAGTAATCGTGGGGAAAAAATTAAAAATATTTGAATGAATCGAAACAATATTTGGCAGAAATAATTAAAAAGATCACGAAGAAAAGACAGCGGCCATTTTCTCGATTACTCTTTCGGATTGTAAATTCGGGCGCTTATTTAGAGATATGCTGCATTATAAATTTGAGTTCGACAGCCAGTCTTCTGCGCCTTCTTCTAGTGAATGTAGCCCAATCAGTCCTTTATTAAAGCTATTTACTTTACACGAATTGATAAAGTGTGACATCGTTCGGATCTCGCCACAGCTGCACAGCTCCGTTTCCGACAGTTTCCATTTGTTCATTAAATATTTGCAACGACCCTGGTTGGTTTTGACGCGATTTAAATTGCACCATGTTTTTCTGTTGAGACCAAATCCTGGCACCCTGCTAGCCGGATTTGATATTAATTGTCCGTTTGTGACATAAATTAGGCCAGATTGCATTTATAATTACCATCCGAGAGTAGGAATTTTCCTCGGAAATCGTTTTTTTTTTTTTTTTTTTTAGGAGAAAATAACGTAAAATTTTTGCCCGTCCCGTTCAGTTTACTGGGATATTCCGCGGCTATGATAATTCGAGTCATATTTATTTCAGTAATTTCACTACAATACACCAGTACATTTCAAAAGGTGATGAAGAAAAGGAGTATAAAATAAAAGTTATCACAAATATAAAAGTAAATAAATAAATAAAAAGCAAACAAAAAGGAAAAACGGGTAAGTTATCTCGAGGAGATAATTAAAATATGACAATAATAATAAACAACAACAAATTAGTTAAACTCATTAGAATTAACTTTTGTTTATGAAACATTAAAAAGCTTTTCGGCTGTTAGGTCGCTGTCAAGTAAATGATTAAAAAATAAAAATATAAAATGAAAAAATTAATTTTAGATTACAAGTTATAAAAAAAATTGGCGAATTGTAATCTAAACTTTTTTTACTTGATAATAGTAATGGGCAAACCATTGTTGAAGCCCTCCGCGCCCTAAAAAAAAAAGGCTGTAAATATAATAGTCGAAAAATTAATCGTACGGAAAATAATCGTCTAGAGTTGACGACGAACGCGTAGATATTTCGTGGATTAGTCGTTTAGTATACGTACGTCAGCGCTGTAGTCGCTCCATCGATTATTTAGTTAGGCATAGATAACAGTGTAGCAGCAGGTCGGAGCTTTTTAGGGGTTGGTTGTTTTCTACGAAAACGAAAAGTTGCCAAGTTGTAAGTTTGTTATACACTGTTACAGTTAGAGCTAACGAAATCAAAAAAAAGGAACAAACGAAACTTCTAACCATGTTAACCGCGACCCTCTCCTGAAGTTCAATTATTATTATTAATTTAAAAAAAACAAAACTCAAAATGATATTATTTTATGTCATCGCTACAAGCTATGTCCAATTTCAACTATATATATATATATATATATATATATATATATATATATATATATATATATATATATATATATATATATGTATATATTTATTCATTTATTTATTTATATATATAGGGAACGTAGTTATTTTTTAAAATATAAATAACAAGAAATGAGTTAAAATCACTAATGTTTATGTATAAATTTTATATCGATTTTTTTGCATATTGTGTTGTTTAACAAATTCGCTATCAGATTATGTTATAAATACTGTTTTTCATTTTATAAATTGTATATCTAAATAAGTACTTTTACATTTTAGTGTTGTTTACCACATTCACTATCAGACTATTTTTCATTTTGTTGCTGTTAGATGCGTACAAGGATTGTATTAAATCAATTAAGCGACGTGAAACTCCAAATTTACTTAGCATCTGCCATAGTTTTTGCCATCGTACTGAGTCAAATAAAGCAGAAGTATGCGCATTAACATTAAACTCACTGCATTTTCAATTATTTACTTTATAGGATTTGCTCCCGCGTTCTTCTCCCTGGAACGAAACCCGCTTGTTCTGGCGATAGCTGCGGTAATAAATACGGTTTCAACCGTTCGTGTATAATGTGGAGCATAACCTTACTTGCACGTGGTAGCAATGCTATGATTCTATAGTTATGGCACAAATAACGCGCTCCTTTTTTCTAAATTGGTACATAAATGGATTACGTACAATCATTCGGCCACATGGACGTATCCCAAATTCTCTGACACGGTGTGTGTAGAATTTTGGTCGTGTTCTCGCCTAGATTCATGAACATCTCCATGACCTATTTCATCCTCTCCAGTCGCCTTGTATATCATTAGCTTATGTATAGCTAGGTGAACCTCTTCCTCTAGTATTGATGGTTACTTATCAGCTGTCGAACTTGATACTTCTCTTTGGTTTTCCGCAATAGTTTCGCCATCTGGATCTTATTTTCCTTTCATCCATTAACATTTTTTCATTCGTATTTTTAATTTAGGCGTACTAGATGCATAAATGTAGCAATTATAGATATATAATATTCTATGATAATACATAGTACTTAAAGTATTCAAATACTTTAAGAATTAAATTGTTAAATTGTTAAATCTTACTTTGATGTTGTTTCTCTTCGATTTTAATGAATTTATATATATATATATATATATATATATATATATATATATATATATACAACTTAAGTATTATTGTACAGAAAGTTCACACAGACGCACGTCGCGCAGAAATATACTCAGCCTATACACATAATTTTATTTGGCACTGAAAAGTTTTATCACTGTTTCGAAAAGTGCTAGTAAAAAACTTTAGTAACCCTGCTGGAATTTCTTGTGTCGTATTAAAAGCAAGTTGAAATTTATCGGATTCGTCTTGTAAGTTAAAATTATTTTTATTGTATAATCTTATGTGATCCGTACCAGAACATACAAACAGTAAACGTTTTGCAGTTTTTACTGCGCCACATTCTCACTTGTCATCGTTATTTAAATGAAAATGAAATAGATAAGACCTAAATTTCCCATGCCCCGTGAATAGTTGGGTGTCAGTGAAGCCCCATATATTTTGACAGGCTCGTAACATTTGATAGTATTTATTATCCATTTTCAATATTACGTTACCAGTGTGGTATTTCACAGTTAATTGTTATCAATGATAATACATGAGTATTTAAAGTATTCAACTAATTTGAGAATTAAATTCTTAAATCTTACTTCGATGTTGTTTCTTTTCGATTTTAACGAATTTGCCACTATCTAACCAATTTCCTAATTTGATTAAAGTATCATTTGCTATGTTTTCTTGTTCTACTTTTGAGTTACCGGAAATTATATAAATGATATCGTCTGCATACGCACAGAGTTTTACATTTTTATTGTAGCATAATTTCAAGACTCCATTGAAAAGTATGTTTCAGAATAGCGGTACGCACAGAGTTTTACATTTTTATTGTAGCATAATTTCAAGACTCCATTGAAAAGTATGTTTCAGAATAGCGAACCCAGAACACTTGCCTGTTGACAGCCCATATTGATCTCTTTTTCTGCAAACGGATTCCCTACTTGTATAGAGATCTGCTTGTTACTTATATAATGGTAGATTATATTCAATAATCTTTAATTTTCAACTAGTAAATTGTCTAGAGAATTATGACAGGACATGAAAGTTAACAAAAAATTTGAAAAATTAAGTTTGTCTGAATACTAAACTAAAATATCTACTTTCGAATGGTTCACACCGATTACACCTACGTATACATAATTCACATACATGTATATA
Organism: Coronaproctus castanopsis; assembly: GCA_032883995.1. Classification (NCBI taxonomy): domain Eukaryota; kingdom Metazoa; phylum Arthropoda; class Insecta; order Hemiptera; family Monophlebidae; genus Coronaproctus; species Coronaproctus castanopsis. The sequence continues at coordinate 57,178,095 of CM065053.1, forward strand.
GTTTTGACGAACCAGTCCTAGGACTGAACGATTCCGAAGAAGAGAATATATATATAGATATATGTATGTATGCGTTTTGTATGCTTGTACACTAATAAAAATACACGAAATGAGTCACTTTTAAAAATGCATAGGCGTTTTAATGCTTCAAAGGTAAAACACGTATTTTTGTCCTCATTTTAACTGTTAATATTATGTGGTCGAGACTGCCTTCTCTGTTTTTCTATCTCTCTCTCTCTCTCTCTCTCTCTCTATATATATATATATATATATATATATATATATATATATATATATATATATATGTATACACATATATATATGTATTCGTGTACACAGATAATTGAGTAATTATTTTTTGTGCGACCAATTTTCCCCCCAAAAATCAAGTTACGTCACGGTGTAGGTCAAATTAAATTATATGAAGATCGTACGATAATAAATAAATAGCTTTAACGTAATGATGAATTGTGCGCTGTAAAAGGAAAAAGAGAAATAATATTCGAAAAATAAATGTAAAACAACGAACAATTACCGTCGAAATGTAAATCATTAATTACACGATATCACGATATGCCTATATCAACCTACTGCACGGTGTAGGCATACTCCAAATATCCGACGTTTTAAATGTTGTGCGCGTAGAAGGTCTACAAGACGATTTCGTGAATGAGACGACAAACAAAACTATTGGATGCGGTCCTACGAATGACCGGTCTAAAATGGAGTCGAGCGGTGGTACATATAGCGTGACAAGACGATGATAAGTTAGTAAAAGTAGATGAATAGATGAAATCAGGAATTAATTGATAACGTTAATAATAAGTTATATATATATAAATTATGTTTATTATTTCGATTAGAGAGCTAACTGCTACTATTGTAACGAGACTATAGTTTGTTTCGTATATTTAGTACGTATTGAATTCTAATTTTATCGCACTTGATTTAAAAATCTAAAATTTATTATAATCTAATAAACTATTTTCATGATAGGTTTTATTCAATAATTTATATTATCAGAGCGGTAAGGATTTTCCGGTACAGCGTACGTTTCTAAATTGTCTCGTTTCAATTTTCTTGATTCTTTTCTCATATTACCCGAGGAATGGTAGACAAATTACGGTTCACTTTTAGTTTAAAACGAAGCCATTTTTATGCTAGTCGGGTTATATTTATTACTCGGTAATAGATGTAAATATTACATACGTATTATATATACATCTTCTTCTAGTCCTCGCTCGTTTTCGAGTATGAGATTATCCTTTAATTAGGATGCGGTTTTGTCTGCTAATGGCAGTGCCGATTACGTGATATAAGTCCTATTTGGTGTGTTGTGACAAATTTACATTTATTACACTTGAACACTTCACTGTGGTTACCCTTCTTCTGTGTTACCGTCTTTGTCTTTTTCTTTATAGCTGATTTCCCGCTGGTAACGCCGTTTTCTTAACTAACGCTGTCTACTTGGGGCGATTTTGCGCCACAATTTCCCATTCGACTGACGTTGGTATCTTCTTTTGCTATCTTCAGCTGTTGTGCTACAACATCTTTGAAGCGATGTTTCGGGCGTCCGCAAGGTCTTTTTCCGTATAGCATCCTTTTGGGTATTCGCTCATTTCCATGCGAATTTATATATATTTACACACATCTGGCTAATGGTAACGGCTGCGATTTAAAGATATGCTCCCAGTAGACTTTAAAAAATTAAGTGTTAAGCCAACAAAGGACAACTGGGAAAAGAACGCCCAAAATCGTACAGCGTGGGCTAATATGGTTCGAAAATTAACAAATATTACTACAATGCAGAAAAAAAAGTAGAAACTCTACTGTTAGAAGTTCTAATAGAACAGACCATAAAATGTCAACTTTGTACTCAACAATTCACCGCGTCCAGTTACTTTCACATATGCGACACAAACACCAGCATGGATAACAGAGAAGCGTTCGAATAGAATATAATATACAATATATATATAATGCAAATTTATTCCTATTTATTTGATTTTTTTCTAAGAATATCACGGATGGACCGTAAAATGAATATGTCTTCAACAAATTCGGTATACGGATGTACTTATCAGACAAGATAAGATTTTTTGGACAAAACTTCTATACAATGGCAGATAATTATTATAAAAAAATGAACGGGAAGAGAACTACTAAAAGAGGGGAAGTTGGTCCCAAAATCGGTATAATTTTTTTTTTTTAATTTTATTATTTCTAATTTTCTAATGAATTATTTATTTTCATTGTCTTAAAAAAAAGTCGCGTTTAATACTTAAACACATACCGCGAACGTATTTGTAATATTCGTCTGGACCACTTTTCTCCTCTCCTACTGGCATCCTGCTTTTCCCGTAGATGCAACGAATGTGAGTCCAATTCGTTTATTCCTTCACCTTTCACGGTTTCTCCGTTCTCTTGGTATTTCCTGCAAGATTGTATGTACGAGTATATGTGTCCAAAAAATCATCCAATATCGACATATTTGTTACAAGATAACTTAGACGCCCTGCTATAAACTTACATTTGGAACGACGCAAATTCGTCTGGCATCTGTACACTTTATAGTTCAGGTTTCCGATTACGAAAGATAAGTATGGTTTCAAGTTTTGAATTGATGTATTTTTTCAATTATCAAATATATGGTCGCTGTTTCCCGGGAATAAAATCGGTTTGCTCTACAGTGATTTGTGGAAGTACAAAAGAAAGCTTTAAGTCTTCCATTATTATATTCCTACATCGACAAACACGTTGGTCTAATTTCTGATTTTTTATTTTAGCATTCGAACTTTTTTACTTACAGCTTTCAGCAAATATCACCATGTTCGTAAGACAGATAAACTAAATAGGGATTAAGGATTATGTGCAATAAATCTGAAATTTTAATATGTCTTCTAGCTTTTCGCAAGTTTATTAAAATTTTATTAATACTGAATTTGTTCCTACTAACAGGATCGTCTTTACATTATCTTCTCTTATATCGATCCTCGGTTGTTTTAGAAAATAATATTCTTATTTTCTTCCTACACATCCGAACGATTGGGGTTGAACGAACCAAAAAGCAAGAAGTTAAAGTAAATTCAGTTCCATTATACGTATATATATATATACACACACGTATACATAAATAAGGTTTTTGTAAATGTAAGCACAACATCGCAACAGAAATAAGAGGGTTCAAACGAAGGGTAAAGTTTAAATTCTTGGAAGTATAGTCGGCAATAGGGGAGCAACATCGTAGTTGCGAAATTTCCCCTAGCAGAAGAGGTGTTAAGTTTTTTGAAGGGAGCAATAGTGACCATTGACGTCAATTGTATCGATCGGACATAACGGGGTAAGAATTAAATTGGGGACGTCGTCTACATTCGAAATGATAATAATTATCTTTTGACTGTTTTCCTTTTCGCGTGCGTTGTAGAAGTTTCTTCCTAAACAGAGATAGTTAGCTCAATAATACGTTTCTATGGAGAAAAAATTACACATACACACATACATATAGTGTATATATATAATGTATGTATGCGTCATGTGAACGCGTCAGTGCTGATGTTAGTGCTAGTGTATATCGTGGTGTGTGAATGAATGAATATTAACAATTTCAAAAACCGTAAACAACGAAAAAGTAGTTAAAATTAGTAAATTTTTATATAAAAAGACTACAAAGCTTCCTCGGTCTATTATCGAGTGGACATAAAAAAAAAAACGAAATTATTAAAATATATTTAATTTATAAAAAACCAAAAGAAATAAAATGTAAGAAAATACTTAATTTAGTTGCACACTATTACAAAAAATAACAAAGTAAAAAAACAGTTATTTATAAAATAATCTAATAGTGAATGTTATTTTATTTTTTTACTTTTATATTTTTTTATAAATTGCATATATTTTTTTATATTTCATTTTTATGTCCATATGATGATGGCTTAATAACAGTAGGAAAGCTACGTGGTCTTTTTTTTTTGTATATATATAAAATAATTTAGCGATTTTAACTACTTTTCTCTTGTTTATTAAAAATCATTGCATTCCACGTTGTTAAAAAAAAAATATATCTATATATATATATATATAGAGATATATTTAACAAACTGAGATTTAAGTTATTATTATGACTAATTTAAAGTTAATTATAGTGTTTCGTTCTTTTTTGTGTAGGTTTTTAAATTGTTCCTACGTAATATATTTATTGTAAAAATTAAATTTTAATTCAAGTTCAAGTTGTTTTAATATTTCTTAATCATTTGCTAAGGTTATTATTAAGGCAGCTTAATGAATTTACTTGTAGAGTGCAAAAATTTAATTGTTTAAACGTTATTGTTGTATTTAACAAACGTGTTTAACCTAGAATATTAGGCGACTAGTTACATTTTTACTTAACGCGCGTGCGTACGAAATAAGAAACATTTCGTCGAATTCAAAATTATTAAATATAATTTGTAACGGGTAAAATTTAATAATTTGAAACGCGTAGAATGTGATGATTTTAAAAAAATAAATAAACAACAAAAATCGTAGTTAAAACCACACAGTTTTTATACATAAAAAGAACACACAAAGCTTTTCGGCTATAACAACGATGACAGATCGTTGTTTGGAAACCATCAAAATCGATAATGTTATCCATTAAAATTTTACATACAGAAAAACATTATTATATATATATATATATAATAAAACTACTAGAAAACATGAAAATAATAAAAGAAAGGAGATAAAAATATTTAATTGTAAATGATTCTGGGAAGAATTATTTTGAAGAAGTATATTATAAGATCCGTTTTTATATTAGTTAGGAATTTTGTTATTTGTCCGGTTATTTAGCGTAATTGTTTCACGTTCGCAACCTTTTCTATTTTTGACCGATTAAAAGGTCAACGCCTAAAGAAACGGTGCAAAACGCTTTAGACCGAGTTTGAAGATGATAAAGAATAAAACTCATTCTTTAACGAGAATAAAAAAAATTCATCCGTAATGTAGCGTTTTCATTAATAACCGGGAGATACGAGTATATATCGCGGATTGTACGTGGAAGCATCTACAAAATAAAACCCGTCCTAAGTGGTGGCTGTTAGGCAGAAATTAGCCTTACCCCCTTAAAAAAAAAAAAAAGATAAAGGCTATACTCCGTTTCTATAGATTCTACCAGCCAATCATGGAGAACACAATTAAACTTACCGATCTAATATAAAAAACATAGTAAAACGTAGTAGTATTCATGTGAAAAATGCCGAAGTTTAACGATTGTGTTAGGAATGTTTTTTGACATAATTTCGAACGATGCAAATGCCGTCGTACTAAGTTAATTTATTTCGCTTCCATTTCAATTAATCGATTACAATTATATTTTACCGGTGTGTTATAATTTCATAAATATTAACGGAAAAATATTAAATCGATAATAAAAAACAAGTTTCACCGTGATTAGCATTAAACACATTGAATTTATCGTGAGTCCGCCCAGCGCTACTAATAAAGTTAGCTACTAACGAAAGGTTAAATACAATTATTTTTCAAATTACTTAATTCGCGCTTTAAAATTAATATAATTTAGATGAGTTTATTCTCTTTATTGTTTATCGATTGTTATTTTTTAAACAATAATTTTTTAAAAATGTGAACTTATTCTAATCTATGGCGTAATTTTCGGTCGGTCAACATTAAGAACGCATTTTACTTTAACGTTACGTATTAATTTAAATTTTTCAAAAATTTATCCGCTTTTCGAATGAGGTAAAAATATACTTTGCATCAAATAACTACACGCCTAGTCGCTTACTGTATATTTTATTCGGTAAGTGCTGACTTTTACACCCACACAAACACACAGTTTTTATTCTACTAGTTCTCTGCACTTTTATGTACATGTCGCAATACCGATATTTAGAATTACGAGTTTAAAAAATATATATATATATATATTACGCCAACAAAGAAACTTAATAATAACATCATTAGGCCATTGATTTCGAAAATTGGAACTTACAAAAAAGAAAAATAATGTAAATAACTTTTTGTTTTGTTCTGAAATCGATAGTAAAAATAAAATTTATAAACTGAACGCGTTTGATGCATGAATGCACACACACACATATATATATACACACACATAATATATTAGAACAGTCAATCTCCTCTATTTCAAGATGGCGAAGGTCGTCCATCGAAGATCAACAGAGCGCAACAATTATACATACTTCCTATGTGATTTTTTTTTCAATGAATATTCTGCAAATGTTTTCATTTATTACGTATAACATCTGTAACGTCCGGCAAACACTCGAATGTATTTATGTGCACGCAACAAATCGCACAAACACATATATACTTAAGAGTTACGATTTTACGATAGACGCTAAGTAAACGCAAGTCAAATAATAATGTAATTATTATAAATACCGTGACCTACTAATATAATTTTACACGTTTGTGTGTATTTAGGTGACGTATAGTAAGTGTACACACCTGCATTCGTGGAGAGCTTTGAAAGTAATTGGACGATTTAAACATTCCGAAGTATTCGTAAAAAATTCTTTAAAAAAAAATTTATATACGCGTCGTAAGTTGTAAACTCCTTCGAATCCGAAGACTAGTTATTCTTTTAATCTAAAGACTTCTTTTACACCATTTGCAACCGAACTTTGGCGATGATCAACATAGCTGTTCCGTCTTTGGACATCTCTGCTAAATCTTTAGACGTCTACCACCGACGCGTATCAGCTCTCCGTGACATTTTTCTCCTCCTTGACTTCCGACGTCTCTCGATAACACCATTCAGGACATGTTTGGATAAATAATCTAAAGCCTAATAGAAATTACAGCCACCTAAATAACTTATAGTTTTTAATCGCCATTATAGTTTACTAGAAGCGACTTAATATTTTTTTAGAATACTAGTCGATGTAAAATTTTCGAAAGAGTAGATAGCCTTTAATTAAAAATCTGTATTCACATTTACAGAGGGATTATTTTAAAATCTCGAACTTCGTCAGAAAATGTATCGATAAAGTCGCTTTGTTGTACGTATAATATAAAAATTGAGCTCCGTCATGACACTACCGGCTTTTGAGTAACAATGTTCGTTAGACGATACACGAACTTTTAATTTAACGTCGATGCATCGTGGTATGTAAGTAATAGAAGACTACATCGTAACAGAGGTAATTAAACAAGAAGCCAATAAACGCATAGATTATTTAAATTGGACCGCGATAACGCTACTTGATATTTCTAGAATAGACGGAAACCCTCAGATCTAATTGATAACGTGTATTTCTTTTTAGCTAATCACCTCATGTCGTATACGATTATTCTGCTATCTATCGATAGTCCTTAAATGCTAATTACAAAAATAATCAGATTTAAAAATAAAATGCCCGAATAGACTAATTAAAGGGTATAATACTTGTAATATTTATAATGTTCTCTTGTCATATAAATATATAATTCGATGAAATAAATAAATATATGTACTATTTTCGTAAGTTTGGCATGATTTATTTGTCAGTATCGGTGTCCGTATGCATCTTCACCAATGCGGACGGAAAAGTCCCTAGCCATAAATTAATTTATATTTTATTGTATAACTAAAAACATTTAAAATCGTCACAAACTTTAATTCTATAACACCATATTACGAACTGGTGGATTAGCGAACATTTGGTAAACCGCAAACGTAACCTCTATCGGTCTGGGTAAAGATCGCTTTGAAGCCAATAATTTTGTAAAAGTAGGTTAAGTAATGAAATAAAGGTTTTTTTCTTCTTCTATATTTTCATCTAATGACATGCCCTCCCGAATTCCATTTTTAAGTACGGATTTATGCTGCGACATCTCTGTTTATACCCATTTTTTCTTTTATAGTCTTTAATTTAATCTCTTGTTTTTATGTGATTTTTTTTCAAATTATTACCGAACTCTTTACGAATATAACAGAATTACGAGTTTCGACGGTTAAATTTTAGAGTTGCTATATAGGATAATAAAAATTAAATTTTCGACAATTATAGTTACAATGTATTCGCACGTTATTTTAAAAAGTACTCCAGGAAAGCGATACATAAAATTTTGAAGTTACGGATGGATACCAGTTTCTTGAAATGTACAAAATAAAGAAAAATCAACTAAAGAGTATGGATAGTTGCCAAATCTAATAAAACAATATTAGAAAGATTACTCGCGGTTATAATATATATAGTTTTAATATTTTGGTTTATTCGTCACGTTTAATTAGATCTAGAATAAGCGGAATCGGCTGAAAAAAAAAATACTTAAGCGAAGTCTATTCTCTATTATAGGTCGTCATATTCGTCCCGACTTAATAGTATTTGAAGCGTGGTTACCATAGTAACGAACCTACTTTAACTTTTAGGCGTAGTGCGGAATACAACGACACGTACTTGAACGGATGTTTTTTTTTTGCAGCAAAAAGTTTTGAGTGTAGAAATGTGCCATCTGAGAAAAAATTCTTTATAAATGAAAATTAATTTTCTCGCGGGTTGTAATTATACTACGAATAATTAAATTTTTTGCGTCGAAAGAAAGAATTTTTGCATTTATCATCGAATCTACACTAATAAAATCGACCTAGTTTGCACGGAACGATACTCTAATAAAATATTAATTTTAACACAACAACGTATTTTTTTTTTATTTGACAATAAAAATTGATCGTCGTTAATGTAAATTATTAAATATTTAACCTAGCAATTTTTTTATAAAAATTGACGATTAGCTATTTTTCTAGAACGAAATTATTTAATATTCCACAATAGTATTCTTTAGTCCCTATTCGTATAATTTATTAGCCTCTCGTCTTTTTTTTTTTTTTAGCAGTCAAACTGGTTTGCAAAAATATTGTAAATTTATTCCATACATTTGTCTAAAGATTATATTCGATCAGGAAAACAAGTTAATTTAATTAATTACTAATGGTCGATGTATTTATTTTATATTTAATATTCGCGTTTACAGATGTTATTGAGAAATTTTAATGTCGAAAAAAGATTTAAATTTGCACAATTAACGATGTTTCCGGATTTCGGAATGATCGATTTTAAAATAGAATTATAATTAATTAAATTAATAAAATATCGAACGTTATAATGAATTTTTAAAACATTATTTTATTCGAACTAATTTATTTAATTAAACTTTATCTATATTGTTATTATTATTATTATGTAATGGTATAATATGGAAACATGGATTCTTACGGAATATATAATTAAGAAACTTGCCGTAACTCGGACAGCCCACGAAACAGAATGTTGAAAATTAAGATGTCAGACAGGAAAGCCAATGTTCGGATGACACATCAGACTAAACTGTCGGATTGAAATGAAACTGGGTGTGGTAAGAAGAAATGATGACAATAACGAAATGGCTATCGATATAAGGATACAGAAGTCACTTTAAAAACGCAAGTACCCATCGAGAAAGTGTTTAATTAATTATCTCGTCTAATAATGTAATAAAATCAGTAATTTTGCGTCGAAAATCAATCGTGTTTAGTTGAAAGGAAATGTTAGAATGATAGTAGAACTGTCTGAATAATGTTAAATGTATTTTTACTAAAGAGTTATTTATTAATAATTTCGTGTCAAAAAGAATTAATAACATCCGACCGAAACGGATTTATTTATTTGCTTTCTTTTTATTAATCGGGTTTAGATGTACCGAATTTACCCATTGTGTCGACACTATTTTAATCAAATACATCATACACGACGTGGAAGATTCTTAGAAATATGTGCAAATATGGACGTTGTTTAGGTTGGGTAGATTTATAAAAGTCGTTTTTTACAGAACATAGACTTCCATAGATGAAGAAAACTTGCACGAGCGGATGCAATTATGCAGGAATTGGGAATCGTCGGAATGAGATTGCTTTGCGACGCCCCAAGTTTAGCACCTCGATCGCATACTTCATTTCCCTGAACACCATCACGAACGCCGGAACCCAACATAAAGATACAGAGGCATGATTATCGGACAGATGTAATACATTTTCTACAAAGGATAATAAAATATAACGTAGCATAGGTAATTTCGGTCCTTTAAGAATATTAAGCTGCGATTAATACTTTCCTCTTGTTCATCGAACATATTAAATGACTTTGAGAATGGCGAAAGCTTCTAATATAAATACACTACGAATTTCAGGAACCTAGATTGACGTAGTTTAGATGAGAAACATAAAATGCCGCTCCGGTAAGTTGAGATACCGTATTTTGTTTTAACCATCTGTAAACACTAATATGTGATCAGGTCGCTATTCAACTCGCAATAACTTCCAGTTAGAGGTAGGGAAGAAAATTCAGTCAATTACACAGATAATAATGCTCAAACTATCAGAATAGTGTTTTTACTAAAAAGTTATTGATTACTTTGTAATTCGAAATTTATAGTTTTGTATGGAAAACTTACGCGCGATAATATTCTCAAAAATCTGCTACGTATGATTATTATAATAAAACAAATAATTCTATATCGCGAGAACATACATCGCCAGTTGGAGAGGAATATAAAATGTTTTTCATCGCAATAAATGTGGCAATTTCGGATGAAATCGATAATCCGTATATAGGATAACAGTTCATCATCATCATCATAGTTCGCGGACTCGGTCTGAATATCGTGATATAGTGTCGGTATAATGAATCGCCATCTATGTCTATATCTAACCATTTGCCGCAGTGAACTGACACCAGTGATCACATTGGTACTATCCGTATGTCGCGTTAGTAGTCTTCCTCTTCGTCTGCGACTTTCAAACAAATACTATCAATTTTTCTAATACGATCGAAGAAAGTGGATATACGTTTTTCAACGATATGTCGTAATCGCGTATCCGGATTAACTTCTTCTCCAGTGTTGACACGTTTGTCCTCTTCGTTATCGATATTTCTATTGTGACTTATTAAGAACGTGATCCGAAAATAAAGTCTCGACATTTTATCAACTTTTTAAAAAAAATAAACAAAACAAAAATCGCGGCCGGAAATTATAAAATATTATATAATTATAAAATAAAATTCAAAAACCAATACGTACGAATAAGATATAATAGATGACTGCTCGTAAATGTACGGTGTTAAAGAGAAATTAGAAATGTGGCTCGTATCGGAAGTTTCAATGTTTCTCTAAGGCCAACGTCAGCAGTTTGTTGAAGTCCGTTAAACTAAATCTCGTATCTTCCATCAAACCGGCAATTAACATGCTATTTACGAATAACTGTAAAACGAACAAACATCAGAAATATATATATATATAGCGATTTATTATTAAAAAAACTCAGCAGTAATGTTACTAATAGAAATTATCAATTATTAAAAATACATACAATAAAGGTTTTCAGCGACTACGCCATTTCCAAGTTATAAATAATTTAACAAATACAAATAATAATAATAAAATAAATAATTAAATAATACAAGAAATTATATATATATATACAAATAAATTACCTTTAAAACTAATAACAACTAATCGATAGTTACAGTCAGTTTTTTAAAATTAATGAACGTTTATTTAAGTTAATAGTATTTAATGATGAATTAGTTTTAAGGATTATCCAATAAATATATTTAGCATTTCATATTTAAAATGCAAAGGTTATTGTAATAGAGTACCAGTAGACAATTATCAGATAACCGGTAGATTATTATATAATTATTAATGTTTCATTTTATGATCGTTAATTAGGTAAGTTATTTATAATTTGAAGATGACACAACTGCCAAAAAGTTTTATTATATATATATATCCCCTTGGGGCATGTGTACTTGTACAGGTGCTCTCAAGGATCCGGAGCTGCAACCGGAACGGGGTGTATCCACAGGTGGAGGATAGTGCAGATATGTACGTTAGCTGCGAATAAGACGTCAGTCGAATAAGCAGTCGCAGACCAACAGCGGCTACTGGCAGAAAGCCTCATGCAGGTAATTCCACTAGTGAAAGGTTAAGGAGACACGAGGATGCAGATGGACAGCTTGAGGAACTGTCTACTAAAAGTCTGCATAAATCCTATGACTGTCTCTTCCTCGGCGAGTTTGGGTCGCCGTAAAAACCCTACACCGTTATCTCCTCAATAACAAACCGCTGCCTTGCGGATAGGATATTGATCCAAAGGCTAGGGTGCCACCCCAAAATAGTGGTATTTCCTTTTCATTTTCCTTCCTTCTTTCTTCTTATCCCCTTTTATTTTGATTCTCTTTCCTTATTTCTCAGCATAAGCCACATTGTTTCTGGTCCTCTTCCTCTGGTTTCCACTGGATAAAAATATATGTGGTTGCATGCTTTTGTGCTCCTGCTTCTACATTGTCAATTCACGCACAACTTTCTGCATATTTCTCTTCTTTCCATACTTTCCTTTCTTTCATTTCACTTCTCTTAACCTCCTTCCCTTTCCTTTATTTTTCTTATGTAGACGACTTAACTCGGATATGAGTGTCGGTATTATTATTATTATATATATATATTGATAACTTTTTCACTAGTATAACTAAATTACCTATGGACACACGCACACATACATGCATATATATATATATACACACACTAATATATAAAACCGTAGTGGCTGCTGTGATTTACGAATCTGCATTGGCTATTTTTATCACACATAAACAGAAAATTTTTGTCTGTCTGTCTGCCCCGATTTAACTCAAAAACTATTAAGGCAATAATGATGAAATTCGCATACCTTATAGCCTATATTATCGGTTTTGTTCTAAGCTTTGATATCACAAATAAGACAGAAATTCCAATAATTTCAAGAGTTAAAATATCGCTTTCTTTTAACAGTTTTCTATACTCGTATAGTATACTATATATAGTCATTATTTCGGCCACGCCCCTAACGCGACAAAACGTGATTTGTATTATGGGTGTTGATAATGAACATACATTCAAACCGGAAAACGTGTCAATTTTAAACGATTTGGCAGAGATATCGCTGTTTGCTACTTTTTAAAACTTTAAATTATTGTAATTCCTGTCCTATTTGTGATATCAATGCGAACAAAGCTTTAAAAAAATAATTACACAGGCGAAGCCGTGGGTGACTTCTATTGTATATATAGCAATAATTGATTTTTTAATTGCTTGTACACACACACACACACACATATATATATATATATATGTATATAAAAAAACATATTATATATATTATGAAATAAAATCGAATACAAGCAATATGCGAAAATACTTTCAATCGAAGTGTTATTAATTAGAGGTCAAGACGGTATTGTTACGCAATTTTGATAGCGAAAGTTTTAACTTGTAATAAAAAATATATATATATATCGAATGGATACGGGTTCGTTTATTGTTCAGTTAAGTAGATTACGTAAAATGTAACTGAAACATAATTTGAAGAAATACACACATACACATACGCACGCACACATGGACGTGGAAATAAGGGAAATGCAACTTCTGACCGTAAGAAATAGATTAGGAGAGAAAAATTAAAGCGCTATTTACGAATTAACATTTAATAAAAAAAAATCAGCAAATATTTCTCTCATTTACAGAAATGTTAGCTTAAAATAAACTAAATCTTAAGATTAATTTTGGACAATAGGCATCAACTTAAAGATTACAAAAGCTTTCTGTGTTTTTCAAAAACATGACCTTCGACATAAAAACAGAAAAAGTGGTTAGAACATGCAAGAATAACTTAGAAATATCCATACCAATTTTTAAAAAAGGACAAAAATAAAAAATGCAACGGATACAATTAAAATAACAGCGATAAAATAAAAAGCGCTCTATAAATAGGATAACACTTGATATGCATCTTAAAGTGGAATTACGTTGGACACGTTATAAAATGCAGCGAACGACGAGGAGATTAATGAAATAGTTCCTAGCATATCGAAAAAAGATCACGATCATACAAGCCATGAGACGATGATTTTAAGGAATTCTTTGAAAAAGGGAAATGCAATACACAAAACGATACGCATTAAACCGAAATGGGAAATATAGACATTTGCTCGAGAATATAATAAATTGTATCTTATTTCAAAATTATTAGTAAATTATGTAATTATACTAAAGATTATTCAAATCAAATAAATTTTATTTGTATTCATTACAATTACAATAATGAATATAACGAAACTGATTAAAATTTGCATTAGAATACAAAGGAAACCGGTTATGAGCAGAGTACCGGCTAAATTTGTAATTTATAAATTATAAAATACACAAAGCTACCCGCAATAAAAAACATAACGTAAAGCGAACGTAAAAAATTAATCTTCTATATACAAAAAATTAATGTTAAAAATATTAAACAAAAAATTAATTAACGTTAAAGCGATAACGATATAATGATTAAATAAAGAATCAAAAAATCAACGTCGAGAAACATAAATAACACAATGTGAACGTAAAATATTAATCTTCTATATATAAAAAATTGATTAAAATACGAATGAAAAAATTAAAGATTACAGAACATATTAAATACGAATTTTCCATAAATAAATTAATAATAAAGCAGCAATAACGGTATAATATTAAAGAAAAGTGAACGTTATTACGCTGAAATTTAAAATAATAAAAATAAAGTAAATAATAAAAAATAGATAAACAAACAACCGAAACGTTAAATAAATAAATTAATTAACAACAACGACCATTAGAGATAAATATTTCAACGGCCAGCACTGCTGCTGCTGTAGTCTTTATTTAAAACGTAAGAAACTAAAGTTTTACGACGACGACGCTGCTAATTCATTAAATATTGATTAATGGAATCAGGGATTAAATTATAAGCCACCACCTCAGCATAAATTGCTTGTATAGGACAATGTGTCTTATTAAAGTTCGGTATCGTTGCTTTCTCGGTGCCAGCGGTTCTACTTCTCCATATAATTTTCGTCATAAAATAATTTCTATGTTTTATAACAAAGTCTATTTTCAGTTGATACAATTGTAAATTTTATTGGTTATGTTCCTTAGTAGTGATCTTTGTAATAAATAAAGTGGTTTGTAAATGATATAGATGAACAATACTGTATGTAAGGGCTGGTTGGTATAACGCTGAGTATAAACGGATTAGATTAACGAAGAAATATTGTTTTTAGGTAGTAAAACAGATAGTTCAACTTTCCTAATTTATTTATACGTTATGGTTCAAATTCTTATTTCAAATTAGCTTACTGTCTAATAAAATTCCTAAATACTTAATTTCATACGTTCCCTCTATTATATGATTATTTAAGAAAATTTTTACGTTCTCAAACGAATTTGCTGCTTGATTAGCATGAATTAAATTTTTTCTTTTAACCGGGTTCGCAATTAAACAATGATCAGTCTCAACCATTTTGATATTTTATTAACGCTATATTACGTAAGTTCTTACAAAATGTTCGTAATAATAATAATTTGAATTTACCGTTTTAATAAATTTAAACGGAAATTCCAGAGATTTAGTTACCTTAATATATAGTGTGATCCAGAAAGACGGGCTGTTTTGTTTTTTGAATAGGGCAGTTGGTAACACGCTACAATGCAAACCGCGAACATTATGTTTAGCGCACACAAGAGAGAGATTCGTTTTTGTCCAGTTTCAGTTATCATGGCATCCTATAAGGAGGAGCGCGCGTTATGCGTGAAACGTTATTTTCGTCGTGGCTCGACCACGTCAAAGTTATGCGGTTGTTCTTTATGTGGATACCTTGAGAGACACGTTACGTCCACGAGATCTGGGAGGTCTGAAAACTCGGATTTCTGAAGAAATTACAAAAATTCAACGACCTATCCTCGAAAATTTTGTAAAGAGTAAATGAATGTATTGTTGCAAATGGCGGCCATCTGAACGGTATTGTGTTCCACAAACGATTGTTAGCTAATCTCTCATTTTCCTATTTTTAAATAAAATTTAAGTCAAAAATTTGGGTTTTTGAGTTATTCAAAAAACAACAAAACCGTCCGTCTTCTCTGGGTCACCTTATAATTCGTACGTATCGTTGACGTATTATATCGATTACGATATTTCAACGTTATCTCTAAATCGCCGTATAAATAAAGACTCGTTTTACGAATCTTTTCGACTAACGATTTTTCATATTATTGAAAACGTAGTAATAGACCGACTAAAAAAAATTACCACCATTAATAAAATATTTTAGCTGTTATTTTATCAGAGTAAAAAGTAATAAGAGATAATGTTCGTTTATCGAAAAATTTACCTGTTTCAAAACTAAAGACGATAATTCCGGATTCGATTTAGATAAAACCGCTAATTTCTTAATTATCGGATGCCTACGAAAACGAGAAAAGGTTTATCAACGTTAAATATAGACTTACACAATAACAAACACGTTGGATGCTGAAATAAAAATATAACTTTTTAAATATCGTACATTCTAAATAAAATATAAAATCTGTAACCGTGGAAAGTATAGAAGGAAGAATTTTTGATTTCAATTAAATAGTACGATAAACGTTAAGACAGATTTTTCATATTAATTTCCGGAGATACCTTAACAGTTATCTTAAAGTATTGAAGTATACAATAATAAATAAAATTTAATTTTTTTCCCGCGTATCGGATAAAAACTATAAATTGAGTAACATATATCCCAAATAATGGGCAATATTCAAGAAAAATTATTGATCTGTCATCAATTATGTCATATAGGCTTTACGGCTCATATTTACCGCCGAAGGAACAATTGAATTGGTTAATCCTGCACTTCCCCGCAGCTGCATCTGTTGTAGTCTGTCATATTCTATTCTTTCAAATTATATTTAGTTCGCGCTGCTCCACTTTTTAATCGATTCAAAGTTTTCCAAAGGTTGTATTTTAATTGGCCTAGGTGGCGATTAAAGTAGAGAAACATATATCGTATGATACGTCACGATTATGCCTGTATACTATCGACCAACGAGAATTTTTGATCTACATTACTAACAATAGGTAGTATAACACTTTATCGAAGCAACCAGATTCATTTTTAAGTTAACAACGTCGTTTATGTAATTTCCATTCTCGATGAATTGGAATAAAAATTTTAGATCACGCATATTCTAGCATCCATGTGGAATTTAAAAATAAAATCATTTTTGCGCCGTTTGTGATATCGTTATTGATTATTTCAATTCTACAATTTTTTTTTAAACATCCGTTGTGTATTGCGGAAAAGAACATCCGTTGATTTTTGAACATTTTCGTCATTTTCATGTTTATTTCATTTCAGTCAATAGTAAATTATAATATTCATTCGTGACGTTTCTTTAATTCATATAAATAAACATTTGTATTTTCTTTCCGTTTTCAATAGTATAATTCCATTTTTTACATCTGGAAATTGTTGAATTTCGATAATGGTATTTTATTTACGCGTGCGAATATGAACTTATTCATTTCGATATCTCAGTTTTAAAACCGATGTATATTTTGACTATATTCTTCAAGAATGCAGAAATCAGTTATTGAGAAACACTTTTTTTTTTTTTTTTTTTTTTTAAATTGATAGTCCATGATGTTGAAAATGGTATTCCAATGTAAATTTGATATTACTTAATAAAAACACAAATAAATGTATAGTTTAACTCGTAGCAAGATGTTAAAATTTAAAACAGATTAATTGGAATGTCGATAACCCATATTTCACGCTGAATTTTTTAATTAGTATTTACTCGTTTTCATAAAGCTATGAAGGAAAATTAAAAAACTCGCAAATACTACGTATACGAAATATTTTTAACAGATAATCCTTTTAAAACCTTTGAAAGGTTTTTTGCACTTTTTCGCGACTAACATAATGGTAAACATATTTTTCACGTATTTCTCAATAACTATAACGCCTACATGAACAAAATAATTCAGTATCGCAGAAATTATAAACAAATTCTAAACAAATAAGAAATGATTAAAATATTCTAACAACAAATTGAAATCGTATTTACTTCACGTAATGATCACCATTTTATTAGTTACTCGCGGATACTTTAAGTAAATAACGTAAAAAATTGAAACCAGCTACGTTCCTTTTAAAACTATCATTAATTTAAATATTTAGGCGAACTTCAAGCTATTTAAAACACGGAAAAAGTATAATATAACGTAAATAATACGTAAAATATTTCTAGATAAAACTTCACAAATTTCGGTTTTATTTTATAAATATCGATTTTAAAAACGTCATGTAAAATACGAAAATAAATTGTTCAAATATTACAGTTATCATTAATTTTACAAAGAATATATAAAAAATTAGCAAATTACAAAAGATGATGATCAAGCAACTTTCGATGCGGAAGCTATATTGTTATATTTTTCCCATTTCTAGACAATAACCTATATAGTGCCCAACTCGTTGGATTTGGGTTCTCTGAATCTAACACCTCGTAAATAATAAAATTCAATCTTCAATGATATTTTTACTGGAATATCAATTAATTTTTCTTCCGCCTCCGAATAGATGATATTATAACATTATTGAACTACACATGATTGCTCATACCGGATGCAAGTATATTCTATAACCCCTTTTCGTAAAGTTTGCACTAAGAGTATTGCATGCGTAAGTAAATTATTTATTGCAAATGTTGCATTTCTGTTCTGTAGACGATAGAAAAATATGAAATAATTTCGATAAATTAGCAATACAACTGCAATCTGAAGTTAAACAATCATGCACTGATCTTAAATGGCGGTCAGCAAAAATATTTTTTAATATATTCACTTTTACGTTTGAATGGAGTTATTTTGTTCGATACGCCATTTTTAATCAGCTTGAAAAGGGCTATACGATGGTGTTAAATGCGCATGTATTTAAGAAAAAATGATTTTCTTCATTAACATCGATATTCTGTAACTGGCACGAATCATCATTTTTTAACATGCCAATTACTACACTTTTACTTTTATCGTTAACGTTATAAAATTTGGAATTCCCTTTTTTTGTTAATTTCGTACTTCCTTTTTTTCTTGACGTCCGCTTCAGCATACGCAAATGTCATTATAATTATTAACGACCAATTGTTCTTATGTAAATGAAACAACAACAGTTAATTTTTACATTATAATTTTTAAAAAAAAATTTATTACTCTTTTTTGTTTTTATATATTTCTCGCGTGTTTGATGTTCTTAGCATGCAATATGTATACACACTAACACAAGTATACACATTATATATAATAAATAAACGCATTTTATTTATGGTTACTTCAGAATATCTCTCAAATAAACTCGTCAACTACACATTTTAAATACAGTTTGTACACATGTGTATATTCAAGCACGTGTAATATTATAATTTGCAATGTTTACTCATCAATCTATCAACCATGGGCAGATATACATTTGCAGCATATAAAACAGCAAGTCATATTCATCGTCGGATATAAGAAAAATTCGTAGCATATAGATTTTTAAAGTTTAACACATTCACGTAGCAAAGTAAAATGACACATCTATACTTTTTAACAATATAAAAATAATAATAAACATCGTTTCGGATCATTATATATTACATATTGGTGGAGAAATGCCTGTGTTCATGCTTGTAAAACTTCTAAAATTATTTTCGTTCATGCATAATAACATAAAAATAATCATTGTAATTATTTCTGTTTTTTAGAATAAACACCTCGGTCATCTTGATCGGTCTTATTATTTGTATTATTCTCATTAATATCACGTTAGTTTTGCTTAAATAATAATTCGAGCAAATCTGACGATACTTTCAACACGTGTAATTAAATAATCATCTAGTCTTACGGGCAATTGTTTGTACTCGTGTTTTTACATTATTAAACAAAGTTTCGGAACATGCGAATGTACTCGTCTTATTATTCGACATAAAAAAAAACAAGCAATCCCCGATGTACTTGTAATCAACGGTAAAATTCTAGTAATTTCTTTGAAATTATTATATTAAAATGAGCACGAACTTATTTTCTATAAAAATCTTGATAATTTCTATCCGCTTTAAATAAAATTCCACTATCACCGATTTATCGACGATATGAACCACGCATATTTTGCATATTTCTGGCTGCATGGAATTAGGTTGTTCCGACGTAGCGATCGTAAAATTTCAATAAATAGAAAAATTCACAATTTAGTTTTCGCAATTTATCTTCAAATTATTAAAATCAACGGAAATATTAAAACAAATAAAAAAATTCAGCGTCAAAATTCTCAAAATTAGAAAGCTTAAGTCCCCCTCTTGTTTTTTTTTTAAATATCTCAGGAATGGAAATATGTGTGAGCGAAATTGAAAACACTAAAAATCAGTACGAAGAGAGCATAATTGACATAAAAGAATTTAATATCAATTTTTTAAAAATACGTCTAATCACTAACGATATAAAATTAAGAAAAATACAAATAAAAAAAACAGCAGTAAAAATTATGGATTCAAGTTACAAGTGGCTTTACTTTTTAGTAAATTTCTTTTTTAAATATTTCGGGAACGGAAAAATGACACAAACGACGCACAAATTTTCAGATTGAAATTCGAATTGGGAATTTTAATATTTCGAAACCATGTGACACAAACAAAAGACTAATGATACAAAAATTATTTTCAAGTCAAAATTCAAAATGGTGGGCTGAGGAACTAGAAATACTACTGGCTTCATCTTTATGAACTTTAAAGAATATTGTTAATACAATCTTCCTCACTACCCGTACCAAATCATTTTTCGCGGTTCATTGGCTGTTTGCGCAGTGTTGTGTTGTGTGCGTGATTATTATTTCGAAATGGAAAAAGAAAACATCGAGCAACGTATCACGATTAAATTTTGTTTTAAAGCCGGTAAAGGGAGTACGGAAACAAATTAAATGTTAAAAGTCACCTATGGTAAATCTGTTGTCTTTCATCGAGTTTCGTTAGATGATGAGATGTTGTACTATCGCTCGTGTCACATCTGTATCGACAGATCATTCTAATGCCGGGTAGTGTTACACGTGCTAGGCTGAACATATGTAAACATAGTTTACTTGCTGCACTACAATGCGTCCACTGATACTGCGGCGATCAATATCCAGTTTTTGACAAAAAAAAAATAAATTACTTCAATGTTCAGCAACCTTCCTACTTACATTTATTTCGTCCGATTTTTTGTATCTTTTTAACGCGATCTATAGCGTTATGTCCAATATTTGGGACGCACCATACGCACAGACACGAATATATATTATATATATATATATCAATAGATAACTACGTAAATATAAATAACTTAAAAAAGTAACCTATGCTTAATTCTAAGATGTTTGTCCTTATACTGCTTAACAAAAATAATAATAATAAAAAATAATAGTTACTTCGGATTAAGTTCCAGTTGCGGTTTCAGCAACGTGTATCTCATTTTGTCGTCTATATTACCAGAAAACTGTTTCAAATATTGCCTAGCCATACCAGCGTTATCGACGGTTACGATGCAAGGATGATCGTCCAATTTGTTAGTTAATGTCACGCGAAACGCTTGATCTTTTAATTGATCTTGAGCCCAAGATATCAGAGAATCTAATTCGTTTTTCTGTTCACTTCCTATTGTACAAGAATAAATAACCGTAACGAAGATAATAATTAATAATTTCATTATTTATTTTTTAAATGGATGTCTGCAATCATCCTCATTTTAGTTTCAATAATAATAATAATAATATCAATAATATTAATAGTAATTATTATAATAATATTAAAGTGTATATAAATACTAAATAAAGGTTATTCATTAATTCATTTATATACATGCGTACTTAGCTCATTACACGTTGAAAAACTTTTACTATATCCCATTCTGATTTACTTTTAATATATGTAGATATTTAATTAAAATTTAGTTTCATTTCAAATTATAAATTCATTATTTGAACATTCGTAACTTATTTCAATTTTTTGGTGCGTTTACGAAAATTTAAAATGTCTGCAAATGCTAATATTCTCAAGCTACAGCTTGAGCCTATATTGAAAAGATTAACAAGGATGCCGAGAGTGGCAAAATTAATACATTTTCGATTGCATTAGTTCGATCTACATTGAAAATGTTGAAAAGTTATTGGGACAAGATTGATAATGAACATGATAGACTTATGTCTACCAAAAGATCCGAAATTGATTTCGATCATGAATACTTCACAAAGGAAGCTTATTATACTGCAACACAATGGTATGTAAATGCAGAGGTTGAATTACATGAACGACTTTCAGAACTGGAAGCAGCTAAGCCTGAGAATCGTACAGAGCCTGCAAATATTTCCATAATCGATGCTTATCACAACATGTCTCAGCGCCCAAGAATGGATCTTCCTAAATTGTCGGGAAATTAAACAGAGTGGCGTCATTTTCATGATTTATTTATGTCTATGGTGGGTCGAAATTCATCTCTTAGTAATATGGCAAAAATGAACTACTTCTGTACATGCCTTGAAGGGGAGGCTGCTTAATTAATAGCTAATGTAAGCACTACTGGAGACTCATTTGCCTCAGCTTGAGATACCATCGTTTCTAGAAATAAACGTTTAATCATCTCCGAGCACCTCGATAGACTCTTGGGTATTCCCAAAGCTATAAACGATACTTCTCAAACGCTCAATCATATGCTTAGCATTACTACAGAATGTATAAATGCACTTTCTACATTGGGTAATCCTATCAATTCAGATGGGCTTCTTGTGCGCATTTTAACTCATAAGCTAGATCCTAAAACACACGAATCTTGGGAGTATCACTTGGGTTCAAATACCGAATTTCCAACATATGACCAATTCAAAACATTCGTCAGGCGCTTGAAACAATTGAAACTTATACATCAGCTTCTAAATCTAACAGCCTCAAGCCTAGCCAACCATCTCGAAGTAGCAGAAACTATGGTGCTAAGGCTTTTCATGTCAAGCAGGATGAATTAGTTCCTAACATTAGTTCATCAAGCAATCAGTACATTCCAGTCCATTCAAAAGCATATACGCCTGGAGTCAACCAATTCTGCAGTTATTGTCAAAAGGATCACTTCATCTCTAACTGTAGAGATTTTCACAAACTCTCTCCAGAAGAATAGTCAACAAGATTCAATTGGCTTGGTGCACACCAGATCAGATAATGCCGGATTAAAACTACATGCAAATTATGTACACAGAATCACCACTCCTTGATTCATGGATCATCATTTACCTCTGGTGAAGTAAATTCAACAAAATTTGATACTATCACTATTCAGAGCTCAGCAGATTCTTCTACTAGCTGACTAGTACCCAAACATCATGTTGCAATTCAAACAGATCCTGAAGAGTTCAAGAATATTTCTAATCAGATGCCTCCAGTAACCTTTTCTTCAACACAGCTCAATAATTTGCCAAACTATTCTATAAGACATAAACACAATACTGTGTTATTGGCTACATGCCAAGCTCAACTTCATTCATATCAAATAATTCTACAATTCAAGTACGTATTCTGCTGGATCCAGGATCTGAATTAACTTCCATTTCTGAACAAGCCATCACCAGAGCTAAACTGCAACGTCAACATTTCACAATTCTAATTTCTGGAATCGGCAGTACCTCATCAGGGAGCATGTGGGAAGTTGTCAGATTCAAGCTACAATCCTCTTACACATCAGAATACATTAATATTATAGCACATGTTCACAAGAAGTTTGCAGGCGCTATTCCAGCATTCACTGTGCCTGACCAAAATTGGCCACATCTCAGTGGATTAAATTTGGTTGATTCAGCTTACCTACAGCCAGGTTGCATAGATATCCTCATAAGAGTTGATTCATTTGGCAGCATTATTCGTGATGGTATAATAAAAAGTAATACAAATGAGCCTACAGCTATTAACACATTATTTGGCTGGGCTGTTCTTGGTCCAACATCAGTACCTGTTAAGCAATCATCCACCAGATCATTTCATATTGTAAGTAACGAGTGTCTTCAAGAGCTTCTCTCAAAATTCTGGATGCAAGAAGAAATTCCCAACAATTCAAAAATGGCCTTTAGCCAAGAAGAATTAGATTGTGAAGAACATTTCCAACATACAAGGAACGCTTCAGGACGATATATTATCAGGTTGCTAACAAAACCCTCAATATGCCAGCTTGGAGACTCTAAGAGAGCTGCTCGGAAATGTTTGCAACGTTTGATTGAGCGCATTTCTCGAGACAGGCCATTTAAACACTCAATGAATATGAGCAGCTTAGGCATATGATACATGTCCCTGAAAATTTACCAGAACCACAGCTGTTCATATTATTTACCTCACCATGGTGTCCTGCGCGAAGATAGCGAAACAAGAAAACTGCACGTTGTTTGGACATTTTTGATGTATTTCTTTGGGTAAGAAAACACAAATTCATATTTACTACTGACATTACAAAAATGTTCAAATTCAGGTGTATCCTGAAGATTGGGACTTACACGAACTAGTTTGTGGACTGATGCCGATGGAAATGAGCAAACATTTAAATTGACAACTGTTATGGCACTCGTTCAGCGCCATATCTTGCTGGATGTGTTATCAAACAACTGGTCATAGATGAAGGGTATAGATTTCCTCTTGCAATTGAGCCACTCACAAAAGGTAGCTACATTGATGATATTTGTGGTGGTGCTGAAACCCCAGAGCAACTTAATGATATTGCAAATCAGTTTGAAGAACTATGTCTTGCAGGTTGCTTTCCTCTTGCAAAATGGAAAAGCAATTCTGACAAATTTTAATACTTTCATCACCTGACAAACAATCTTCAGAAAATCATACATTCACTGACTTAGAAAAAATCCTGAGACTTTCATGGCAGTGTGCTTCCGATCTACTAACATTCACTGGTCAAGTTTCTACAAGTAAATTCATATCAAAGAGAACAATTCTCTCGGAAGTTGCACAACTGTTTGACCCTCTGGGCCTAATATCACCACTCGGCATTAGAGCCAAAATTCTTATGCAAAAATTATGGCTTGACAAGTTAGGCTGGGATAAATCACTTGGGCCAGACAAAACACAAAATGGCTTAAATTCAGAAATGAGCTAAACGGACTAGCTCAACTACAAATTCAACGTTGGATCAATTATCATTTAGATGCTGTCCAGATGGAAATTCATGGGTTCTCTCATCTCAACTTTCTATGGCAGCAGCTGTATGTTTAAAGACAACCCTTCATGATAAACAATCTGTCATTAATCTGCTCTGTTCAAAAACAAAGGTAGCGCCTCTAAAGCAAATTCCACGTCTAGA
Source organism: Coronaproctus castanopsis (assembly GCA_032883995.1). NCBI lineage: Eukaryota > Metazoa > Arthropoda > Insecta > Hemiptera > Monophlebidae > Coronaproctus > Coronaproctus castanopsis. The sequence goes on from CM065053.1 coordinate 57,203,317, forward strand.
ACTTACAGCAACTTTATTCTTGATTAAACTGGTCAAACATGTGCAGCAGACCTTAGATATCTGTAATGTGCCAGTCTTTATGTGGACTGACTCATCAGTAACATTGACTTGGATTACACACAAATCCAAGCCACTGGAAAGAATTCGTTTGCAACAGAGTTTCTGTTATCCAAGAACTTCTTCCTGATGGACAGTGGCGTTTTATTTCTGGCAAGCAAAATCCTGATGATTGTGCATTTCGTGGACTTAGTGTTTCTCAACTCATTAATCATGAATTATGATGGAGTGGTCCTCAATGGTTGCATCAATCATCAGAACATTGGCCTAGTCGAGATTTTCAGTATTCACCTCAAGCAGAAGTAGAAACTAGGTCTAGTATTGTCAATATTGCAATAAGTAAAGAAGACAATGTCTGGGATCTAGTTAACAAGTTCAGTTCATTAACCAAGTTGCTAAGAATAACGAGCATCTATTAACGTGTCCTTTTGGTCTTTGCTACGCTCAATTCATCACCTATCAGTGCTACTGATACAGAAATGCTAAGCTTTTTTGGATCAAGGCGACACAGGCAGCATACTTCTCAATGGAAATTCTGAGCATTTCAAAAGGACAACAATCAAAGAAAACTGACATATTTTCCAGACTCACACCTATTTTAGATCGCTACGCTCAGAGTTGGAGGACGTCTTGAAAATGCACAACTTGATTATTCCAATAAGCATTCAGCTATTCTTCCAAGAAGCAGTATCTTTACCACATTAATCATTAGAAATGCACATTCACGTACAATGCATGAAGGTGACAATCCTTCTGGATTATTGGAGGACGAGCCCCAGTTAAGAAATTCATACTGAATTGCATGACATGCGCCAGAATTCGAGGAGTAATGGGACAGTCGCTCAGATGCATTACACCATCGTTGGTTTTTTAAGATACTGGAATTGATTATGCTGGTCCAATCACCCTCGAGTTTTATCAAAAATATTTTGAAAATTAAACTACTAATAGTGTGTATTGTACGTGTTAGTGATTATTACATAATAAGGTGTAACAAATGAATAATAATGGGATTTTTGCCGTTCAGTTAATAAATTCAATTAGTCAGTATAATCATGTAAAATTCAGATATGAGTTTATAGGTGAAGACGGTCCAGCACACGACAAGATATTCCAAGTTAATTATTGGCAATGAAACCTATATTGGTAAGGAAAGTTATATTGGTAAGGAAAGTTCAAAACAATCATTGTTTTGAACTTGCCTTACCAATATAGGTTTCATTGTCAATAATTAAGGTAACTTGCAATAACTTGTCGTGTGCTGGACCGTCTTCACCTATAAACTCATATCTGAATTTTACATGATTATACTGACTAATTGAATTTATTAACTGAACGGCAACAATCCCATTATTATTCATTGTTACACCTTATTATGTAATAATCACTAACACGTACAATACACACTATTAGTAGTTTAATTTTCAAAATATTTTTGATAAAACTTGAGGGTGATTGGACCAGCATAATCAATTCCAGTATGTTCAAAAACCAATTAACAGCATGCGGTTCTAAAAGCCATTGAGTAACACATTGTTTTGAACTTCCCTTATTAATATAGGTTTCATTGTCAATAATTAAGACAACTAAAGAACAATCTTCGTTAAATTACTTAAAAAAAAAAAAAAAAAATCGAACACATATATACATATAACACAAATATATATACACATAAATGAAATGAGAATCAACAAAACATGAACGTTGAAACATGTATCAACACTTCATGAATACTTCGAACAGACTCGCTCTTGCATCCTTGAGGAAGGCCTATTTATATGAACACTAGAATGACTAACCCATAGTATGATCGAACGCCTGACAAGTAAAAGAAATCTGTTGATTGGTTGTTCCATCAAACCATACTCAGATAAGATATCAGCTGGCATCGAACGCAATTGAACTTCAAATAATTTCAAACAGTTTCAATAATAATAATACCAATAACATTAATAGCTATTATTATAATAATATTAAAGTGTATATAAATACTAAATAAAGGTTATTCATTAATTCATTTATATGCATGCATACTTAGCTCATTACACTTTGAAAAACTTTTACTATATCCCATTCTGATTTACTTTTAATATCTGTAGATATTTAATTAAAATTTAGTTTCATTTCAAATTATAAATTCATTATTTGAACATTCGTAATTTTTGTTTTCAACGGTAATATATATATATATATATATATATATATATATATATATATATATATATATATATATATATATGTACACATTGTAGAGGATGTTCAACGTTACCTAAATCGAGTGGTTCTGACGAATCTAATTTTGCTTCTTGAACATATTTTTCGGCCGAAATTAATTTTTTATCATTAAATTTATCGAGGTGCATAAAAATTTGTTCGTCGTACGTTTGATACAGATATAATACTTCGATATTTTTCTTCTTTAGTAGCTCGTAGTACGGCGAAGTCTCCGCTGCTGGACGACTGAAACAAAAAATTAAGTTTCGCCCATATTACAGAAAATAACTTGTAAAACCTGAACATAAAATCAGGTATAATAATGATTTAAATCTCTTATTTTTGAATGATAATGTAGTAGCACAGTTAGCCTGTTTCATCAAATGCACAAGGAATATTGTGAACAGCTTATCATCATTTACTACATTAATTAAAAAATAATCAGATATACCTCGAAGTTGACAAATAAAATATGTCCTTCTGTTCGGGTTGCATTCGCTTGCAATATTCACCGAGTGAAACAGTTTCTCCGTGTTTAGTTGCGGACGACTCGTATCGCAATAGTTTAGCAATATCTTCCTTCAAGTAAACAAAGTAATTACCAATCAATATAAATTGTCATGTATACGTGCATCCATTATAAAAGTACAAAATCCATTATAAAGTATGAAATTATAACTAATCATACGAATCTTAAAACATAATAACAAATAAGAGAAAATATGAAACATTAACAATGTGAATATGCATTAATATACAAACAGAAAAACAACTGAGAGTATAAACCTACATTAATAACAAAGAAATAAATGATCCGACTAATGATAATGATGACGTGCGAAATACTAATACGAATGATCACATAAAACGAAAAACAAGAGTATTAATTGAATTATATGTACACGCAATACAACGTTTCACATGACCATCCTAAGTACACGATTTTCTTTTTTCGGTATAGACCATGTTGATTTTTTGCGAACAATTTATAAATTTAAAAGCGCACAAATTAATGTTTTTAGATACTTCTACAGAATTAATTATAGCGGATAGAAATTTTTGTACATTTAATAGAATACGCATTGGAATTTAATACCAAACGTAAATTTTAAGTAATTTACTCGTTAAATAGTTTTATTATTTTATTTTTAATTATTCATTACAATTAATACGACGAATAACGTAATCAAACACGTATTCGGATATAAATCTTGTCTCGATCTGTAGATTGACGAATAAATGAGAAAATTAGAGCAAAAACTAGAAAATTAGAAATTAAAAAATTATTAATAACACGAGTAGCATAATTACGATGCGTTTATTAACGACTAGGGAAAAAAAAGTTTAATAAAGATACGAATTTTCGTTATGTAACAAAATATTAAATTAAACCGTTCAAATGATTAATACTGTTCATTCAATTGGTAGTAAATTGGATTGGAACTAATTATCACAAAATTTCGAAACATGACATAGACCAAATGTTAGCCACATTTTATTACATATAACGTTTTAAGAAGGAGATTGTATTTGCAGCAAATGAAACACATTTCTTAAGTTAAAAAAAATTGTATCGATCCGAAAAATGAAATTTTTTAACCGATACACTTATTAATAATTTTATATAATAAAACAGTACACAACGTTATTTTGTATTAAAAAAATTCAGGAAAAAAAATTGGGTTAAATTTTATCGCGGCTTTAGATTAAGAAAATAAACCTAACAAATACAAAATATCTATTACAGTCGAGCGTACCGATTATACGCAGTAAATTATCGCATTAATGTGTCGTATTTGTAAAATTTATTCAGAAATTTCGATAATCCAATTAAAACATATACCTTCAACTAACAATTCCTAGAACGCGTTTATTCGCATTTTTTTTTATTTCTGAAAATATCAAACTATTTTTATGCATTCAATTATAATATATACGGTAAGAACGGATTACGATAAAATTTAATTGTCAACGATTATTATTTTATGTGTAGCAGTACTACAAGCCTTGTTAATTCTATTGGACTTAAATCTTCGCGGAAATTACCTTATTATTACCGATTCCAAAAGCGTGGTGACGGCTGTAGACAATAAACGTAGCGTGTCAGATACATTAATTGGTTTAGCTTTGTTAAAACTTAATAATTTGGAACGTGTGTAAATATCTGTGTCCATCTTGTGGGTGCCGGGTCATAGAGGTATTCCAGACAACGAATTTGTTGACTCATTGGCTAAAGACGCCTCGTCTAGTGGTGTAGAGCTCTCCTTAATAACTCATAAAGATATCATTCACTTTATTCACAGCTAGAGCATAGGGATCAATGGGAGCTAATGTACACTAAGAGAATTAGTCAATCACCTCTCACTTATTACTATCACCTCCAGCCGTCTCTCCCCAAACTCCCGTGGTTCTATCTTTTTAAAAATATTAGTCGTAAGAGGATTGTACTCATCAGCAGATTGCGATTTAGACATCATTTGTTGCCTGACCGTCTTTTCCTGTCCTCTCAATACTGAACAGGTAGTCTGCAGCCCCGATCATGTCTTTTTTGAATGTTCTGCCGTAACACCGTTGCGCTCGGAGCTTTACCTTATCTTGTTACGTTCTTCGAGTATTACACCTCCGTATAATGTATCGTCCCTTTTACATCTGGATAATCTACAATTGTTCACCCATATAGCGACGTTTTTAGAGAAGTCAGCATGCTTGATGAAGATGTAGATAGTCCCCACAGTAACACGTTAGGTAAGCTGTAAAGGCACCCCCATTTTAAAAAAATAATTTTTTTTTGTTTAATCTTCTGTTTGATTAAAATATGTAAAAAAAAATATATTACCTTTTCTTCAGTCGTCGATGAAAATACTATACCCCCTTTTATATATAAACCGTAATCGTCAAAAAATTTGGAATATTGTTCCGGTTCCTTTTGAGATTTCTCCGATAAAAATTTAACAATCCTGGACGATAAAACTGCTCGAAGTTTTCTAGTAAAAATAAAATGTATAATTAATTATGACAATTTTTAAATTACTGTCACGTATTTTTCCTTAATTTTAATAAATTATAACGAAAATCAAATAGTGTATGTGTACGTTTGGTTCATTCATTCTGTTTTTTTTTTGTGTGTGTAACGGTGTGATTCACCGTGTAAGAATTCAGGTATGATATGAGGTATTTTTTAGATCTGATCGAAGAATATTACCGAGCAAAACGAATCGATATTGCACGTTGATAGTAATATACCGAACAGTAAAAGAGCACACCCAATTACTCCAGGGGGAAGAAAATAAGGTTAATCACCGCAAATAATAGAAAGTTATATTGTAATCGACATGAAACTATTTTATCAGTCTCAATTGGATTTGTCAAACACATTCAACAGGTTTTGTTTTTTTTTTTCAAACTTAATTCTCGATATTGCAAAAAAATTAAAATATTTCGGGAAAGATCAAACCAGCGTTACATCTGATTTTTCTATACACTGAGGTACACTTTAACTAATATCGACAAATGCGAGATTATAACTAAAATAGTCTTTATATTTTGAATGGCTATCGTAGAGTTTAGGGAGACACGTGAAGTACTAAATATTAATAAACATAAAACCGTTGTAAAATAATATATTGCATAAACAAGAAGATATTTTTAAAAATTGCGTTTTTATAACGTATAATATAGTTAATGCTTTTAAAAGAGAACGTAAATAAAGTCGAAAAAAATGTATGAAACATAAAATTTACTGACGATTTTTAAAAAAAATTTGAGTTTGCGGAAGTCAATTATTATAGAAAGATTAAATTTTAGAATTAAAAAAAAAAATAACAAATTATAGAATAGTCGATGGATTGTAAACGGCTGTTAAATGTATAATTTCAAGAAATATTTGAAAAACCTGTCGGTAGAATATCCTGGGATGTATTAAAACCGACCATTTTTTCAATAACGAGCAAGAATGTAAAAATATTCTTCTAACTAAACACACCCTGTTGACTTTTAGTTAAAATTGAGCACTTATCGTCGAGTATTCAAAATAATTATTCGGGTTTTCACTGGTAAAAATATTAACTATTTAAAAATAATAGAATAGTTTAAACCAACTGTAAATATTAACACAAGAACGATGAAAAAATCTATCGACTTACGCTATAAGTGAACTGTTTTGTAACAATTCTCTGCTTAAATTTAAAGGGATATCTTCTGAGTCTACAACACCTGTAATATACGTAAGAAATAAAAATATTTTTAGTACACTGTAATTAACATTCCTCGAAATTATTTTTGACCGAAAAATGTACAATTTTCACTTATTTATCATTTGAACATAATAAATATTACATTTTGAGAACCAATATCATCAGTGAAAAACACAAAAAAAACCAAATATTAAACCTTCAAACAGTAACAAATGAATATATATATATATTACCGCATTTTTATTTTTTAGGTATTAACTTTGCGGCAAAACATACAATATTTTCCGTTTAGTCGAATTATTCAAATATAATACGATTGCGTAGTTTTCTTAATGTATTGTAGGTAATTACAGTGGATCTATAATTGATCCAATGGTAACACAAAATATGTATAACAACCATTAAATTGTATAATAATAATATAACATATGTATAACTGCAAAATAATAAATGCACATTGACTATCTATACCATAATGATTGTGAAATAATAAATATTACTGACGTAGTAAGTAAAATACATTGCGTATCAATCTATTCAATTAATGTTATAAGTATACAATGTATCTATAATGATTACAAAATAAATACAAATGATTACATAATGATTAAATAATCGGAGCATAATTACTAAACAATGAACGATGTTCATATAATCAATACAAAATGAATATATAATATACCCGTATGATGATGGTGCCAAAATGCTAACTCATTATCGTATGATGTATACACATATAGTGATCAGAAAATTTCTTCATGTTTAATATACAATGTTTATAATAAAATGAATAAGAATGGGCTCCTAGAATGTTGAAACGAAGAAAATAATATAAATAGAATAATGTTTTGGTTATACAATGATCGCGCTGACGTAATTATATATATAATTGTTAAATGAGTATATTTTAATGCTGTATTACATAATGTAATACACTGGACATAATATACACATGCAATAACACGAAGTATATGACGGTCATTTGAACAAACGCGTACAATAGATACAGTTATACAATAGTCGAGTAATGTATGTACAACGAATGATGTACTAAGATGAAATCTAGGATAAACCAATCACAATATTGAATTATAAGAAAAATTATATAAGAATAAGACTTAAGTACATATAAGTAATAGTTATAAAATCCTGTTTTTTTTTTTTTTCGAAAATTAAAAACAAAAATTAAATTATTTCACATAATAAATAGATTGCGAATAGTGATAAAGTATAATAAAAGCTATCCATACCTTTAACAAAACGACACCATTTTGGTAAAATTTCGTTAGTTTTGGACTTGATTAAAACCCTTCTAGCGTATAAAGCAACTTCACATTCCATTTCGAGATTGTACACAGCTATACGAAGAAAATACAAACAAATCGAATACATTTTAAAATTATGTAATTTAAACAACAAAATTATATGCAAACTGGATATAAAAAAATCGATCAAAATTAAATTTTAATGCAAAATATTCGAAATACACAATTATAAATTAAAAGATTTACAAGCGTTCTAGATGGTTTAAATTACAAGTTTTTAATTTAAAAAAATCATTTATGAAATTAATAAAATCATTTAAATACACGTTATTGATGAACATTAATATTAAATTATTCACGCTCACTATTTAATTAGCAGTATTCTGATGACAATAACATATAAAACGAAATAAATTAAATAAACTTACGGGGTGGCGTATCGGGGAAGTACAACAGTGCTCTAATACTTAAAGGAGCGTCCGTTTTGTAATGCATAGTAAAACGAGGATTATCATACGAATTGGATATAAAGTTGTAGAACTCTTTATGTTGTTCTTTTGAGATTTCTTTGGGATCCATTAACCATAATGGCTAAAAAATGCAATAACCATAATAAAGTTTAAGTAACGAATAATATATATCACGTATTTCTACATAACTGAGTAATATAAGTAACAAATTATAAAATTTTTTAAATGACAGTTTTGCACGAATACATACTTGTATTAAATTTGTTTTATCGCCATTCAAGTATATAGGACTAATAACAAAATTACTGTATTTCTTTATGACACGTTGAACTGTATCGTTGTCGCAAAATTCACGACAATCAGGCTTCAAGTGTAGAACAATTTTCGTACCACGAACGACATTTTCTGCCTCTTGTATTTCGTAAGAACCGGAACTATAAAATTATAATCTCATATAGCTAATCGAATAATTAGCACAGATATTTCTGGAACGAATTCTCCTAATTTAAGTAGACCCAGTAAAATAATAAATTTAAAAGTTTACATAAACACAGGTATGAGCATGGTTCGTATTAAAAAATTTCAAAGCATAAACCCTAGTCTTTAGATTTAAAATCAAGAGATAAATTTTTTGGGTTAAGGCGAAGAGGTAGGCCTTAAAATTTGTAGCTCAGGAATAAATTTGTATAAAAGACAAACATTCCATAAGATTTGGTTTTTAATTCAGATACATTTACCAAAATTAATGTTTCATAATTTTTTCACTATTGAAATCACTAACACAACGTGCAATTGTTTTTTAAATTTATAAATAATTTTGAATTATTTTTTAACAATCAACAATTGTTAATTAATAAGTTTAATCGTTTTTTCTTTTTCGAGCAAAAAACACCACCACACCAAATGTTCATACTTGGAGCGATAATTTATTAGTTAGGGTATTTTATTAATAATATTTTATGTAAATGGGTATAAAATATATTTATCGTAGGTTTGTACAGACCCATCAGAAATCCAACAGTATCCCGGTGAATCCGGTTTATTAGATTTAGTGTAGACTTCAACTTTACTTGCTACCATGAAGGAACTATAAAATCCGACCCCAAACTGACCAATAAATGAAGACATGTCGGATGATTTATTCTTCAGATTTTCCAAAAATGCCTTTAAAAGATTATTGAAAATTTACTTCGTATAATTAAACAAACTAAACTAGTGTCACAGGTTTTAAAATCATGACTAAAAAATATGAAAGTATTTATATGCATAAAATCTTAAAATCCGTCAACTACCAAGTGTTGAATATTTTACCTTAGTTCCGGATTTCGCTATGGTACCTAAATTAGTGATTAACTCTTCTTTGGTCATACCGATACCATTATCCTGTTTAAAGTAAAATTAATTTATTTAACGAATTTTTTCATTTGGCTTCAAATTCGAACTAACGTATACTTAAAATATGAAGTTATACCTGTATAGTAAGTATTCTGTTTTGTTTGTCTGTTGTTATGTGTATTTCTAGAGAACCTACATCAGACTGATTGTCTTCGGATAAAGAAACGTACCTTAATTTTTCCAATGCATCACTTGCATTTGATATCAATTCACGCACAAAGACCTAGAATAAAAGATACGATGTTTTAATAAATTTGGATATACAGATTACTGAGTGCGTTATAGTAAGTAATTATGGAATATACTTCTTTATTAGAGTATAACGATTTTGCTACTATATCCAACAGAACTTTGGTTTCTGCCTGAAACTGTAACTTTTCGCTTGCTCCTAAAATAATAAGATCAAAAAATTATTCTGAGGATTTACATTGTATAAAACACACTTAAAATAAAAACTAATTTACCGAATTATAGATACTTTAATATATTATTTATGTGTAATTACAATACCTATAGGTTTTTCAGGTATAACGTTATTTACCACATTCTCTTTAACCTCAGGTTCCACCTGTGTCGATAAACATTGAATACGCCGATCTGAAAATTTATACATATTAAATATATTTTCGTTATTAGATACAATTATAAAGAAAATTTAATAATTTATCTACAAACTTACTTTGTTTGCAAGTCAATCTATTACAGATCATCGATCTGGAATAAAATGATCGGTGATTAACATATAAACGATTTAGTATTTGTCTTGTGGTTATCAGCTTATTCATTTTTAAAATTTTTATTTTCATACAATATAAACATAAAATTCTTGAAAATATCAGTAAAAATAAAAATTATTTATAAAAGCCGATAAACTTTTAAATAGGTTTTGTGTTTTGTACTTTGGAGTTTTAGCAACTATTTTGGTGTACTATCGATATAAAAAATATGTAAAATATTGTTGAATAAATTAATTTCCTGAAAAATATGTTGTCGCATCACAATGATAAACTACGTATACGGTATAATTAATAAATTTACTGGAAAAAGATCATAGATTTTTGCTACATATATTTCATTTTAGGAGAAAAACTGTAGATAAAGATTGGAGTAGCTGAATTTCTCAATTCAATTGTTGTTTTTAGATTTTTTAGAAACAACTTAGTCAATGTTATTCTTTAAAATGATGGTAATTTCAGGCTAATGCAAATTGAAAATCACAATTACTTCACTTTTTTTCTTTTTTAATTGATGCCAACTATTAACTAAAGGCAATTATCTATATTTAACCTATTCCGCTCAAAGTTTAAAAAAAGGAAATAAATATAGTAAATGTTTTTTTCTTTTAGATTAAGAAGACCCCCGTTAGTTAGTTTGTAAAGAACTATATGAAAACAAATTATGTATAAGGTATCATGAAGTAAAATATTTAACAAAACCAAATACATATATTATTAAGAAGTGAAAAAATTAATGCGGATATTAACTGGCATTAATTATGGTGCTCATCAAAACACTTTTCTCTTGTTTCAATTATGTTACAATTATGTATAAAACGGATATTTTTTTGTTATACGAAAACACAAAAATGTACAGCAATAATAAATAAAATTATAGGAAATGAAAAAAACTGCTAGAAGTCATACTTGCAATATATATTTGTAATTCGCGATTAATAGGTCATCACTAAAAAGTATATCGATTGAGCTTTTTTTATCGGGTTTAATGATATTTTGGATTTGAAATTAATAAGCGCTGCCCATCCAAAACTAATTCTTTAGTTTATTTTCTCACATTTCGTAATACTTATTTGTCGTCCCATTTATGAATTATTTTAAAGCTTTTTTGTTCTAGATTGATCTAATTTTAGTGTACAAATGTATTTATATAATTTTATGGTTAATTTCTAAGCCCTAGTATTTTATAAATTTCGTTTAATTCCTTTATTTGCCTTTGTAATTATTCTGTACTTTGTGTTATCAGGATTATGTCATTAGCAAATCTTAAATAATTTAATTGTTCACCGTCAATATTAATAATTAAATTTTGATAATAATTGTTGAAGTACCTTTTGTAATATAGTCACGATTAATTGCGACACGAAGTCTCCTTTTTACTACTCATTTTGCATCTCTATAAATGTTGATTAATAGGTAAATGTATGGTTCATCTAATCTTTGCTCCTTTCGTTTTTTTTTAGTATCATATTCTTCAATCGGACTTATTATTTCCTTAATGACGTGTATATATGACCACCTTTATTGAATTCCTGTCTAAATCCTACTAATTTTCTTGGTTTTACAATCATCCAATATCTGCTTTTATTTTTTTTTATGTTATTGTTTTTCTTTTTGTGAGTATTTTATAAACGACTGTTAGAAAAAAATTGTCTATAGTTTCTGATGTTCTCTTTGCCTTTTTTCTTATAGAATATTTGAACAGTTCCAGTTGTCTTTCCTTAATTAGTGCATATACTGTTTTCCCCTGCAGGATACAAGTGACTGAGATTTCTGTAGTTGGCTAGTGTGGACGGTCCAACGTTTAATCTAGTTTTTTATCATTAGTCATGATGCTTGTCACGCTGCTATTGTTGATTGACAAATTATTTTCTTTATTCGTATAATTCTCTAGCTGAGGGGCCCAAACTTAAGGCAACGGAAATTCGTCTACTCGTTTAATAACCGTGCTATTTAAAGCAGGATTGGTTTTTAATGTGGGTAGGATTATGAGCGAGTTATTGGTAGTTTGCAAGTTGTTTCTTTTTAGATTTTACAGTAATTATCGGTGCATTTTATTCTGTTTCTGCTTTACCTCCTGTCATCAGTACTAAGCTTACCGAAAACAGGATTGCCAAACCACACGATGTGGATACACATATTTCCCTCGTTTACTGCCTTTCGTGTCTTTGTAGATGGGCATGCACTATATGGCGGTTTAGTGATTATTATTTAAAGATGTTACCCTAGTACAAACAATCCATGCCATTTGATATATATTGCGACGCCACACTCACACCGTCTACCAATACATATAAGGGTTCGTGCGGCGTCACATACGAATATTACTATTGTTATTATAGGGTTATTTAATTATATTATTATTATATGAATTGTATTTATTGTTATTACTATTGTTATTATTATTATTATAAAAAAAAAATGTTGAAATTAATATTGTAACATATATGTATACATATACTTATATACGTTACCGACATATTTCATTGGACTCCACGAACTCGCCCGTCCGGATGGGATGTCACGTGGGTTGGCCCACGACCGTTAATAGAATAAAATAAATTAATAAAAAAAAGAACAAAAAAACGCGGGTTTTATTTTATTAAAAATTTATTTTCTAACAACTTATAATACAATATAATTTACGGAACTGTCTCTAGCCTGGATGGATGGGCTTCACGATCGAAGTCCCGACGATCCATCCTTACTTCTTCACACGCCCAACTATCCGACTTAACGTGACTGATCTCACTGATGTTTCTGACTAAACTGATTTTTCTAACTCTCCAGGGCTTTGGAGGCGATACAGGTATTTTATTATCATTATTATTATTTCTATTATTATTATTTCCATAATTTTTGTCAAAATGCCGGTTTCTTTTCATTTATATATTTTTTTTTTACACATCTTTTTCTCGTCCTTAATGGATTTGCCTTTTTTTTTAAACAAAAACTAATAGTTGGATCAAGGAAAAGTTCCGCTATTCCTTATATTTTAAGGTTATATATTTATATATAGACATAGTCTTATACTTATTGTTGTCACTAGTACCGCGGGCGGCAATAACATAGAACACCTGCATTTCTAGGAATTCTATGGATACTAGAAATTTCCTAAATTGGTTTTTTCGGCGAAACCCTCCGATTTCTCTTTTGGGATAGTCAATCAGAAAATTCGGAGCTATTTGTTTTAGTCTTTGACCAAAAGACCGACTGGGCCCATTTTATTAGGTCTATTTTCACCTCCTTTTGTCTGCGCTTGCTATATTTTTTATAGATATTTTCTTATTTTTTGTAAACATATTACCTTTCAATAAATTTCTTAAAAATTCTAATATCACTGGCGCCAGCATGCCCTGTTCTATTCACACACACACACATATATATATATATAAATATATATTATAAAATCTTATCTTTTGCAAATAGTCACGTTCGTCCTATCTACCTGTACGCCATGTGATCTATATGTATACATATACATGTATACGCTTACTACTATCTCTCACAACTTGTTATTTAATATATCATTATTATCCTCATACGTATTTTTAAATCTTCGTAGTTTATTATTATAAATTTTAATTTGAATATTTTAATTACTAAATTTTACTTTTATCTCACTACTACTAATGTTGTAACAACCAGGGTTGTTACTATATTGCGAAAACATTTAAAGTTTAGGTAAATTTTTTCATATATGTTATGTTACGAACCAGGTTCAAACTCAAAATACATTGCAACGTGTAAGATTTTAGTATCTACGTAATTTCCGCGTTAATTTTTGAACGTAAAATTTATAAATATGTTTGACTATATTTTCAAAACAGTCAATTTGACGAAAGCGAATAGTTGATAGTATCATTTTAAAACTTGATATTGAAAATTATGGTCGGACCCATACTAACTGTGTGAAGTGTAACAAATCTGTTCTTCAGTGACAGTGTAAGTTTCACCGAGATTAAGAAAACACATTTAAATTTTTAAATTATTTTAATAAAATTAGTGTTGTCACTATATTTTCAAAACAGTCAATTTGACGAAAGCGAATAGTTGATAGTATCATTTTAAAACTTGATATTGAAAATTATGGTCGGACCCATACTAACTGTGTGAAGTGTAACAAATCTGTTCTTCAGTGACAGTGTAAGTTTCACCGAGATTAAGAAAACACATTTAAATTTTTAAATTATTTTAATAAAATTTGTGTTGTCACTATATTTTCAAAACAGTCAATTTGACGAAAGCGATTTTCTGAGTAATTTTTGATGACTCATTAACGGTTAATTTTCAAGTGAGACAAAAACTTATCCTAGTATACGTGTGTCTTTCACGGTCAGAGAACTTTTTGTCGTTTACTTTTTATTTCAAAATTTAGGAATTAATAATAAATAATCGAAAACGATTATAGATTAAAAACTTATCATTTATAGGTACTTCAGAAATGAATATGCTAGATTCTGATCTGAAAAAAACTATTGACATTATGAGAAGAAGAAAAAAAAAACTCATCGTTCTTCAGGTGGCTTGGAAGTGGTTCGTGGCATCACTTCTTTCTTTTTAGATCTAGTCATTGGATCCACCATGGATACTTTGCATACAATAGCGATGTGTCGTTCCGACTCTTTTACGTCAAATCGTTCACTGAGCTCCGCTCACTTTGAAGAGTCGTTCAGAGCTGGTCGTTTTATTTTGCACGATTGTCTGTGTGACGTATTTCCAATAGAAGAATTTTCTAACGTGTTACGATACAATGTGTACGTAAAATCGCTAGGCGCCAGCAGAGGGGGTTCCTTTATTTCTTTCATTAACAAACAGCACACTGGATAAATCTTGCTACATTCTTCAATATTGCTTTTAGAATGCGAATGTACCTACATATGATAGTGTTTGTTGGATTGTATGTATGTTGTATTAACATTGTAACTAAAAATACACGTTTCATTCTTGTAGTCGATGTTTTATTCAGTTTATGTTGTGATTATATTTATCTTTGTATTACCGTACTTCAAGGTACAATAACCAGTAAAATTGTTTCATTTTTATTTATTTTTTGATAAATTTTAATTTTTAGACAGAGCAGTTACATTAGGCAGAATGAACGGACATAGAAGGAAAGGTCGGCCAATGACCCGATGGACGAAACAAATATGCCGATGTGTTCATTTGTCAATATCAGATTTGGTACACTCGGCGGATGATCGACAACTGTGGAGGAATTTGATTGGCTACATAATGGTCTCGACGGTCAATTATAATCAGTATACGACTATATATATATATGTAAAAATTTTTGTTTTGTATTCTTTCTCTTGAGCATGCGCGCAAAGCTATTCGTTATTTCGTTCAACAATGGATGTATGTGCGACTTAGATTTAAGAACAAAAACGCTTAAGTCATCGCCACATCGAGTTAAGCTTAGTGGACAGTGCATTCATTTTCTTTGTGAAATTTGTGCGGAATTGTGACTTTTTATTAAATAAGTGTCTTTTTAACGTTTTAAAGTTTAACTTCTTCCATGCGCCCTGAGAAAAAGAACTTTTTTTTCGTATTTTCCTGCTTAGTAATTATTCCAATACTTTTGAATGAAGTGGAAACGTGGATCTTGAATGTCTCGGCACTATTAGACGTTTATAGGCTACTATTCAAATTTCATGGACCGAAAAAGTTTTAACGAAAATAAAGAATGCACGTAAAAAATATTAAAAAAAAAAACAAAACGGCATATTTAGGTCACATTCTAAGAGGTTACGTCTGATACTGCGAGGAAGAATTCACAACAAAAGACTAGTTGTTAGTAGTAGAAATTTAATATTGTATCGATGGATGCCTTAAGATAGTGAGGGAGAGAAATTATTTGGAATAATCTATACAATTGTATCCTAGTGTACGACACTATGAGAAGAACAAGTATTGTTAGAATTTAGAATAACTTAACATCGCTGTGTTAATTTCATTGTTAGTCGAGAAGTTAAATTGTCGCATACTTTACATCGTATACAATAATTTCTGTTTATAAAAAATTATCATTTACGTTTTTAACACCTAATATCTATACTAATATATAAAAAGTGTAGTGAAATTTTTGTCTGTCTGTTCCGATTTAACTTAAAAATTATGGAAACAATAATGGTGAAATTCGCACAGCTTATGGACTATATTATCGAATTCGTTCTAAGCTTTGTTTCACATTGATATCACAAATAGGACAGAAATTACATCAATTTAAAGTTTTAAAAAGTAGGAGACAGCGATATCTCTTAAATAATTCAAAACCGCGTTTTCACGTTCGAATGTACCTCCACTACCAACTCTCGTCTTTCGAAATAACGTTTTATTGCGTTAGGGTCGTCGACGAAATAACGGACAGATATATATATATATATATATATATATATATATATATATATATATATATATATATATATATATATAGATATACGTATACTAATATATAAAACTGTTAAAAGAAAGAGACAGTCATATTGTATTGAACCGACCCTTTCTGGAATAGTTGCGTTCGTGTGCAATATTGTATTAAAAAATATTAATTACACAGGCGAAGCCGTGGATAACTTCTAGTCGCCTTACGCAAATGTACTCGAAAAAATATCGTATGTAAAAAAACTGGTTCATTTTAAAATGCGAAATAAAATAAATAATTAAAGAAGCGATTATAATAATAATCATGTGATCAAAATTATATTTCGTAATGCATATTTCGAAGCATATAATACATTAATCTTCGCGCGTACAATTATCGTATATTTTTAATATTTATTTCTGAATAATTTTTACGATTAGAATGTTATAAAATGACCGGTCATTCTGAAATAGAATGTTCGGCCGTTGCTTCTTTGTTTTCCGCATCGTCGATCAAATCTGACGATAGAAAATGGCTTTTTGGAAAAGGTTCATCACCGTACTCGGTACTTTCGTTAGCGTCCGAAATTAACGGCTGGTTATATTCTAGAATGATACGAATAAATATTAACGTATTAAAATTAATAAATATTAACGTATTAAAATTAATAAATATTAACGTGTTAAAATTAATTACGTATAATTTTGCGAAATTGTCAAATATGTAAATAAAACGGACGGACAACTAAAGAAATTTAAATCAAATAAATAATAAAAGAGGTTAAACGCCGAAAATTAAAATATTATACGGATATACGAGAAAATGAAACAGACCATCTTGTAGAAAAATAATAACATGGATGCAAAATTTGACACAATAGTGTCAATCGTTGAAAATGTATAGAATGTACGAAATTCGAATATTAGTTGAGGACGATGTAGACGTAACTTAAAATAATTCGAATTAAATTTTTTACCATTTAATAATATAAATGATCTTCCGAGAATTTTATGTGTTACGTTTAAACATTTCTGCGCATACATGTACACCTTCGGCAGAGAGTGGGGATACAGTTGCCTGTTGTAATTTTTATTTAGTAATTTATACTTGATTTTTTTTTTTTTAATATTAAATATCGAGATCGTGTTTTACGTTCCCGGTTGGCATGCAAAGCCTATAAAAACTTTAAAAAATATTACTTTTTTTTTTTTATCACTGTCTTCGTATCGGAGGAAGGCGACTATTTACCTATAAATATTTTGTTGTACGGTGTAAATAGCGTACATGGTTATCATAATATGGCGTTAGAGTAGACAAACACACACAACCAGTGGGAACTGAC